>CM055117.1:776796629-777224129 GCA_029206835.1 Rana muscosa
CCAGTTGATACTACTTTTCACGTAAGGCCGTTCCATCTCTCTACCATCACATGGAAGGGAATGTTCTGTCATCATTGGGAAAGGCATTTAGCCGTAAAATCCACCTTACTGCTGACACGTGGTCCAGAAAGCATGGGCAGGGATGATATATTTCGTTCACAGCACACTCGGTAACGCTGCTTGCAACTCGAAAGGATGCAGGACAGGGCCCAGTGCTGCAGCTTGTTGTGCCCCCACCTCTCCATACAGCTGGTGGTGATGATGCCAGACCTGTGAGCTCTACCCCCTCCTCCTCCTCCTCTGCCACCTCCATGCCCTCCTCTGCAGAATTGTCCTATTAACACCAGGTACCCCCTAAGCGTTCAAAGGGCTTTTCCCAGAGTCAGGCTTAAAGGTGCCATGCAGTGCTTCAGCTGGTGTGTTTAGGGGACAGGAACCACACCGGAGCAGAGATTCTTGCAGCTCTGCAAGGACAGGCCCAGAGGTGGTTCACACCACGCCAGCTGGAGCCAGGTGTCCGATTAATGGCTCAAACCTCCTGTCCGCCCTTAGAAAGGGCAAGTTGACACATGTGCCATGCCTGGCACGTGTCCTCAATTTGGTGGTGCAGCGATTCAAGTACGTACCGAGGGTTGCAAGATGTACTAAAACAGGCCAGAAGAGTCTGTAGCCATTTCAGGCGGTCATACACAGCCAGTGCTCGGTTGGCTGAAATTCAGCGGGAATTCCACCTGCCCGTAAACCGCCTGATTTGTGACATGCCCACCAGGTGGAACTCAACTTTGGTAATGCTGCAGCGGCTATACATGCAGCAGAGGGCCGTCAACGAGTACTTGTGTCAGTACGGCACAACGACAGGCTCAGGCCGCCTCAACTTTTTTTCCCTACGCCAATGGCTGATCATTAAAGTGGTTGTAAAGTCACTTGTTGGACCTCTACCTATAGGTAAGCCTAGAATAAGACTTACCTATAGGTAGTGGAAATATCTCCTAAACATGAGCCGTTTAGGAGATATTTCACTTGTAGTCCGCCGAAAATCTTCACTGCGCATGCGCAGGAAGAAACAAAACTAAGTACCGTTTGTTCCCCAGCCTGTGCCATGAATTGCGGCTCCCGTTCGCATGCGTGGGAGTGACGTCACGCGGCTCCGGCGAATCACAGCACCAGAGTCAGCGACACAGAAGGAAGAGAAGACAGAAGATTGACGCTGCCTACTCTGGGGACATCGCTGGATTCTTTTGCAAGTAAGTGCCACATAATGGGCTAGTATGCGATGCATTGTAGCCCATTATGCTTTTCATTTGCAGGCTGTAGCAGCAGGCTAAAGAGAAAGTAAAACCCATCAGGGTTTACTTCCTCTTTAAGGATGCATGCACTGTATTGTCACTATTTGAGGAGGCCACAAGGATGATGAGCAGTGACAGTGCATGCATCAGTGACACAATCCCTGTTGTGTTCCTGCTGGAGCAAACCCTGCGTGACATTATGGACAGGGCACTGGAGGCAGAGCAGCAAGAGGAAGAGGAGGACTTCCTTTCCTCTCAAGGCCCACTTTATCCAGACACTGTCATTCCTATGTCACAGAACACACAGGAGGAAAGAGGGGAGGAGAATGAGGATTCTGGCACTTTCATAGGCTTTGAAGAAGAGGGAGACATGCGTCAATCTGTAAGTGATGGCTTTCCAACCCCAGGACCCTTGGGAGTAGTACGTGGCTGGGAGGAGGAAGTTCCAGATGCTGTCATCCTGAGTGACCCCAAGGAGTCTGCATCTCATTCCTCTGCAAATTTGAGGCGCATGGGCAACCTCATACTTCAAAGCCTGCGAAAAGACCCAAGAATACGTGGCATAAAGGAGAAGGATGATTACTGGTTGGCAACCCTCCTTGACCACCGTTATAAGGGGAAGGTCTCTGAACTCATCCTGTCCCCACAGAGAGTGCAGAAGATAAAATCTCCTGAGGACCAGGGATGAGCCGAACACCCCCCTGTTCGGTTCGCACCAGAACCTGCGAACAGACAAAATGTTCGTGTAAACTTTAGAACCCTATTAAATACAATGGACTTGAACGTTCGAAATCTAAAGTGTTAATTATAAAGGCTGATATGCAAGTTATTGTCCTAAAAAGTGTTTGGGGACCCGGGTCCTGCCTCAGGGGACATGTATCAATGCAAAAAAAAGTTTAAAAACGGCCGTTTTTTCGGGAGCAGTGATTTTAATAATGCTTAAAATGAAACAATAAAAGTGAAATATTCCTTTAAATTTCGTACCTGGGGGTGTGTATGATATGCATGTGAAGTGGCGCATGTTTCCCGTGCTTAGAACTGTCCCTGCAAAAAATGTCATTTTTGAAAGAAAAAAAGTCATTTAAAACTGACTTGCGGCTATTAATGAATTGTCGGCTCCCGGCAATACATTCAGAAGTCATTGATAAAAAAATTAAAAAAAAAGCGTGGGGGTTCCCCAGAATTCAATTACCAGGCCCTTCAGGTCTGGAATGGATATTAAGGGGAACCCTGCCGCAAATGTAAAAAAAAATTGACGTGGGGTTCCCCCACATATCCATTCCAGGCCCTTCAGATCTGGCATTGATTTTAAGGGGAACTCCACCCCAAATTTAAAAAAAAAATGGCGTGGAGTCCCCCTAAAAATCCATACCAGACCCCTTATCCGAGCACGCAACCTGGCCGGCCGCAGGGGAAAAGGGGGGGACGAGAGAGCGGCCCCCCCTCCCTCCTGAACCGTACCAGGCCACATGCCCTAAACATGGGGAGGATGTCCCCATGTTGATGGGGACAAGGGCCTCATCCCCACAACCCTTGCCCGGTGGTTGTGGGGGTCTGCGGGCGGGGGGCTTATCGGAATCTGGAAGACCCCTTTAACAAAGGGGACCCCCAGATCCCGGCCCCCCCCTATGTGAATTGGTAAGGGGTACATTGTACCCCTACCATTTCACGAAGAAAGCGTAAAAAAATGTTTAAAAAAAACACACAAACACCTTGAAAAAGTCCTTTATTTAAAAAAAAAAAAAACATTCCAGCGGTGAAATCCAGTGTCCCGCGGCGATCCCGATGTCCAGCGCTGTCCTTTATTGATTGTGCCTGAGCGGACCTGATGGGGAACTCCCTCTCAGTATTTTAAATGTATAGACCCGCCCCTTCTAAAGTTCCCCATCAGGTCCGCTCAGCGGACCAGATGCGGAACATGAGAAGGGGCGGGTCTATACATGTATTGCCAAAGTGAGAGCAGTTCCCCATCAGGTCCGCCCCCTCGGTATGTCAGACCCGCCTACGTCATTGGCTTGAGCGGGGAACTTCCTTCACTATGTAAATTTAAATTACACAGTGAAGGAAGTTCCCCGCTCAAGCCAATGACGTAGGCGGGTCCGACATACCGAGGGGGCGGACCTGATGGGGAACTATAGAAGGGGCGGGTCTATACAAAATACTGAGAGGGAGTTCCCCATCAGGTCCACTCAGGCACAACCAATGAAGGACAGCGCTGGACATCGGGATCGCCGCGGGACACTGGATTTCAGCGCTGGAATGTTTTTTTTTTTTTTTATTATTTTAAATAAAGGACTTTTTCAAGGTGTTTGTGTGTTTTTTTTTAAACATTTTTTTACGCTTTCTTCGTGAAATGGTAGGGGTACAATGTACCCCTTACCAATTCACATAGGGGGGGCCGGGATCTGGGGGTCCCCTTTGTTAAAGGGGTCTTCCAGATTCCGATAAGCCCCCCGCCCGCAGACCCCCACAACCACCGGGCAAGGGTTGTGGGGATGAGGCCCTTGTCCCCATCAACATGGGGACATCCTCCCCATGTTGAGGGCATGTGGCTTGGTACGGTTCAGGAGGGATGGGGGGCCACTCTCTCGTCCCCCCCTTTTCCCCTGCGGCCGGCCAGGTTGCGTGCTCGGATAAGGGGTCTGGTATGGATTTTTAGGGGGACTCCACGCCATTTTTTAAAAATTTGGGGTGGAGTTCCCCTTAAAATCCATGCCAGATCTGAAGGGCCTGGAATGGATATTTGGGGGAACCCCACGTCAATTTTTTTTTAAATTTGCGGCGGGGTTCCCCTTAATATCCATTCCAGACCTGAAGGGCCTGGTAATTGAATTCTGGGGAACCCCCATGCTTTTTTTTTTTATATCAATGACTTTTGTATGTATTGCCGGGAGCCGACAATTCATTAATAGCCGCGAGTCAGTTTTAAAAGACTTTTTTTCTTTCAAAAATGACATTTTTTGCAGGGACAGTTCTAAGCACGGGAAACATGCGCCACTTCACATGCATATCATACACACCCCCCAGGTACGAAATTTAAAGGAATATTTCACTTTTATTTTTTCATTTTAAGCATTATTAAAATCACTGCTCCCGAAAAAACGGCCGTTTTTAAAACTTCTTTTTGCATTGATACATGTCCCCTGGGGCAGGACACCGGTCCCCAAACACTTTTTAGGACAATAACTTGCATATAAGCCTTTATAATTAGCACTTTAGATTTCTACCATAGATTTTTCGAATTTGCCGCGGACACCCCAATTTGTTCGCTGTTCGGCGAACGGGCGAACAGGCAATGTTTGAGTCGAACATGAGTTTGACTCGAACTCGAAGCTCATCCCTACTGAGGACACATTAAAGAGGATTTTATTGAACGTTTTTCCTGACTCTAGTAGGCTACAGTGTGGTGGAAAATGTTGTTTGGAGTCTTCCGTTGGTCAAGAAAGGAGCGTTGGAGAAGGCGTCCGCCTAAGTGAGGCATTTTTGAATTTTTTTAGTCCTCGCCGCCTAGAGCTGTCAGCTTCCACATCCCATCAGCAGCGTCTGCATCACATGGTGGACGATTACCTCGGGGCCAAAACAGAGATGGAGAGCTTTCCAGCTGACGATCCACTGGCTTACTGGGTCATGAGAATAGACCACTGGCCAGAACTTTCCCAGTATGCTATTGAGTTGTTGGGTTTCCCTGCATCCAGTGTGCTTTCAGAATGGGCATTCAGTTCTGCAGGAAGTTTTGTTACTGATCATAGAAGGCGTCTGTCCACAGACTCTGTGGACCGTTTGACTTTTATAAAAATGAATCAGTCCTGGATTACCAGCTATGAAGCCCCTGATGCCGATGTCACTGATTAAGTCTTTTTGGGATGTGGAATCTCTGCAGGACTTCGAGGCTGCCTAGCTTTGAGGGTGTTCAATCATTTCATCTGGAAGAATGTTTTTGGTATAGGTTTCATGGACACAATTAACACCTAAAGACCAATTTTTCTGCACCTGTCTGACAGGTGCATATCATTTCAATTTTTTACAGCAAGGCAAATTCTTGCTTACATCAAGAGTACCTCTATAGGGTTATGGTGGGAAGGTACCACCGACACCCAAAGACCAATTTTTCTGCACCTGTTTGACAGGTGCATATCATTGCAATTTTTTACAGCAAGGCAAATTTTTGCTTTCATCAAGAGTACCTCTATAGGGTTACGGTGGGAAGGCACCATTGACACCCAAAGACCATATTTTCAGCACCTGTTAGACAGGTGATTATCATTGCAATTTTTTACAAAATAAAGGCAGCTTGCAGGAAAAATGAAATTTTTTTCGCTTTAAAAATGCAATTATTGCTGCAGCATATTCTAGACATGGTACAGATCTGCCACTTTACAGTTAAACTAAAGAGACCCCCCAGGCACTATATTGGAAGGAATTTTAAATTTTTAGGCTTTCACTTTAAAAATCAAAAAATCACTGCTTATTTAAAAATGACGTTTTTCACGAACTTTTTTTTTATTAAAACATGTCCCCCAGGGCAGGACCCGGACCCCTATAACCATTGTATGCCCAATCACTTGCATTTAAGCCTTCAAAATGGGCACTTTTGATATTTGAAGTTCGGGTCCCATTGACTTTAATGGGGTTCGTTATTCGGGTCCGAACTTTCGCTGTGTTCCAAAGTTCGGGTGCGAACCGAACAGGAGTCCGTTCGGCCCATCCCTAATCATCAACTCCATCTAGTGGCCAAAGTTATGTTTTTTTTCTGAAATGCCTGAATCAGAAAATATGCTGCATTTTGGCTACTAGATGGGGCTGGCGGTCATAGGGAGTCTCAGTATTAGAAAAATTACGGGGGCATATTTGTGCTGCCTGGATAGATGCTTGTGACTGTCATCCAATTAATGTTTTATAAATAGACCCATTAACCTTCTAAGCCTAACACGAAAATAACCTCTAAACTAAGCACTAACCCCTCTATTCTGCTGCAATCCCTGTGTGATAACAATAAGTCCCATAGCAAAATCATGCAGCGCCAGGATCAGGGTGCTAAAAGGACCTGAGCTGTTTTTGCTAATTAGTTTTGTGACAAATTTTTACATGTTTGCCTTTCTTTGTTTCCATTATTATATTATTCATGTTTTTGTAGATCAGCCATTTAACAAGCTCTGCATTTCCATGCAATATTTGTTTCCTTTAATTAGAACTATGCTAAGAAAACCATGAACAGAGTCTACCTATCTAAGTCATGTGTATTTGTTTGTTAGATTTGCATTGTCATAGAAGAACGGTAGGCATAAATTAAACTAGAAAAGTAAGCAATGCTGCAGATTTTCAGCACAGCTTGCAATTTTTGATATACCCAAGGATGCCAAATAGTGACTAATTGTGCCTATGGATATGCATAAATCTATGGTAAGGGTCCTTTCACACGGGGCGGATCCGTGCAGATCCGCCCCGTGAAGCTCCGCTTGCTCAGCGGGGATCGCTCCGTTGATCCCCGCTGAGCCGACGGATGACTGGGCGGTCCCCGCACACTGTGCAGGGACCGCCCTGTCAGAGCGCCGCTCTCCCCTATGGGGAATCGGATGACGACGGACCGTAGAGTCCGTTGTCATCCGATCCGCTCCGCCGACGGAAGGAAAAATAGGGTTTTCCTCCGTCACACTTTGGCGGAGCGGAGCGGATGTCAGCGGACATGTCTCCGCTGACATCCGTGGCTCCATAGGGGTACATGGAGGATCCGTTTCAGGTCCGCCTAAAAAACTGACAGGCGGACCTGAACGGACCTCCGTGTGAAAGGGGCCTAAGTGTCCAAAGGAAAGAAAGTGAAAGGATATTATGCCTATTGAGTACAGCAGGTGTCTCCAAACGTTCTAAACAAAGGGCCAGATTACTGTCCTTCAGACTTTAGGGGGCCAGAAGGTGGCCAATAGTAGTAGAAATGTCCCAGTGTCATTGGAAATAAACAATATAAATAGGGAGTACTAACCAAAAAAATGTGAAAAGGCTAATAAGTAGCTGCCAACATAAATGGTGTTCCCACACTAAAGATATATGAAAAATAAAGTAATGTGGTGCTTACTAAATGATCAAATATAGATAATTGTTCCTCATAAAATACATATAAAACCTCACATATGTATATACTTCATATAAAAATTAAGTGCATACAATACAAAAGAACATATGCAATCTTTGTAAAAATTTGCAAATAGCTGTGACATCAATAATACTTCCAGGAATATTGTGCATGCAGTCCAAAAAAACATGTGCAATCTTCGCAAAAATGTGCAAATAGCTGTGACATCAATAATACTTCCAGGAATATTGTGCAGAAAAATAGTCCCAAAAAAGTGAAAATTAAGCCAGAATATATAATAACATATGGACGTATTCAATCATACAAGGAAAGTTCCTCAAATAAAGTACAAGTACCGAAGATCCAATAAATTTCCACCATCCGATGTGCGCTAATGGTTTGCTCCAGCCTCTCACCTCATACAGGTCAAACAATAAGCCTCTCTGTAGATAGAGCACTGCTAGCACATCAATCGATAGATTTCCAGGACATCCAAGATAAGATAACACTCACAAAGGAATTAATCTCCCAACTCATTCATAAGGATCACATGTAATAAAAGAAAAGGGAGGGCTCAATGGTGTAGTAATTTCCAGAAAATGTTTAATAGTAAAAACGTAGTAACTCACAGTTCAGAGTAACTCAAAACAGCGTGGCAAATGTGGAGACTTCCGGTCTCGGCCGCGACAGGAAGTGACGATACCCGTCTTCACATGACTTTATCAAAGGGTAAATACGGGTGTCATCACTTCCGGTCACGGTCGAGACCATTGGTATGGAGACGTTGCTTGGTATGGAGACGAGTGAGGGGAAGGTGGCCCCCACCCCTCTCTATACCATAGCAGGGCGGGAGCGGCGTCAAAACGTCACTTCCGCCCATACGTCTTAAAGGCACATTTTTTTTGTTGTCATTTTTTCAAATGACAAAAAAATGTATTTTATTTTTTTATTGCATTTTAGTCCAAATATGAGATCTGAGGTCTTTTTGACCCCAGATGTCATATTTCAGAGGACCTGTCATGTTTTTTTCTATTAAAAGGGATGTTTACATTCCTTGTAATAGGAATAAAAGTGACCCAATTTTTTTTTTAAAAAACAGTGTAAAAATAAATAAAATCAAGTAAAATAAATAAGATTTTTTATTTTTTAAAGCGCCCCGTCCCGACGAGCTCGCACGCAGAAGCGAACGCATACGTGAGTAGCGCCCGCATATGAAAATGGTGTTCAAACCACACAAGTGAAGTATCGCCGCAATTATTAAGCCCTGTACACACGATCGGTTTAACCGATGAAAAACGTCCGATGGATTGTTTTCATCGGACAAACCGATCGTGTATGGGAACCCATCTGTCTTTTTTCCATCGGTTTTAAAAAATAGAACATGTTTTAAATTTTTCCAATGGATAAAAAACCGATCGAAAACTCTGATCGTCTATGGGCAAGTCCATCGGATAAAAAACCCACGCATGTTCAGAATCAAGTCGACGCATGCTCAGAAGCATTGAACTTAATTTTTCTCGGCTCATCGGAGTGTTTTACGTCACCGCGTTTCGAACGGTCGGTTTTTTGACTGATGGTGTGTAGGCAAGACTGATGGAAGTCAGCTTCATCGGATTTCCGATGGACAAAACCATCGGATTAGAATCCATAGGATATCCGATCATGTGTACGAGGCTTTAGAGCAAGAGAAATAATTCTAGCCCTAGACCTCCTCTGTAACTCAAAAGATGCAACCTGTAGAATTTTTTAAACGTCACCTATGGAGATTTTTAAGAGAAAAAGTTTGACGCAATTCCACGAGCGGGCGCAATTTTGAAGCATGACATGTTGGGTATCAATTTACTTGGTGTAACATTATCTTTCAGAATATAAAAAAAAATTGGGCTAACTTTACTGTTGTCTTATTTTTTTATTAAAAAAAGTGAATTTTTTCCAAAAAAAGTGCGCTTGTAAGACCGCTACGCAAATACGGTGGGACAAAAAGTATTGCAATGACCGCCATTTTATTCTCTAGGGTGTTAGAAAAAAACCAATATATAATTTTTGGGGGTTCTAAGTAATTTTCTAGCAAAAAAACTTGTTTTGAACTTGTAAACACTGAGTCTGAAAAACAGGCTCGGTCCTTAAGTGGTTAAGGGGAACCCCGCACCAAAATTTAAAAAAAAAATGCTGTGGAGTTCCCCCAAAAATCAATACCAGACCCTTATCCGAGCACGCAACCTGGCAGCCCACAGAAAACGAGGGGGGACGAGAGAGCGGCCCCCCTCCCTCCTGAACCGTACCAGGCCACATGCCCTCAACATGGGGAGGATGTCCCCATGTTGATGAGGACAAGGGCCTCATCCCCACAACCCTTGCCCGGTGGTTGTGGGGGTCTGCGGACGGGGGGCTTATCAAAATCTGGAAGCCCTCTTTAACAAAGGGAAACTCCAGATCCCGGCCCCCCCCCCCATGTGAATTGGTAACAGGGTACATTGTACCCCTACCATTTCACAAAGAAAGTGTAAAAATTTGTAAAAAAACACACAGAAACAGTTGGACAAGTCCTTTATTTAAAAATGAAATAAATAAATAAATAAATTCCAGCGATGTAATCCCGTAGATGTCCAACGATGATCCATTCTCCAGCGACGCTGCAGTCTCCCCTCTCCAGCAGGACCGAACCCCCCATGACGCGTAAGAGGGGGCGGGGTCACCTGTCCTTATCATAGGGAACCCCGTGGACATCGACAGGATTACATCGCTGGAATTTATTTATTTATTTTTAAATAAAGGACTTGTCCAACTGTGTCTGTGCATTTTTTACACATTTTTATACTTTCTTTGCGAAATGGTAGGGGTACAATGTACCCCGTTACCAATTCACATAGGTAGGGAGGGGCGGGATCTGGAGTTCCCCTTTGTTAAAGGGGGCTTCCACATTTCGATAAGCCCCCCACCCGCAGACCCCCACAACCACCGGGCAAGGGTTGTGGGGATGAGGCCCTTGTCCTCATCAACATGGGGATAGCCTGCCCATGTTGAGGGCATGTGGCCTGGTACGGTTCAGGAGGGGGGGCGCTCTCTCGTCCCCCCTCTTTTCCTGCGGCCTGCCAGGTTGCGTGCTCGGATAAGGGTCTGGTATGGATTTTTGGGGGGACCCCACGCCATTTCTTTTTTTACATTTTGGTGCGGGTTCCTCTTAAAATCCATACCAGACCTGAAGGGTCTGGTATGGATTCTTGGGGGGGACCCCACGCCATTTTTTTTATTTGGTGCGGGGTTCCCCTTAATATCCATACTAAACCTGAAGGGCCTGATATGGAATTTGGGGGTACCCCCACGTTTCTTTTTTTTGGTTCGGGGTTCCCCTTAACCACTTAAGCCCCGGACCATTTTATAGCTAAAGGACCAGAGGTGTTTTCAGAATTTGGCACTGCGCTGATTTAACTGGAAATTGTGCGGACATGCAATGTTGTACCCAAACGAAATTTGCGTCCTTTTCTTACCACAAATAGAGCTTTCTTTTAATGGTATTTGATTGCCTCTGCGATTTTAATTTTTTGCGATATAAATGGAAAAAGACTGAAAATTTTGAAAAAAAATTATATTTTCTAATTTTTGTTATAAGAAGAATCGAATAAACTAAATTTTAGTCATACATTTAGACCAAAATGTATTCAGCCACATGTCTTTAGTAAAAAAAATGTCAATAAGTGTATATTTATTGGTTTGCGCAAAAGTTATAGCGTCTACAAACTAGGGTACATTTTCTGGAATTTACACAGCTTTTAATTTATGACTGCCTATCTCATTTCTTGAGGTGCTAAAATGGCAGGGCAGTACAAACCCCCCCCCCCCCAAATGACCCCATTTTGGAAAGTAGACATCCCAAGGAAATTGCTGAGAGGCATGTTGAGCCCATTGAATATTTTTTTTTTGTCTCAAGTGATTGAATAATGACAAAAAAAAAAATTTAAATTACAAAAAGTTGTCACTAAATGATATATTGCTCAAACATGCCATGGTTATATGTGGAATTGCACCCCAAAATACATTTTGCTGCTTCTCCTGAGTACGGGGATACCACATGTGTGGGACTTTTTGGGAGCCTAGCCGCGTACGGGCCCCCGAAATCCAAACACCGCCTTCAGGATTTCTAGGGGCGCAAATTTTTGATTTCACTCCTCACTACCTATCACAGTTTCGAAGGCCATAAAATGCCAAAATAGCACAAAACTCCCCCAAATGACCCCATTTTAGAAAGTAGACACCCAAAGGAAATTGCTGAGAGGCATGTTGAGCCCATTGAATATTTGTTTTTCTTGTCCCAAGTGATTGAATAATGACAAAAAAAAAAAATTACAAAAAGTTGTCACTAAATGATATATTGCTCACACATGCCATGGTTATATGTGGAATTGCACCCCAAAATACATTTTGCTGCTTCTCCTGAGTACGGGATACCACATGTGTGGGACTTTTTAGGAGCCTAGCCGTGTATGGGGCCCCAAAAACCAAACACCGCCTTCAGGATTTCTAAGGGCACAAATTTTTGATTTCACTCCTCACTACCTATCACAATTTCGAAGGCCATAAAATGCCAAAATAGCACAAACCCCCCCCCCAAATGACCCCATTTTGGAAAGTAGACACACCAAGCTATTTGCTGAGAGGCATGGTGAGTATTTTACAGCTCTCATTTGTTTTTGAAAATGAAGAAAGAAAATCATTTTTTTTTTTTTCCAATTTTCAAAACTTTTTGACAAAAAGCGAGATCTGCAACATACTCACCATACCTCTCAGCAAATAGCTTGGGGTGTCTACTTTCCAAAATAGGGTCATTTGGGGGGGTTTTGTGCCATCTGGGCATTCCATGGCCTCCGAAACTGTGATAGGCAGTGAGAAGTGAAATCAAAAATTGACACCCTTAGAAAGCCTGAAGGCGGTGATTGGTTTTTGGGGTCCCGTACGCGGCTAGGCTCCCAAAAAGTCTCACACATGTGGTATCCCCGTACTCAGGAGAAGCAACAGAATGTAATTTGGGGTGTAATTCCACATATGCCCATGGCATGTTTGAGCAATATATCATTTAGTAACAACTTTGTGCAAAAAAAATAAAATAAATAAATAAATTGTCTTTTTTCCGCAACTTGTGTCAACATATAAAATATTCCATGGACTCGACATGCCTCTCAGTATATAGCTTGGGGTGTCTACTTTCCAAAATGGGGTCATTTGAGGGGGTTTTGAACTGTCCTGGCATTTTATACACAACATTAGTAAGCTTACATCCACTCTTCTAACCACTTGAAGACAAAGCCCTTTCTGACACTTTTTGTTTACATGAAAACATTTTTTTTTTTGCAAGAAAATTATGTTGAACCCCCAAACATTATATATATTTTTTAAAGCAAAGGCCCTACAGAATAAAATGGTGGGTGTTGCATTTTTTTTTCCACACAGTATTTGCGCAGCGATTTTTCAGACGCATTTTTTTGGGGAAAAAATACACTTTTTTTAATTTTAATGCACTAAAACACACTATATTGCCTAAATGTTTGATGAAATAAAAAAGATGATCTTAGGCCGAGTACATAGATACCAAACACGACATGCTTTAAAATTTCGCACAAACGCGCATTGGCGACAAACTACATACATTTTTAAAAGCCTTTACAGGTTACCCCATTAGATTTACAGAGGAGGTCTACTGCTAAAATGACTGCCCTCGATCTGACCTTCGCGGTGATACCTCACATGCATGGTGCAATTGCTGTTTACATATGACGCCAGACCCACGCTTGTGTTCGCCATTGCGCAAGAGGAGGGCAGGACAGGGGTGCTTTTTTTTTTATTATTCATTTTGCTTTTTTATTTTATTTTTAAACTGTTCCTTCCATATTTTATTTTTTTTATCATTTTTATTGTTATCTCAGGGAATGTAAATATCCCCTATGGTAGCAATATATATATTTTTTTTAAACTGGCGTCTATTAGACCCTAGATCTTTTCTCTGCCCTCAAAGCATCTGACCACACCGAGATCGGTGTGATAAAATGCTTTCCCAATTTCCCAATGGCGCTTTTTATATCCAGGGGGGGGACATTCCCTCCCACTGCTTGTAAAAGCAGTCCAGAGGCTAATTAGCCACTAGGATTGCTTTTAGATGAAAACCGGCCGCTGGCTGAAAAGAATGATACCAAGATGATACCTAAACCCGCAGGCATCAAATCTGGTATAACCATTCAAAGTCCAGCAACATACCAGTACGTTGCTGGTCCTTATTGGACCTGTATTGTAATCTTTTTTTTCATGCAGCCTGTTGGCTGAACGAAAAAAAAAGATTGATCGGTGGGTATGCCCATCATTAGAATACCGCCCTTCATCCACCCACTTCTAATGATGGGCATACATGCACCATTTATATATGCCGAAGCATGGGGGCATCTTCCTGCAAAAGTTATGCCGCGTACACATGGTCAGACTTTTCCACGGGCAAGCCCCCTTCGGAATTTCGACCGTATGTACGCGGCATTAGGAGCAAAATCGCTCCTCCGCCCCTCCGCCCCTGCTGCCCCAATGCTTCGGCATATATGCTTTTTTTTTTTTAACTGTGGTGGTGAAATCACCTCCTACAGCACTGGAGTCGCTGGGATCAGGCCTGTCTCTGCGAACGCTGCAGTTATGTGTGTTGTGTTTTGCAAGTGACAGTGATCGATCGATACTGCACTTGGGTGGCCTGGGCTGGACGGAGGGGCAAAACGCAGGTGCTAGCAGGTATCTGGGCTGATCCCGCTGTTCAGATACTATACCACTAAGGGAGGTGTATACTTCACGCGTGGGTGTTGGCATTACTGGCACTAACCTGACGCTGCCTGGGGTGTGACGCAGGGTTAACTAGGGGCAATTAGGGGGTTAAAACCTTTATTAGATAATATATGGGGGTACCTGACGCTATAAAAACCTGCGGCGAGCCTAAAAAAAATAACTGGCTATCTATCGGCACCAGCATAACTAATACAGCGTTTAGAAAAACGATTGCTTAGTGACACTGGCAAAAGGGGGTGAAAGGGTTACCTGGGGGGTGATCAAGGGGTTAAACCTTTATTTGGTAATATATGGGGGTACCCGACGCTATAAAAACCTGCGGCGAACCTAAAAAAAATAACTGGCTACCTATCGGCATCACCGACAATAAGACAGCGATCAGAAAAACGATCGCTTAGCGACAGTGGTGATAGGGGGTGAAAGGGTTACCTGGGGGGCGATCAAGGGGGTTAAACCTTTATTAGGTAATATATGGGGGTACCTGACACTATAAAAACCTGCGGCGAACCTAAAAAAAATAACTGGCTACCGATCGGCATCACCGACAATAAAACAGCGATCAGAAAAACAATCGCTTAGCGACAGTGGTGCTAGGGGGGGAAAGGGTTATCTGGGGGGCGATCAAGGGGGTTAAACCTTTATTAGGTAATATATGGGGGTACCTGACATTATAAAAACCTGCGGCGAACCTAAAAAAAATAACTGGCTACCGATCGGCATCACTGACAATAAAACAGCGATCAGAAAAACGATCGCTTAGCGACAGTGGTGCTAGGGGGTGAAAGGGATATCTGGGGGGCGATCAGGGGGTTAAACCTTTATTAGGGGGGGTTAGGGGGCTACACTGGACCTAAAACTAAATGTAGTGACACCTTTACAGTCACAAATGTCACTGATTGCAGTGATCAGTAAATAAATGGTCACTGCAATCAGTGACACTGTGACTGGGGGCTGGGGGGTGATCTGGGGGGTGATCTGGGGGTGTCTGCGGGGGCGATTTGTGTGCCTATGTGTCCTGGTGTCAGTGAGCTGTTTGTGCACTAACCTGTGTGTCGTCTCTTGTACGGCACTCGGTATGTGAGCGCCGCATGAGAGATGACATCACTTCCTCTGCCTGTGTAAACATTACACAGCAGAGGAAGCTTTCTCATTCGCTGGGAGCGATCGCGAGGGGGTGGCCGGAATCGAACGGACGTCCCCTCATCCCGGATCGCTCCCAAACAATTAACGACCGCTCACTGTATAGAAGGGGGGTCCGATGGGACCCCCCAACTATACAAAGGCAGTCACGTATATGTACGTGATTGTGCCTGTCGGTGCCATTCTGCCGACGTATAATTACAGTGGGCGGTCGTTAAGTGGTTAATATTCATACCAGACCCAAAGGGCCTGGTAATGGACTGTGGGGGGGACCCCTGTCGTTTTTTTCAATGACTTTGATCTGTATTGCCGGGGAACCGACAATTCATTATAGCCGCGAGTGGTTTTAAATGACTTTTTTTCCTTCAGAAATTACATTTTGTGCAGGGACAATTCTAAACACGGGAAACATGCGCGACTTTACAGGCATACTTTTGAACACCCCCCAGGTACGAAATTTAAAGGAATATTTCACTTTCATTGTTTCACTTTAAGCATTATTAAAATCACTGCTCCCGAAAAAACGGCCGTTTTTAAAACTTTTTTTTGCATTGATACATGTCCCCTGGGGCAGGACCCGGGTCCCCAAACACTTTTTATGACAATAACTTGCATATTAACTTTTAAAATGAGCACTTTTGATTTCTCCCATAGACTTTTACCGGTGTTCCGCGGCTTTTTGAATTTGCCGCGAACACCCGAACGGGCGAACAACTAATGTTCGAGTCGAACTCATGTTCGACTCGAACATAAAGCTCATCCCTAATTCTGGCTTATTTTGCACTTTTTTGGGACTATTTTTCTGCACAATATTCCTGGAAGTATTATTGATGTCACAGATATTTGCACATTTTTGCGAAGATTGCACATGTTCTTTTGTATTCCATGCACTTCTTTTTTATATGAAGGTTTTATATGTATTTTATGAGGAACAATTATCTATATTTGATCACTTAGTAAGCGCCACATTACTTTATTTTTCATGGAATTAAACAATGCCTCAGGCTTGGTTATCAGTGGGAGTAAGTCAATTACATAGCTCCTGTGGTTAGAAAGAGAAAAGGTATCGTGCTCCATTGTTGGTATTGGTGTGAGGAATAGTGCCAATTATTGGTATCAGTAGGAGGAATAATGCTCTATCATTGGTGTCAGTGGGAGGATTAATGCCCTATTGTTGGTGTCAGTGGAAGGAATGGTGCCTCATCATTGTTGTCAGTAGGAGCAATAGCGCCTCATGTCAGTAAGGGGAATAATACCCCGATAGCCAGATAAAGGTAAGCAAAGGGCCACATCTGGCCGCAGGCCATAGTTTGGAGACCACTGGAGTCGAAGATAGATATAGGGCCCATTTTCATTTGTTTCGGTAACATGCTCGATACTGAACAGGTGCCAGTGCACTTTATATGTGTTGCATTGCCATTCTTTTTTAATGGCACCCTAATGCATTACGGTAACTCACATGAGTTTGCAAAGCACCACAGCATGTTACATTACAAACTTTTTTTTACAGTTATAGTAATAGCTAGTGGCTTGTGTTGTTGTCATTCCCTTCTTGTGAATAATGAGTGTTACTACTACTATGAACGTACAAGGTCAATCCTCACCCCATCAGGACAGAATGAGCATTCGGGCAATGGATGTGGCCGTTGTGTCGGCAGACTCTGCACTGAACCCTATGGCGTGTGTCTGTATTGAGTCTGCACTACATGTCTGGTGGCCTGGTTCCTCCAGACAATCAGCCAGCAATATCCAGTACAATTTGCTTAAAAGAGAATCACTGTATAAAAAGAGAGGGTAGAGGGGCTTAATAATGTGATACCCCTAAAGACCCCTAACTACCCCTAAAGAACACCCATAAATTGGGCTTCAGTCTGATGTGGAGCTACAGCCAGCAGAAACCTAGACAAAAAGGGAGGGGGGGGATTCCAAAAGGATTAAAAAATTGTAGTGATATTTCTCAATTACTTTTTTGTTGTGTTTGTAAATGGGGTACATGCAAAAAAGACTCCATCACTAGTGTTGTACCACATGGCTCTGTACTAGTTAATCTGTTTGCAAGTGAAATAACTGAAGGCTTGATGGGTAAGGTTTAATCTTTTTGATGATGTAAAAAAGGTGTGCAATAGAGTTGATGTTCCTGGAGGTGTCTGTAACATGGAACATGATTTGGCATTGCTTCATGATTGGTCAAAGCAGTGGAAACTGCCGTTCCAGTATCTAAATGCAAAATAATCCTCTAAAAGAGTAAAATATTGGAGGTACAGTAAACTACCAGGGAAGAAAGTCCTAATTCCCCTATATATGTTGTAAATCTTTTGTTGGACCTCAGGAGAGACTTCAGGAACTTAAAGTGTTACTAAATCCACAACAGTAAAATCAGTGTGTATATGCAGTAAAGCATGTTTGTTATACTCACTGTGGAACCTAAGAGGTTAATCCTTTGCATTGTGTAAAAAGGCTGTTTGATCCCTTCTTCCACTGTCCCCAATCCATCTCCTGAAAATCTCCTGGAAATACATTACTCCTGGCCCAATCCAGACACCCTAAACATACCATTAAGGGTATCCCTGTAGGGCAATTTTTATGTGTGAAGAGCATTTGCAGCAATGAAGCCAAATTCAATAAAGAAGCAAATTGACTATATAGGCGCTTCCAAGACAGAGGATACCATGAATGGATGTTAAACAGAGCTTTATTGATTGCCAAAAAAAAGGAGTAAAGATTTGTTGAAGGGTAAAAGTAGGAATAAGAAAAAGCATTCCTAAAAAAGACAATTAACCTTATCCCCTCCGTTCAGTACAGAATTTAGTGAAGTTAGAGACATTATTAAAAAATATCTGCCCATCCTCTACACTGATGAGACGTGCAAATGTTTTAAAAAATGCCATTAATATAGTACCCAGAAGGGCACCAACGTTGGGTCAATCCCTGTCACCCAGCTTTTATGACAACAGGTGGTTAACACATGGTTAACACATGGTTAACCTGTCATTCACATGGCTGTATTTTAAGAGTCATTTTAAGTGTGGGTAACCGGGTTGCCCCTGTTGTAGCCATATTCTGGGTGGCAATATGTTTTAAGCATCATCCAATCAGAAATAATTAAAAATTAAGCCATTCTTTAACTGTAACCCCAATTACATTATATACTTGGTCACTTGCGGTTTATGTTACTATTTGTGTATATCAAAGGGTTACATATATAAGTGATATTATTTCGCTTGTCAAATACCCGGGACACTGATTTCCATAACCAACACCTGTGTGGGGGAGGGAGCCTTTTATTTAAGTGTAGCGACCTCACCCCTCTCACCCCCTCTCGATCACGGCTTGTCTGTCTCGTCTAGGGTTTAACACTGGGGGGAGGGATGAGATACACCACGGCCCATGTCCTCCAATGAGTGGAGGTGAAAGCCAGAACTATCGGGTTTTGTGTATGTGTCCCAGAGTCAAATCCTCTCCTCGGATTGACTCCCCTTTGCTCCTAGTAACCAGAGTTCCACACACTGAATAGGTCCAACTCGTATTTATTCTTCTCAATAAATAGTCATACAGCACAGACAGGTTGGGACCCATATACCACTTCAGTATTTGTGGGGAGTAGGCCAAGGTACAATTCTTCTAGATAGAGCTAACCACTGTGGTGTCACCAGTGGTGAATAGTCATTGCCACTGACTATATTGAACAGAACACAAATTACCTTTGCTATCGTAGCCCCTATCAGGGGAAGGACATCCGTCCAAGACAGTTACCGGAGGCCTCTCCGTCACCAGCAATGCTGCGCTGGACTCTCCAGAGAAGTTCCGCTCACCAGCCTCCTCGTCTCAGACACGGGCACCCAAGGAGTTAGGGCCCCCTTGGATTCCTCCACCCTCGCGGAACTCAGTTGAAGGTACTGAGCTCCAGGCTTCCGCCATAGTACCTCACCCCAGGCTAAAGGTGCCTGAGATTGACTCCATCTCCCGCTCCGGCTAGGTCAAGGGCATCTGGGCCCGGAACTCCGGAACGCCAGCACCCAAGCTGAAGGTGCCTGGGTGCGGCTGCGTCCTCCGACTCTGAACCCCAAGGTCAGGGCATCCGCCCCTTTTATCTCCTCTCCCTTTGCGTCACAGCGGGTTCACCGCCCTGCTGTACCAGCGCCAGGAAAGGACAAAAAGGGAAGCAGTCTTGCAGTGAGTGTTCAACTCCAGCCAGGGCGACAGCGTCACCTGCAGGCCGCAGGGAACCTCACACTACCAGAGTCCTCCATAAAAAAGGATCCCAGATTCCCTGACAATCAATGCATCTGGGTTACACTACCACCCAGATGCCTCCCCTAAAATCAAACACCCGCTACATAAGGCTGAATGATTCAGTCGTCCCTTAGGTTTTGAAGAAGCACGAGTTAAGTGTGAAACACGTCACCTTGCTCTGTTCTGTGTCCTGGTGGCAGTCTATGTCTATGTCATACAATAAATTGTCATTGGATTTATGATGGTGTGCAGCCGTATCTTTCCTCTTTTCATCTCCTGATAAAACAGAGCCCCTGGAGTCACTCTGCACATGCTCAGTTTGGTGTGTATTGCTAGAGAGTTTTTTTTCTTGGGGTGGTGCATGTGATCAGCACAGGGCCAATCAGCACTGTCCAGACGGAGGGCCAGGGGTCCTGCAGCCTCATAGAACAATCAGGGGAGAATTAAAACCCCTCCTACAAGCTTTACCAGACACTGATAGAAGTCACAGGACTGCTATATACTGCTGCTGAGAAAACGTATTTAGCAGTTCATATTTACTAAAATAATTGCATTTCCATGTTCTGTGTACTGTAGGAGACCAGTTATGGTGAATGCAGGCTTTAGTAACATTTTAATATGTACAATTTTGAGGAAAGAAGGGAAAGGGCAGACATGATGGAAACATTTAAACATATTAAGGATGTGAATAATAATAATAAAGAATACAATGTGATCTCAAATAGGGATGAGCCGAACACCCCCCCGTTCGGTTCGCACCAGAACCTTCGAACGGACCGAACGTTCGCACGAACTTTAGAACCCTATTAAATACAATGGACGTGAACGTTCGAAATCTAAAGTGCTAATTATAACGCCTAATATGCATGTTATTGTCCTAAAAAGGGTTTGGGGACCTGGGTCCTGCCCGAGGGGACATGCATCAATGTAAAAATAATATTTTAAAACAGTCGTTTTTTCGGGAGCAGTAATTTTAACCACTTGACCACTGGGCACTTAAACCCCCTTAATAACCAGACCAATTTTCAGCTTTCGGTGCTCTCACATTTTGAATGACAACTACTCAGTCATACAACACTGTACCTATATGAATTTTTTGTCCTTTTTTTCACACAAATAGAGCTTTCTTTTGGTGGTATTTAATCACCGTTGGGTTTTTTATTTTTTGCGCTATAAGAGAAAAAAGACTGAAAATTCTGTAAACAAATAATTTTTTTTCGTTTCTGTTATAAAATTTAGCAAATTACAATTTTTTCTTCATAAATTTGGGCCAAAATTTATACTGCTACATATCTTTGGTAAAAATAAGTACAAATTGGTGTATATTATTTGGTCTTTGTGAAAGTTATAGAGTCCACAAGCTATGGTGCCAATATCTGAAAATTGATCACACCTGAAGTACTGACGGCCTATCTCATTTCATGAGACCCTAACATGCCAGAAAAGTACAAATACCCCCCAAATGACCCCTTTTTGGAAAGAAGACATTCCAAGGTATTTAGAAAGAGGCATTGTGAGTTTTTTTAAGTTGTCATTTTTTCCCACAATTCTTTGCAAAATCAAGATTTTTTTTTTCTCTTTTTTTTTCCACAAAATTGTCATATTAGCAGGTTATTTCTCACACACAGCATATGCATACCACAAATTACACCCCAAAACACATTCTGCTATTACTCCCGAGTATGGCGATACCACATGTGTGAGACTTTTACACAGCGTGGCCACATACAGAGGTCCAACATGCAGGGAGCACCATCAGGCGTTCTGGAGCACCCAGGCCAATTCTGATATTTCTCTCCTACATGTAAAAATCATCATTTGTTTGCTAGAAAATTACATAGAAACCCAAAACATTATATATGTTTTTTTAGCAAAGACCTTAGAGAATATAATGGTGGTCGTTGCAACTTTTTATCTCACACGATATTTGCGCAGCAATTTTTTTAACGCGTTTTTTACGGAAAAAAAATGTTTTGTGCTAAAAAAAAAAAAAACAGTAAAGTTAGCCCAATGTTTTTACATAATGTGAAAGATGAAGTTACGCCGAGTAAATAGATACCTAACATGTCACCCTTCAAAATTGCACACGCTCGTGGAATGGCGCCAAACTTCGCTACTTAAAAATCCCCATAGGCGACGTTTTAAATATTTTTACTGGTTACATGTTTTGAGTTACAGAGGAGGTCTAGGGCCAGAATTATTGCTCTCGCTCTAACGTTCGCAGACATACCTCACATGTGTGGTTTGAACACCGTTTTCATATGTGGGCGGGACTTACGTATGCTTTCGCTTCTGTATGCGAGCTCACGGGGACAGGGGCGCTTAAAAAAAATATATATTTTTTTATTGTTCATTTTACTTTATTTATTTTATTTTGACATGTTTTTCCGCCCCAAAATTTTTTTGGATCACTTTTATACCTATTACAAGGAACGTAAACATCCCTTGTAATAGGAATATGGCAGGACAGGTCCTCTTTACAGTGAGATATGGGGTCAATAGGACCCCACATCTCACCTCTAGGCTGGGAAGCCTGAAAAAAAAAAAAAAAACAATCCTGGCTTCGATCATAGCAGTGAGTCGGTAGAAGCACCGGAGGGTGGCGGGGGGGGGACATCCCCTCTCGCCTCCCGTAAGAATGATCAAGTGGCGGAACAGCCGCTATGATTGTTGTTATGGTGTAGGGAATCGCCGGCTGAAAAAGCTAATATCTGAATAATGCCTGTAGCTGCACCCATCATTCAGGTATCCCCGCACAAAGTCAAGGACGTCATATGACGGCCGGCGGGCGGGAAGTGGTTATTGCAGAGTATTGCCGGGCATTGCGGAGTATTGCCGGGCATTGCGGAGTATTGCCGGGCATTGCGGAGTATTGCCGGGCATTGCGGAGTATTGCAGGGCATCGCGGAGTATGGCAGGGTATTGCACGGGGTATTGCACAGGGGGTATTGCGCAGAGTATTGCAGAGTATTGCGCAGGGTGTATTGTGCAGGGTATTGCAGAGTATTGTGCAGGGTATTGCAGAGTATTGCACAGGGTATTGCAGAGTATTGCGCAGGGTATTGCAGAGTATTGCGCAGGGTATTGCAGAGTATTGCGCAGGGTATTGCAGGGTATTGCGAAGGGTATTGCAGAGTATTGCGCAGGGTATTGCAGAGTATTGCGCAGGGTATTGCAGAGTATTTTGCAGAGTATTGCGCAGGGTATTGCAGAGTATTGCACCAGGGTATTGCAGAGTATTGCACCAGGGTATTGCAGAGTATTGCACCAAGGTATTGCAGAGTATTGCACCAGGGTATTGCGCAGGGTATTGCAGAGTATTGCGCAGGGTATTGCAGAGTATTGCGCAGGGTATTGCAGAGTATTGCGCATGGTATTACGCAGGGTATTGCAGAGTATTGCACCAGGGTATTGCAGAGTATTGCACCAGGGTATTGCAGAGTATTGCACCAGGGTATTGCAGAGTATTTTGCAGAGTATTGCGCAGAGTATTTTGCAGAGTATTGCGCAGGGATGGCTGAGCAGGGATGGATGGATTGCTGGATCTGTGACTGCAATTGTCACAGATCCAGCCCACAGCTGACATGCTCTGACATGGGGAAGGGAGCGGACATGATCCGCTCCCTCCCCTCTCCTCTCACACTGTACCGATCGGTACAGAGAGGGGAGAGAGGAACTGGCGTCATCACATGACGCCGGTCTGTTTACAAGTGATTGCTCCGTCATTTGACGGAGCGATCACGTGGTAAACGGCCGCTATCAGCGGCGATTTACCACGATTCGTGATGCGCCGGGTCCCCTGGGTCACGGAGATTCCCGTGTGCGCGCACCAGGGGGCGCGCGGGAGCGCGATTCTGGGAGGACGTTATATAACGTCCTCCCAGAGTTAAGCAACCACCTTGTCGACGTTATTTGTCGGCAGGTGGTTGTAAAATGGTTAATGATGCATAAAGTGAAAATAAAAAAGTGAAATATTCCTTTAAATATCGTACCTGGGGGGGTGTCTAAAGTATGCCGGTGAAGTGGCACGTGTTTCCCGTGTTTAGATCTGTCCCTACACAAAATGACATTTCTAAAGGAAAAAAAGTCATTTAAAACTGCTTGCGGCTTTAATGTCATGTCTTGTCCTGGCAATATGGATGAAAATCATTGAGAAAAATGGCAAAAATAGCGCCTGCAAACTGAACCTAAACAGCGGCTGCTGTCTCTCCAATGTGAAAGCCCGAGGGCTTTCACACTGGAACAGTGGGTGCGGTGGTGGTATAGCGCTGCTATTTTTAGCGGAGCTATACCGTCGGAATTGCGGAGGTATTCGGCCGCTAAACAGCGGCTGCTGTCTCTCCAATGTGAAAGCCCGAGGGCTTTCACACTGGAGCGGTGCGCTAACAGGGCGTGAAAAAAAGTCCTGCTAGCCGCATCTTTGGAGTGGTGAGAGGAGCGGTGTGTTTACCGCTCCTTCCCATTGAAAGCAATGGGAAACCGCAGTAATACAGAGGTGCATTGCCGGTGGTATTAACCCTTTTTTGTCCGCTAGCGGGGGTTAAAACCGCACCGCTAGCGGCCGAATTCCTCCGCAATTCCGACGGTATAGCGCCGCTAAAAATAGCGGCGCTATACCACCACCGCACCCATCGCCCCAGTGTGAAACCAGCGGAGGTATTCGGCCGCTAGCGGCCGAAAAAGGGTTAATACCGCCGGCAATGCTCCTCTGTAGAGGTGCATTGCCGGCGGTATTACCGCGGTTTCCCATTGCTTTCAAAACACACTGCTCCTCTCACCGCTCCAAAGATGCGGCTAGCAGGACTTTTTTCACGTCCTGTTAGCGCACCGCTCCAGTGTGAAAGCCCTCGGGCTTTCACATTGGAGAGACAGCAGCCGCTGTTTAGGCTCGGTTTGCAGGCGCTATTTTTAGCACAATAGCGCCTGCAAACCGCCCCAGTGTGAAAGGGGCCTGCCTGTCTGCAGCTAGCACAATCACCTGCCTGTCTGTCACAGTATAGAGACTAACAGGAACGGATCTAGGTGCAGCGGAGTCAGTTCAGATCAGACATTGTGTAGTAACAGGAACTGGCTTCTTTATTGGAACAAAACCACGCTAGCAAAGATGTCACTTCACATTGTAAGAAGAATCACAGACAGGAAAAAGTAACCAACAAGTACATCACAGTATACAGGAAATAAAATACATCATAGAGAAATACATAGCATAGCATATCACTGAACATTAGCGACATCTTGTGTCCTTTTTCTAAACTGCAGTCAAATACAGTAAGCTAAGCTGAAAGTTTGTTGTATCTCCAACACCCCTTCTCAACAACTAAGGCTTATCCGGCGTACACACGATCGATTTTCATGCCATTTTTTAAACCAACGTTTTTCTCGTCGTTTTTTTTCATGTTTCCTCTCAAGCCTGTCTTGCGTACACACGATCATTAAAAAAAACGTTCAAGCAAAGCACAGTGACGTATAACACGTACGACGGCACTATAAAGGGGAAGTTCCGTTCGGATGGCGCCACCCTTCATGTTAGTAAAGTTTGTTGAGCGACGATTCGCGCTTTTCAGCCTTGTGCTTTTCAGTCCGTTACAGCGTGACAAATGTGCTATCTCCATTACAAACGCTAGTTTTACCAGAACGAGCGCTCCCGTCTCATACTTGATTCTGAGCATACGCGTTTTTTTCACGTCGTTAAAGCATACACACTAACGTTTTTCACATCGTTAAAAAAACGACATGAAAAACGACGTGAAAAAATAGAGCATGTTCGAAATTTTTAATGGCCGTTTTTCACGCCGTTAAAAATGCTCTGTAGCATACACACGATCGGTTTTAATGCCCATTTTTTAAAATGGCATTTTTAACGGCATGAAAAATGATCGTGTGTATGGGGCATAAGTCTGTTAAACCCATCTTCTTTGTAAGCCTTGAATGTCTTTCAGCAGTCAGGGGCTTTGTAAGGATATCTGCTGTCATATCCTCGGTTGGGCAATAAAGTAACTCAAGAAGACCTTGCTCTTGAAGATCCCTAAGAAAGTGGAACTTCACATCAATGTGCTTGGTTCTTGAATTAACTCCTTCTATGTGTGCAAGTACAATGCATCCTTGATTGTCCTCATAGATTTCAGTTGGTCCCAACTGTGGTTGACCTAAGCCTGTTAATAGCTGTCTCAGCCATATAACTTCTTGGCTTGCCTGCGCTGCAGCAACGTATTCTGTTTCAGTAGACGACAGTGAAACAGAGAGTTGCTTTTTACTAGTCCAACTGATGGCACCTCCTGACAGAAAAAATAAGTAGCCACTGGTAGATTTTCTGTCACTGGTGTCTCCTGCCCAGTCAGCATCCACATATCCTGTTAAGGTGCTTTCATCACTTGGTGGTAACTTTAGCTTGTAGTGCGAAGTCCTTTTAAGATAGCGAATGATTTGCTTTACAGCATTCCAGTCCTTTTGACTTGGCATCGAAACCTTTCTGCATAGGATTCCGACAGTTGCTGCAATGTCTGGCCTTGTAGCGGTGGTAAGGTACAGCAATTTCCCTATTGCTTTCCTGTATTGAGTATTAGTAGGTAATGGGTTATCTTGACAATTCATCTCCTTTAGGTAGTTGGTTTCCATGGGAGATTTTACTGGTTTGGCGTCTTCCATTCCAAATGGTTCAATTATTTCTTGTATTTTGTGTCTTTGGTTCAGAAGAAAGCTGCCATCTTCCTCTCTCTCGATCTGGATGCCGAGGAAATTCTTTATGTTGCCAAGATCTTTGGTGTCAAAGTGCTGATTTCGTTTTTCCAGTATTTCTGCTTCATCCCCTTCTTGCTCAAAGCAAATCAGGATATCATCCACATAGATAAGCATATAGACCCATCTGTTTGCCAATTTTTTTGTGTATAAGCAGGGGTCCGCTTTACTCCTTTGAAAGTTTTGATGTGTAAGCACTTCATTTATTTTTATATTCCACGCTCTGGCTGCTGGCTTTAGACCATATATACTCCTGTGAAGTTTGCACACTAGGTCTGACCTTTGTTCATCTTTGAATCCTGGCGGTTGTTCCATGTAAATTTATTCTGTTAAATCGCCATGTAGAAACGCGGTTTTCACATCAAAATGTTTCACTTGCATTTTCCTTGTGACGGCTACTGTCAGTAAAGTCCGTATTGTAGTGTGCTTGACTACTGGTGCAAACGTCTCATCATAGTCCTCTCCGTATTTTTGAGAATAGCCCTTGGCTATTAGTCTTGCTTTGTACCTTTCAACTGTGCCATCTGCATTGTATTTCACTTTAAAAGTCCATTTACAGCCTATGGCTTTCCTTCCGGGTGGTAGTTCTATAAGTGTCCATGTTTTAGTGTCATGCATGGATTTTATCTCTTCCTCAGCAGCCTTTATCCATTTAGTTGCTTCTCGTTCTGAAAGTTGAGATATGTCTTCCCAGTTTGCAGGTTCGTTGATACTGGCAGTACTTGCTTTGTATGAGAGACGTATAGGTCGTTTACCTTTGTTTTCTCTTGTTGAACGTCTCGTTTTTGTGTCTGAGCCTTCTTGTGTCTGCTCTTCAGTACTGGTTGAGTCTACACTCACTTCAACTGTTTGTTCGGAAGTTACAGAGATGGGATGGTCAATGTCAGTTTTCTCTTCTATTCTTGCTTCTACTGTTTTCATTACATTGTCTCTTAAATCTTCAACAAAAGTTATGCTGTTGCTAATGGTAACCTTGTCTGTTTTGGGATTTAGGATTCTGTAACCCTTGACATTGTCACTGTATCCAACAAAGATACCTTCAAACGCTCTGTTTTGGAGTTTAGTGCGTTTTTCTTCAGGTATGTAGATGAATGCTTTGCATCCAAAAACTCTTAGGTGTTTTACACTTGGCTTCTCATTGTGCCATAGTTCATATGGGGTTTTCTCCACTGTTCTGGAAATAAGTCTGTTCTGCAAATATGTAGCTGTCATAGCTGCCTCACCCCAGTATTTTAGTGGTAGTCCAGAGTCTGTCAGCATACATCTGATCATTTCAGTCAGAGTTCTATTCTTTCTTTCAGCTACTCCATTTTGTTCTGGTGTATACAGGACTATCTTTTGATGTTCTATTCCATTCTGTTTTAAGTACTCTTGTATCTTACCTCCTGTGAATTCACCTCCATTATCGCTCCGAAGTATGAGAGGCTTCCTCTGAAACTTGTTACTTGTCTTTATTATATAGTCTTTTAATTTGTCAAAAACGTCACTCTTGTGTTGCATTAGGTAGGTGACTGTGTATCTTGAATAGTCGTCTATGAAAGTCACTATGTACCTGTTGCCTCCAGGTGTTGGTGGGTTTAGGGGACCACACACGTCACTGTGAACTAAGTCAAGTGGTCTTGAAGCTCTCTTCTGACTGACTTTGGGAAGTGTTTCTCTTGTAGCTTTGTATTTAATGCAACATTCACATTTAACGGTAATTGGACAAGGGGATACTATGAGATTCCTTGTCAGCTTCCTTCTCTGTAGTTCCTGTATGCATTCTGGGTGTCTGTGACCTATACGTCTGTGCCATATATGTATACAGTCATTGTGCTTGTGTGTACATAGTCTCACCTTTTCCTTCACTGTGTCGAGGTGATATAGATGATCATCCAGCTTGGCACTTGCTATTGTCTGTTTGCCGTTTAGAATAGAACACTTGTCACCTTGGAATTTTACAGCGAGTCCACTGGCTGTTAGACGCTTCACAGATAAGAGTCCTCCTTCTAGGTTAGGAACATAAAGCACATCTTTCACTGGTATGGCTAAATTGTGTCCCGCATCATCAGGGCATACAAGGGTTCCATGCCCATATCCTTCTGCATGTATTTTGCTTCCATCTGCAAGATAAATAGTTTCTTTGTTGCTCAGATCAAGTTCTGTGAAGAAACTTCTATCACTCGTCATGTGACTGGTTGCCCCCGAATCGATGCACCAGCCTTGGCATTTATTGTTGCCTGTCGCTTTAAATGTGGCATTCCAGTTACCTTCCCTTGGATCATTGATTGTGGTTTTGACCTTTTGTTTAGTATAAGAGGGACGCTGTCTCATTTGCTCTGCTTTCCATATAGTACAGTCTTTCTTTATGTGTCCCTGTTTGTGGCATCTGAAACACACTCTGGTCTCTTTCCTGTGTAATCTTGCGTCTGTAGCTTTAAGAGCGGTGCTGGTGTCGGTTTCTGTGGAGTCATGCACTAATTCCTTTCTTCTCTGATACTCATCTATGAGCCTGGTTTTTACAAATGCTAGCGTCAGATCTGTCTCAGGTCATGTCTCCAGTGCATTGATTAGTGCAGTATATGTATCGGGCAAACTGCATAACAACATGGCTGCAATGTGACTGTCTGTTATATTCTCCCCGATCGATCTGAGTTGCGCAATCACTTCCAGCATTGCGTTTATATGCTCCTGCATGTCCTGTTCTCTGCCAAGTCTCATTTTGTAAAGTTTCCGCAGCACAAAGAGCTTGCTGTTTAAACTGGATCTTTCATGCAGTCTTTTCAGTACATCCCACATGCCTTTCGCTGTGTCCTCATTGCGTATATGAATGAGCTGATCATCCTCCACTAGTAGGCTTATGGTGGCCCATGCCTGTCTGTTTTTCTTGTCCCAGTCCTGATTATTATCCTGTGGCCTCTCTGTAGTGGTAACCTCCCACAAGTCATCTTTGGATAATAGCATTTCCACTTTAAACTTCCATAGCTGATAATTGTCATTGTTCAGCTTGGCCACTGAGAGTTTAAGCTCTGAGTTTCTGGCCATTTTATCCCTCCTTTATATATAAACAGTCTTACTTGTCTATAGGAGATGTCACTGGAAAGCTTCCTTATGTCGATCTCCGCATCAGCCACACTGTCTTCCGTTCGAGGCTTTGTTCTGCCTGGGCCGCACCTGGTCATTAGTCTTTATCCAGATACTGGGCCCATATCCTGTTGCAAAGTACGATTGATAGGTGCAGCGGAGTCAGTTCAGATCAGACATTGTGTAGTAACAGGAACTGGCTTCTTTATTGGAACATAACCACACTAGCAAAGATGTCACTTCACATTGTAAGAAGAATCACAGACAGGAAAAAGTAACCAACAAGTACATCACAGTATACAGGAAATACAACACATCATAGAGAAATACATAGCATAGCATATCACTGAGCATTAGCGACATCTTGTGTCCTTTTTCTAAACTGCAGTCAAATACAGAAAGCTAAGCTGAAAGTTTGTTGTATCTCCAACAAACTCAATACAGTGTATAAATATATATACAACACCTAGGATGCATATATATCCTCTACACACTGTAACAGCAGCTAACTGACTCGCCTGCCTGCTCTATCTAACTCAATATAAATGACACTGTCTATCTCTCTGAAACTGCCTCTTTCACAAACGCCAACACACTACACAAGGCCGACTTCCAGGCGGCCTTATATAGTGTGGGGCGTGTACTAAACCCCCTGAGCCATAATTGGCTAAAGCCACTCTGGCTTTGGCCAATTACGGCTCTCCGTTTTTTCGCGCGCTGTGATTGGCCAAGCATGCGGGTCATAGTGCATGCTTGGCCAATCATCAGCAAGCAATGCACTGCGATGCCGCAGTGAATTATGGGCCGTGTCGCGCAACACGAATTTAACGTGAACGGACCATAAAGTTTGTTCTTCGTCGAACGATCGAACGGCCGATGTTCGAGTCGAACGTGTGTTCGACGTGAACGCGAAGCTCATCCCTGATCTCAAACTAGCAGATGGAAAATTCAAAAGTAACTTTAGAAAGTACAATATTATCTTACTGAAAGAGTAGCTGATGTCTGGAACAGACTTTCAACAGAAGACAAACATAGATCTCTACTCACTGAAGGTTAAAAAAAAAAAAGGGGGGGGGGGGCAGGCTCTTGGTCCTTTTCTCTTCTCACACTTGTTTCTTTGAATGTTTAAAAATCAATTAAATTGTAAAGTCTCATTTTTTTAGGTAAAAAAACAAACATATCATACATACCTGCTCTGTGCAGTGGATTTGCACAGAGCAGCCTTGATCCTACTCTTTTCAGGTCCCTCTTTGAAGCTCCTGGACCCTCCCTCCTGTTGAGTGCCCCCACAGCAAGCAGCTGTCTAGTCATGGAGCCACAGCCCAGCCCCGCCCCCTTTCTATCCTCATTGGCTGACTGACTTTGATTGACAGCAGCAGGAGCCAATGGCGCTGTGCTGCTGTTTCAGCCAATGAGGAGGGGAGTCCCGGCCAACCGAGTCTCTTGTGCAACATGGCTGGAGCTAGAGGGGCTCAGGTAAGGATGAGGGGGGCTGCTGCACACAGAAGGCTTTTTATCTTAATGCAAAGATTGAATTAAGACAAAAAACCTTTTGACTTTACAATTACTTTTGTCGCTTCTGCTGTTTACTTGTGTATAATCGTAATTTTCAGTAACGTTTTAATAACAGGGCGCTTCTGTGACACTGCTCACAAATCATTCTGGACTTACCAAGAACACCCAACAGTAAACTGCTGACTTTTGGACTGCTTCTCTCTATTTGATAATCCATACAGTCAAAGAAATTGAAGGAAGAGACGTTGTCCTCCCGCTGACCTATTCTGCTGTCTGTGAGTTCTGAATGAAGCAGTACTACATGGAATCAAATGGCACTTATTTTTACTACATAGAGGAAGAGAATTGCAAAAAAGTGTGTGGGCAGGTTGTGGTGTGATGGAGTGGTTGTTACGTTATTCATGTTCTCCTCCTCAATGAGCAATAAGCAATGATAGGCCTGCCCCAAGGTGGGTTCTTCTGGGATATGCTAGGCACTTTAGATGAGGTAACTTACACAGGGGGGTACCTTTACTGGAACATCCGAATGATCACTAATAAACTTCCCTGATGTTACCATACACCACTGCGGTCACTTGTGCATTTAGGAGGGGCACGCAGGGCCAATGCCCTCTCCACCTGTCCAGAGTATCACCTACCTCACTCCCAGTAACAGTATGGGATTCTACCGTGCACCTATCACGGACTCCATGTGCGCACTTCACTCAACTCTTTCTCTTCCGCACCTGTGTACAGAACAAGCAAACAAAGGGTTGGAGGGGCATACTCTAAACATGCATTTCTAAAGCTGGTGCTGCTATAAAGACCAATATACAAATAGAACCACAGAAAATAGTGCACACACAAAAAAATACCAAAAAAGTTATTTCAAATCTTACAAGACTACTTAAAAACACCTGATCTTAATAAGTAAATATGGGGATTTAGTCACACCATATGGCCATACCGTGTGTACAGGACGAGCGCATCGGTGGTGCAGATCCGTTTTGATGGATCGCTACGGAAGGAGTTCCGACAACATCTCCCTCGCTGCAAGACGCTATCACACTTGTCACATGTAAATGCTTACGACAGGCTGCTAGAGAAACCCTTGGTAACCTTCACACTGTATGAACTCTTGTAGCATTATTTTCATACCCCAATGAGTCCTTAGTGACCAGAACGGTAGCTATGTGTGCTGGGTACTTGTATGACACCCTTTTAGTAACTTCAGACCAGGCAAAGGAAAATTTTTCAAAAGATTTACTTGAATAACTTGGTATGATTATTACAGTGACGAAGTCCAAAGTGATGAAATGCGTCGGTGGGGGGCTACACAGAAAAGCTGAGACGGTGACTCCATGTGTACGAAGGAAGCTATGAGGAGATCGCAACACTGAGTCACCTGGCATGTTTGGAATTTTAACAAGGCGATTTTGAATCTTTTATGATGTAAGTGTATTACTTTTAATAAATGATTACCTTAAGGTGTTTTTACACTATTGGAGTGTGTTTTGTGATCTGGATGGAGATTGGTGTGTACACGCGGCTCTTCAATAACATCTAATAAGGTGATATCTGGTGAGCTTTATTCTTAAGGGAGTGGAATTGGCACACATCACTTTGGTGGATCAACGAGATTTTGTTTCACTATCTTTTCATCAATTTAAGTTGGACTGTATTACCATATTGATTTGCATATGTTGGAGCATATATATATTTGTTATATATTTTTTGGATATGACATATGTACAGTAGGGTATTTAGGTTTTGTGCTGCCCTAGGCCTGACTAAACTTGTGCACTCCCTAATTTAAATATGACCCACCCCTTCCTGTCAAGGCCACACCCCTTTCTGTTTAAGACCCGCCCTGAAATCTTCGAGTGGGGACACTAGCTCTTAGGGCCTGGGGGGGGGGGCATTGCATTCCCTGAATTTGCATAGATTTCCTCTCACTTCCTGTTTGGCTATGGAGCAGGAAGTGAAGGGAAATCTCTGCAGTGGGACAGAGATGGTAGAAAAATAAACTGACAAGGGCTATAACCCTCCCTTACTCTATCCAAATTGGAAAAAATAAGTGTTGCCTATAGTTCTACGTTAAGCACAAATTTCTGATAATTTTATGGAGAGGACTAAGAAGATATAACCATGTCAAGGGTGCAGTAGAAAACAGCACAGTGAGGAAGGTTTGTGCTCCAGCCTGATAGGACAGTCAAAATTAGAAGCAGCTTGCGTTACACTAACAGTGTAGTGCAAGCCAGTGGGGACTCTTTCCGTGCTGCCCCCCTGCAAAGTGCTGCTCTAGTCCTGGGCCTTGTTGGCCTAGGCCAGGATACAGCGTTGCATATGTACACTTTTCATTATGTATGGGTGTCCTATGTTGATCATTTCACAATGCTAATACTTAGGAGATTTGTAGATATATTTAGTTCACTACTGTGGAATTATTTTTCTTTCTCTCTTTTTTACATTGACATTTGTTTCACCTCATTTGCATGTTTACTGAATATTAAGAGGCAGCAAAAACAGGTGTTTTTCATTAGCACAGTGTGCACACATATAATCTCTTTAGGTAACCGGAATTCCAACCTGGGCATGGAACTGCAAATCCAGACTCTGGCATTGGCAGTGAGCAATAAATTATCTCTCCTCCAGGCATGCCCCCCCCCCCCCCAGCAAGACAGATCCCTTAGGCCCCTTTCACACTGGGACGGTTTGCAGACGCTATTTTGCTAAAAATAGCGCCTGCAAACCGAGCCTAAACAGCGGCTCCTTTCTCTCCAATGTGAAAGCCCTGAGGGCTTTCACACTGGAGCGGTGCGCTAGCAGGACGGTAAAAAAAGTCCTGCTAGCCGCATCTTTGGAGCGGTGAGAGGAGCGGTGTGTTTATCGCTCCTCCACCGCTCCTTCCCATTGAAATGCATGGGATACCGCGGTAATACCGCCCGCAAACTGCGGTTTGTGGGTGGTATTAACCCTTTATTGGCCGCTAGCGGGGGTTAAAACCGCACCGCTAGCGGCCGAATAGCTCAACAATCCCGACGGTATAGCGCCGCTAAAAATAGTGGCGCTATACCGCCACCGCCCCCACCGCCCTAGTGTGAAACCAGCCTTATTAAGACTGCCCTCTAGGGTTTGGGCCTCTGTCCCTTTTAGAACACAGGACCATGGTTGGGGGTTAGACTCAAGAAAATTTGCCTGAGAAACACAATTAACCCCAACCTTCCCAACCAGGGCAGCGTTAACCACTACCAGCTTACAAGTGTATTCAGTAGACTGTAGAGCTACACCTACTGGCTCCACATGGTAAATAAATAAAAAAAATCACCAAGTCTACTAGCCATGGAAAATTGGTGACAAATTGCAGCATCTATCTTTTTCTATTCTTCAAGAATGACCTTTTTTAGAGCCTGGATGATGAATGGAGAGTGATGCTCAGCTTGAATATTCAAAATTCCCCAGAGGTGTTTGATTGGGTACAGATCAGGAGACATACATGGCCACTGAATCACTTTCACCCTGTTCTTCTTCAGAAATGCAACAGTGACCATAGATGTGTGTTTTGGATCATTGTCATGTTGGAAAAGTGCACGATGACCAAGGGCATAGAGTGATGGTAGCATCTTCTTTTTCAATATAGAGCAGTACATCTGTGACATCATGATACCATCAATAAAATGCAGCTCTCAGACACCAACAGCACTCATGCAGACCCACTGAAGGACACTGCCACCACCATGTTTCACTGTAGGCACCATGCATTTTTCTTTGTACTCCTCACCTTTACAACGCCATACAGTTTTGAAGCCATCAGTTCCAAAAACATTTATCTTAGTCTCATTACTCCAGAGTCCCAGTAGACTTCTTCGTTTTCAGCATGGGCCCCGGCAAATTCTAGGCTTTTTTGTGCATGGGCTTTAGGAGAGTCTTCCTTCGTGGACGACACCCATCCTCTACAGTGTACGCCATATTGTGTCACGGCAAACAATCACCCCAGTTTGTCTTTCTACTTCTTTAGCTAACTGTAGTGAACTTGCCTGGCGATTTTCTTCAACCCTCCTCATCAGAATACGCTACTGTCAAGGTCTTAACTTTCGTGGACAGCCTGGATGTCTCTGTGAGATGGTTTCAGTTCCAACTTTGTTACATTTTTCTATCACTTTTGCTACAGTATTCTGACTGATAAGTAAAGCTTTACTGATATTCTTGTAGCCTTCACCTTGTGTAAAGAAATTATTTCATTTCTCAGGGGTTTTCTTTGTTAAGTAAAGCCCTTTTATAATCAACTGTCTGCTGAACAACTGTTTAACCACTTCAATACAGGGCTTTTTATACCACTTCCATACCGGGGCTATTCTAGCACTTCTCTCCTACATGTACAAATCATCATTCTTTTGCTAGAAAATTACTCAGAACCCCGAAACATTATATATGTGTTTTTAGCAGACACCCTTGGGAATAAAATGACGGTCGTTGCAACTTTTTTTCTTGCACGGTATTTGCGCAATAATTTTTCAAACGCCTTTTTAAAAACAAAAAAAATGGTTTCACGAATTAAAAAATAACAAAACTGTAAAGTTAGCCCACTTTTTGGGGAAAATATGAAAGATGATGTTACGCCGAGTAAATAGCTACCTAACATGTCACGCTTTAAAATTGCGCACACTTATGGAATGGCGCCAAACTTCGGTACTTAAAAATCTCCATAGGCGACGCTTTAATTTTTTTTACAGGTTACCAGGTTAGAATTACAGAGGAGGTCTAGTGCTAGAATTGTTACACGTGCTCTAACGCATGCGTAGATACATCACATATGTGGTTTGAACGGCGTTTACATATGTGGGCGACTTACATGTGCATTCGCTTCTGATTGCGAGCTACCGGGGACAGGGGCGTTTAAAAAAAATAATTTTTTTTTTTTTTTTTTTTTACTTATTTAGTTATTTTTTTACACTTATTTAACTTTTTTTTTTTTTTTTTGATCACTTTTATTCCTATTACAAGGAATGTAAACATCCCTTGTAATAGGAATGTGTGTGACAGGTCCTCTTTATTGAGAGATCCGAAGTCAATAAGACCCCACATCTCTCCTCCAGGTTGGAAAGCATGAGATCAGTGAAATTTTTTTTCACCGATCTCATACTTACTAGCCACAATGGCGGCTTTGTTTACATTTGAGGACCCGGGCGTGACGTCATCACATCGCGCCCGGGCCTCCGACGATCATAGAGATGACTGGTGACCATCTGGTCACCAGTCATCTCTATGCTCGTCATGTGACCCACCACCGGCGCCGGAAGATTCGCTCCGGGTCCCCGATCGCACGGGAGAGCCCGGAGAAGCACCGGATGGCGGCGGGAGGGGGGAATGTCCCCTCCCACCGCCTATAAGAACCGCTGCTATGATCGTTCTTATGGTGCACAGAATCGCCGGCACGTCAAAAGGATATCTGAATGATGCCTCTAGCTGCAGGCATCATTCAGAAAAAAACACACAGACACCTTGGAAAAGTCCTTTATTAAAAAGAAAACAATTAAAAAAAAAAAAACATTCCAGCGATGAAATCCAGTGTTCCGCGGCGATCCGATGTCCAGCGCTGTCCAAACAAAACGTCATTGGCTGAGCCTGAGCGGACCTGATGGGGAACTTCCTCGGCAGTGTATTAAATGAATAGACCCGCCCCTTCTAAAGTTTCCCATCAAGTCCGCTCAGCCAATGACGTAGGTGTAAGGCTAAGCGGACCAGATGCGGAACGTGAGAAGGGGCGGGTCTATTCATTTATTACACTGCGGAGGCAGTTCCCCATCACTTTGTGCAGGGACAGTTCTAAGCACGGGAAACAAGCGCGACTTTACATGCATACTATACACACACCCTAGGTACGAAATTTAAAGGAATAGTTCACTTTTATTGTTTCGCAATATTAAAATCACTGCTCCCGAAAAAACGTCAGTTTTTAAAACTTTTTTTTGCGTTGATACATGTCCCCTGGGGCAGGACCCGGGTCCCCAAACACTTTTTAGGACAATAACTTGCATATTAGCCTTTATAATTATCACTTTTGATTTTGAACGTTTGAGTCCATTGTATTTAATAGGGTTCTAAAGTTCACGCGTACATTCTGGCTGTTCGCAGGTTCTGGTGCGAGCCGAAAAGGGGGGTGTTCGGCTCATACCTATTAACAATTTTGGGTCCTGCAGCAAGTTCTCCCAGCAGACTGGTTCTCATCTCCTAGAGTATAGGGACAAGTCTCTATTTTTCCCCAGTAAGGCCAAGTTTATTTCACAAGCAAGTTCAAGTTCAGCAGACAGGAAAGGTGGATGAGAGAAAGGACAGCAAGGTTTGGGCGATAGGTCCAGGCACAAACTGGTATGATAGTCGCTACTCGATCCCGAGTAGGTTTAGCTCACCCGGATAGTCCCCTGTAAGAGCAGATCCTAGCAGCCGGAGTGATGCTCGAACGTGCACTTTAGGTTTCCTAGAGATACGATTGGGAGATCCTCTGCCACAGAATCTTTAATTCCCAAACTTCTCAGCTGTTGCAACATAAGGACAGGTGCCAGTGATAGCACGTTGCAAGGCCTATGATGGATCTTTGAATCCCTCCAGAAGGTAACCAGGCCTCTCTTTTTCCGTGAACTCTCACCGGTCCATCAGAAAGGTCCTCCCCCGGTCTCCGCTTCTTAGAGCGGGTCCACCCTTTCCCGGGCACCCTGGGATTCTTCTTTTGGAGGTAGGCCCCAGCTAAAGGTGCTGGGCCTACTAGTGGAGTTGCAGCCCCAGGCTAAAGGTGCCTGAGACCCATGCACGCACGCACCCCTGGCCTGGAGGGCCGGGTGGCGCGAACCGCCCACACTCCAGACTCCCACCGACTCCCCAAAAGAATGGCGTCTGCCCCTTATATATCCTCTCCCACATGCACAGCAGGCCAACCACGCCCACCGTACCGCTGTCGAGAGAGGACACCCTAAGGCATAGCAATGTCTCCCACGGTTCAACCCTGACCTGATATGGCAGTGCCACCTACAGGCCACAGGGAACTGCGCGTCAGGCTACATCACACAGGCAGAAGCGAATACTAATAAATCAAAGTGGTCTGAGCCTGGCAACTAGCTCAGACCTACCCCTAAATTTAAGCACATAGCACCCCTGAAAAGTAAAGGGGCGCTACACCTGTAAAGGAAAAGGCATAATTAGCTAGTATGCACCGCATACTAGCTTATTATGAAATACTTACCTTAGAACGAGGTGTCGGTGTCCCTCCCGGTCCACACCGAGGCAGCTGACATTATGCCTCGGCGTGTCTTCTGGGTATCGCGGCTCCAGCACTGTGAGTGGCTGGAGCCACGATGTCGTCACTCCCGCGCATGCACGCGGGAGACTTCTTTCCGGGAAGGTCCGGCGTCCGCCAGGCCTTCAGCCGAGAATCCCCTGTGCGCATGCGCTGCTGCAGTCAGCGGCGCAGTGCAAGAGGAATATCTCCTAAACCATAAAGGTTTAGAAGAATTTTTTTTACCTACAGGTAAGATTTAGTATAGGCTTACCTGTAGGTAAAAGTAAAAAAAAAAACCAGTATACAACCACTTTAAATGTTTTAACTGTGTCCAGAGAAAAAGAAAACATGTACTGTACCTAGCTGTATTCACCATTAGAATCAATTAGAGACCCATCACCACAATGTGTATGAAGTAATTCAAGTTTTTATGTTCATTGTTCCATTTTTTTACCTCCATTTATAAGCATTTTGTGAGAATTAATTGCACTTTCCTGTTCATGCATTATTGAAATCGAAGGCTAAACTTTCGGAAGAGAGATTTTCCATGATGCAAATGCAGAAAAAATACAGGAAAACACACAGGACATGCCTTTTTTACATTTACTATTTATTTCAAAGGGCTCGCTATAGTTCATCAATCCACAAAATGCTACATTTCCTAATATTTAAATAGAACTGCCAAGCTGTGGCATGTACAGTGCCTTGAAAAAGTATTAATAACCCTTGAAATTTTCCACATTTTGTCATTTTACAACCAAAAATGTACAGTGGAACCTTGGATTACGAGCTTAATCCGTTCCAGGAAAATGCTCATAATCCAAAGCACTCGCATATCAAAGTGAGTTTCCCCATAGAAGTCAATGGAAATGAAAATAATTTGTTCTGCATTGACTTCAATAGCATGCAATACCACATGTGGCCAGAGGTAGGGGGGCACCGGAGACCCGGAGAGCCAGATATAAGGGGAATGCTAATGGAGACATTGATGTAAGAGGACTGCTGATATGGACACTGATGTAAGGGGGATGCTGTTGGAGACACTCTGATGTAAAGGGGGGTGCTGATGGGGACACTCAAAATTAAAGTGGGCCGGTCTGGATGAAGTCCAGAGCCAAATTTTTGTCCCAGTCCAGCCCTGGTTCGCCCCTTTTGGGTCACCAGGCATGTGAATTACAGTGGCAGGGTTTTTTTTTTTGAAGCACTGATTAGAGCCATAGGCTCTAATAGGCTTCAAAATAGGTTGGACTCGGGATGCAGAGCATTGCGTCTGGAGACCACCCAGGTGTGTTGCAACAGCGAATTAAAATTCGCTGTTGCAACACTGATCCTCCTTTGGTCCAATTGGGAAGCAGGTATGAAACCTGTTTCCCGATTGGCCAAAACATCTGGCGATCCTATTAGACGCCTAGTGCCATGAGGAGGAGAGAGGAGACACCGTGGAAGCTGCTCCAGGAGAGGACACCGGAGCAGCTTTCTCCGAGCCCGCCATGCTCTCACTACGCACATCCAAGGTAAGGGCAGCGGGTGGTGGTGCAGGAGTCTGTTAGTGCCGCTCCACCAGCAGCTGAGGAGGGGGGCAGCATGGGTAGAAATTGACAGGGTTTTCCCAGGGACTGACTGACAGGCAAGAGAGCCACTGCTTGGCAGACAGTATTGTGGGAGCACTGTCCAATCCCAAGCTGAGAGCATCATATAAATACTGCTGGGGCTTGCCATGTGGTAGGAGTCGTGTGGAGAGATAGAGATGAAGTGCAGTGGGGCAAGAAGTGGAGTGGAAATACAGTTGATGCAGTGTATGTGAAGTTTGCTGTTAAAGAGACTGTGCCACATAAGAGAGGCTTCTCTTGGGCAGTCTGAAGATTACTTAACCACTTCAGCCCCGGAAGGTTTAACCCACTTCTTGACCATGCCATTTTTTGCGATACAGCACTGCGTCACTTTTTACTGACAATTGCGCGGCGGTGCGACATTGTGCCCAAACAAAATTGATGTCTTTTTTTTCCCCACAAATAGAGCTTTCTTTTGGTGGTAATTGATCACCTCTGCAGTTAAAAATTTTTGCGCTATACAAAAAAAGAGCGACAATTTTGAAAAAAAATAAATATATTTTTTACTTTTTGCTATAATGCATATCCCCCCCCCCCAAAAAAAATTATATATATATATATATATATAAATATATATATGTAGCGGGGTCTCCGTTGAGGCCCCATGGACTACGTTACCCAGAATCCCGTTTGGCACCCAGGGTGGGGTATAAAAGGGGAGGGCGAAGCTAAGCCCGGCCTCTTTGGACACCGCGCGGCTGGCAAGAGGACTTCCTGTGCGGACCTGCTGCGAGTGCAAGGCCCGAGGCCTGGGCCTTGCGCACTTCCAGAGAGCCTTCCACCTCGCTGCGGAGTCTGTGCGGCTGCAGACATCTACCTGCTTCGCGGACGTCAGTGGACCGGAGATCAGGCGGTGACAGATCCTGTGTGTGTGGACACAGCGGTGGGAGTTCCGGACTGGGATCGAGTCCGGAGGGGTGAGAGAGCACCTGTTTACAACTATAACCGAATACTCTATTAGGCCTATTGACTGCCTTGGCCCATCGGGTTATACTTTCCTTTTTCCTGTCAGGAGACTAGTTGCAGAATTGAGTTACATAGTCTCCGGGGAGTTGCTTCCATTGCCTTAGACCATTATTGGATTACAAATATTGTTCCTGTATGTGCACCACCGATCATCTTGCATGCGAAGATTCCCCCTTTAAAGACTGAGCTTTAACTGAGTCAGGCCTGACTGGGAGTTTATAGCATTGCTGGGCGCCATATTGCTAACGGGGACTCTAGCTATATGACAGTGTTTGATAGAATTATTTGTGCTCTATAGTTGACTAGTGTTAGTATTACTGCAGGGCTCTGCATGCATGTGTTATATGTGATATTGATCGTTAACCTCTATATACAAGTAAACCTTTTACAGTTAATCATTCTGGTATTGGAGTCTATTACTACATTCTACCACTGTTTAAATGTATTGAGGGATTGTACATGAACTGGTATAGAGTTATACAAATATACCACCCCTAGACTAGCTGTGCCAGAGAAGGGTTGAGTAGATTTCCGGGGGTTGGCTGTGAGGTGTACAGGGCCCGAAACAAAACCAGCGGCTCTCTTAGTTTGGGGGTATCGCTACACGTGGGGGCATCGGTCCGGGATCCTGTATATGGCAAGCAAACACGCCAAAAGTACCTGCATGGACCCGCTAGAAGTGAAAGCGTGGTGCGAAGCAGCCAAAACAAACCCAGACATGTCAGTGGTCATTAGTCTCCCGGGAGAAGAATGGTCAGTAAGCGCGGCAGAGCGACTCGCAGTGTCGCTATCCCCAAATAATACACCATGGGTGATAGACCTGAAATCAGCCCCAGACACCTCGTTCCAGTATGCACTGATAGAGTGGATGGATGGAGTACCGGGGAACTTTAAAGGGCAAAGTGTGCAGACGCTGGATAACAAAACTTATGGTCTGGCGCACGCAATAACTGTGAAGACGGAGTCACCTCCGCCATCCCCAACGGGATCACCCCCATGTATACCCCATGCAGCAGAGAGGCAGAGAAGGATGACACCTCCGGTGACACCCATTACAGCCATAGGGCCAGAGCTTTTAAATGCCTTGGGGGATCTACTCACAAAGTGTCAGAAAACAAACACGGTACACATAGAGGCCAGCTACCGGAAGCTGAGAACATTTTCGGGGAGGCTGCCTGTCCCTGTAGGGGAGGAAGACTTTGATACCTGGATCAAACAGGCCTTGTCAGCAGTAGAGGCATGGGAGGTGCCTGAAGCGCAGAAGAAACAGCGTGTGATGGAAAGTCTGAAAGGCGCGGCTGCGGAAGCTGTAAAAAGTCTCCGGTTTGGAAATGCTGCCTGCACGGCTTATGACTGCCTAGCCATGCTACAAGAAGAGTTCGGTCAGTTAGAAAAAGTAACGGAACTGGTGTATCAGTTCGAACACACCTTTCAGCAGCCAGGAGAAAAGCTGAGTATGTTAGAAGACTAAACAAGATGCTTTGTCAAATCGTGCTAAAAAAAGGGATTGTTCCCCAAGCCATAGATGCGGCAAGGATGAAGCAGATCTTAAAGGGAGCGCTACGTTCGGATCCAGTCTGGCTTCACCTGAAAACCTCTGGAGGAGGCATGTCACTGAATTACCCTGATCTGGTAAAGATCATTAGAGAAGAAGAGGCCCTGCAGAAAGATCAGCAAGCGATCAAGGTGCATACCCCCTCTACACCGGTAATGGTCAGGTCAGCCATGACCCCTGAAAGAGACTCAGAAGTAGATACCCTGAAGTCGCAGATGTCTCAGGTGTTGGAGATGCTGACCTCTTTGATGGCAAAGGATCCAAGAGTGATAGAAAATGGGGGACCAAAGAAGGAGTTGTTCCCAGAAACCTCAGCACCCACTTCCCTACAAGATTGGGGGGGTGTGGTCTGTTTTAACTGCGGAGGAGTTGGCCATATAGCGAAAGTGTGTTCCAGTCCCAAGAAAAAGAAGATAAATAATCGCAAGCCGGTGGAAAACTCCAGAGGGCCCCGGTGAAGGAGTCAACCGGGTGCCCATCTTCTCCAGTGAGCTCCATTGGACCCAAACTGAATGAGAAGCCCAGAAGAAAAGGGGGCAAACCCCCTCAGAAGAAGAACAGTGTACCTCAGCGAGAATACACACCTAAAAAGAGAAATAATATCGCTCAGCGGGAATATACACCTAAATAGAGGAGGGAGATCAATGCATACCGAGCCGAAGAGGGACAAAAGCCAACAGCCAAACACAAAAAGGAAAACTCCAAAGGAAAATGTAGGGATCAACAGAAAGAGACCCCTTTGAAGTCTTATCCAGAGGAACTTGTAGGCCCCTCCCCTGTAGTACCCATTCAAGTGGAGGGAGTCTACACGAGAGCCATCTTAGATACTGGGGCGCAGGTGACCTTGTTATACCGGGACTTCTATGATAAACCCCTGAGTCACCTACCCATCCAGAGAATTGAAGATTTGGAAATATGGGGAATCGGAACACAGAGTTTCCCCTACGATGGTTACTTGCCCATAAAACTGACCTTCGCCCCTCAGTAGCTGGGAAGGCTGAAGTGTTCGATACCCTGGCAGTGGTGTGCCCCCGACCGCCTGGAGCCAACAAGAACTCCTTAATAATAGGCACAAACATGGACCTGGTCCGGAGGCTTTTGGCCCCTCTAGCAGGAGGAAAGAATCCCACAGTCACCAGAATCCACCCAATGTTAAAGACAGCCTATCAGCGACTAGTCTTAGAACAGAAGGCCCCAGAAGAGGGGGTGGGTAAAGTCTGGAGACTGGCGAAGAAAGGAATAGTATTGCAGCCCGGTGAGGAAACCTGTCTCAGAGCCACTGTGAAGCTTACTTGGGAGCAACCTGGCCCCTTTGTCATGTTGGAACCAGACCCCCGGGAAGAATACTCAGGCTTAGAAGTAATCCCAGAAATGGTTCCGGTGAGAGCTTTGAAGAAGGCACACTGTAAGGTGCTGGTGAGCGTCAGGAATACCACGGGTGTCCCCATGGAGATCCCCGCCAGGATGTTGCTGGGCCAGGTGAGCCCTGCTGCCCCAATTGTCCTATCAGATGTGGAGAAGACAGAGGGAGACAGGACTGTTTGGGAGAAGCTCTGCATGGAGAACCCGAACCTGCCAAGGGCCTGGAAAGAGAGGGCAAAGGCCCAGTTGACCAGATGGAGGAAGATTTTCTCTAAAGATGAGTTCGATGTAGGGTGTGAGAAGAGTTCCACCCATCGAATCCGCCTCCAGGAAGACAAGCCTTTCAGGGAGAGGGTCCGGCGAGTTCCTCTAGCCGACCTTGAAGACCTGAGAGAACAGCTCGCCGAGCTCAAGCGAACCAGTGTTATCCGGGAATCTAGGAGCCCCTATGCCTCCCCAATAGTGGTGGTCAGGAAGAAGAATGGGTCATTGAGGTTGTGTATAGACTACAGGACTCTCAACAGGAGGACGATACCCGACCAGTATACCACCCCGAGGATAGAGGATGCCCTACAGAGTTTGTCTGGAGACAGGTGGTTCAGTGTCATGGACCTAAAGAGTGGATACTACCAGATCCCTATGCATCCAGAAGACAAGGAGAAGACAGCTTTTATAACCCCTGTGGGATTCTTTGAATTTGACCGGATGCCCCAAGGTCTGTCTGGAGCCCCTGCCACCTTTCAACGCCTCATGGAGAAAACCATAGGAGACATGAACCTCATCGAAGTTCTCGTGTACTTGGATGACATCATCGTCTTTGGGAAGACTCTAGAAGAACATGAGGAGAGACTGGAAAAAGTCCTCAGAAGGCTCAGCGAAGAGGGACTCAAGCTTTCGCCAGAGAAATGCCAGTTCTACCAGTCATCAGTCAACTATCTAGGGCACATAGTGTCTGAAGAGGGGGTAGCCACAGACCCTGGGAAGCTGGAGGCAGTCACCTCCTGGCCCCGGTCTACCACTGTGACAGAACTCAGGTCCTTTTTGGGGTTCTGCTCTTACTATAGGAGGTTCCTGGAAGGGTTCGCACGGATTGCCAGACCCCTGAATGAACTCTTAAAGATAGAGGGAGAAGAGGATGACTCGGGTCCCATGAAGCCGGGAGAGTCAGTCAAAGACCAGTGGAATGGGAAATGCGAAGAGGTCTTCCACATGCTGAAGAAGAGCTTAACCATTGCTCCTGTCTTGGCCTATGCAGACCCAAAGAAACCCTATGAACTCCATGTAGATGCCAGTCATCACGGTCTGGGAGGAGTGCTCTACCAGGAGCATGAAGGGCAACTGCGACCTGTCGCATATGTGAGCAGAAGTTTGACCCCCTCTGAAAAAAACTACCCCACTCACAAGTTGGAGTTCCTGGCTCTAAAGTGGGCTGTAGTTGATAAACTTAAAGACTATCTGTATGGGGCAGAATTCACAGTGAAAACTGACAACAATCCCCTTACTTATCTTTTCACCACAGCAAAACTGGATGCCACAGGCCATCGGTGGCTGGCTGCACTGTCTGGATTCAACTTCAGCCTGAAATACAGACCTGGGGCTGGAAATCGAGATGCAGATGCCCTGTCCAGAGGGTCTCATGCTCCCACTAGCCGTACAGAAGACTGGACCCAGGTGGCACCGGACGGGGTGCGGGCCCTCTGTCAAGGGGCTGAACTCCAAGCCAGTGGGGGGTCCAGAGCGGAAGAGATAGGGTCACAGTAGTGGGGGTCCCCAAGCAATACTGTGGAGTAACTCAGATAGAGGAAGATGATTTACCCAAGCTGTCAAAAAAAGAATTGAGGTGTGACCAACTGGAAGACCCTTTGGGGAAATTGGTCCTAGAGGCCCTGGAAAATCAGGATCCAGATAGGCTCTTGCATCACCCTTCAAAGGAAGCTCGCCTTCTGGGGAAGTAGTGGGACAGGTTGCAGGTGCATCAAGGGGTGGTCTACCGAAGGGGCCCCTCTGATGACCTGAAAGACAAATGGCAATTGTTCCTACCCGAGAAAGACTGAGAGACTGTCTTGGTCGCCTTACACGACCATCATGGTCATTTAGGAGCTGAAAGGACCTTCCAACTTGTCAGAAGCCGGTTCTATTGGCCCTGCATGAGGGCTGAAGTGGAGGAATACTGTCATTCATGCGCACGCTGCATTCAGCGGAAAACCCTACCCCATCAAGCTGCCCCTATGGGCCACCTGCAAAGTCAAGGGCCAATGGATTTGGTGTGCATTGATTTCCTCTGCCTCGAACCCGACTTGAGTGGACTAGGAAATGTTCTGGTGATAACCAACCATTTCACCCGGTATGCCCAGGCCTTCTCAACCAAAGACCAGAAGGCTTCCACAGTGGCCAAAGTACTCATGGAAAAATACTTTGTGCACTATGGGCTACCACAGCGACTCCACTCGGATCAAGGGAGGGACTTTGAAAGTCGGGTGATCCGGAAGCTCTTGGACTCCTTAGGGATCAAGAAGACCTGAACCACTCCCTACCATCCACAAGGGGATGCCCAGCCGGAGAGGTTCAACCGAACCCTACTCAACATGCTGGGAACTCTAGAAAGGGAAAAGAAGCAGCACTGGAGCAGGCACATAGCAGCAATTGTGCATGCTTACAACAGTACAACAAGTGATGCTACAGGGTACTCTCCCTACCGACTCATGTTTGGGAGAGAAGCAAGACTACCCGTAGACCTGGCCTTTGGCACCTCCATAGACCATTCCTCAGCCACTTCTCACAAAGGCTATGTGGACCGGCTGAGGCACAGTTTACAGTTGGCCTACGAGCAGGCCCAAGCAGCTTCCGATCAAAGGGGAGCCCGCAACAAGAGAAACTTTGACCTGAAGGTCCGGATTCAGGATCTGCAACCTGGGGACAGAGTGTTGTTACGAAACTTGGGAGTCCCTGGGAAGCACAAGCTTGCCGACAGATGGAGACCTGAGCCATATGTTATTTGCAAGAAGTTGCCCGGCCTACCAGTCTACCAGCTGAAGCCGGAGGGAAAGGTGGGGCCATTGAAGACTTGGCACCGGAACCACGTACTTCCACTTGCCGAAGCAGTCCGGATACCCCCTGTGAAGGATTCCTCTGAGCCAACGTCCATCTTGGATACCCCTAGGCCAAATACCCGGTCTCAGGCATCTCGGCCCGAAGAAACAGGTGTCTCTGAACCTAGTGAGGATGAAAGGGAAGAGCTAGAATGGCTATGGCCCTCCTAGGCCCCAGTGACTTCTGCTATAGATCTCCCACCTTTGGAAGACACCATAGACAGTACACTGAATGCAGAAGCTACTGAATTCATCCCGTCCAGTCCTCTATCAGACTCATGGGAAGATGCTCTCGACTCACTTCCAGAGGAGGATCCAGGATGTTCTGTGTATTCTCCTGCTCCTGAGTTAAATGTTTCAGAAACAGTGTAAGCTGCCATGTCTGTTCCAGAAGAGGAACCTACAGTGTCCAAACCAGAAATCCCAAGGGAGCGGAGGGCGAAGAGGGCCATAAGGCCTCACCAAAAGTTGACTTACCCACAAATGGGGAAGAATTCGGAGGACACTGTGGCAACTGCCAGGAGGAGTGCAGAAAGCCCTGATCCCTCCACTGTTCATTTGGTGGAGGGTAACCCCAACTCACCCCCTGACACAGTTAGGCAGGCCACTTATGACAGTGTGACCTGTGGGCAAGGAAGTTCACCCTCTCATTTTTGGTGGGACCTTCCTCTGCCCACATCATACGCAGCTTTGTCTAATGTAGTATTTAGTGTATGTTGACAATTATCTTTGGGGACCAAAGAGTTTAAGTGGGGGGAGTGTGTAGCGGGGTCTCTGTTGAGGCCCCATGGACTACGCTACCCAGAACCCCGTTTGGCACCCAGGGTGCATTGGGCTGCCGCAGAGACTCATGGGTGGGGTAAAAAAGGGGAGGGTGAAGCTAAGTCCGGCCTCTTTGGACACCGCGCGGCTGGCAAGAGGACTTCCTGTGCGGACCTGCTGCGAGTGCAGGGCCAGAGGCCTGGGCCTTGCGCACTTCCAGAGAGCCTTCCACCTGGCTGCGGAGCCTGTGTGGCTGCAGACATCTACCTGCTTCGCAGACGTCAGTGGCCCGGAGGTCAGGCGGTGGCAGATCCTGTGTGTTTGGACACAGTGGTGGGAGACCCGGACTGGGATCGAGTCCGGAGGGGTGAGAGAGCACCTGCTCACAACTATAACCGAGTACTCTATTAGGCCTATTGACTGCCTTGGCCCATCGGGTTATACTTTCCTTTTTCCTGTCAGGAGACTAGTTGCAGAACTGAGTTACATAGTCTCCGGGGAGTTGCTTCCATTGCCTTAGACCATTATTGGATTACAAATATTGTTCCTGTATTTGCACCACCGATCATCTTGCATGCGAAGATTCCCCCTTTAAAGACTGAGCTTTAACTGAGTCAGGCCTGACTGGGAGTTTATAGCATTGCTGGGCGCCATATTGCTAACGGGGACTCTAGCTATATGACAGTGTGTGATAGAATTATTTGTGCACTATAGTTGACTAGTGTTAGTATTACTGCAGGGCTCTGCATGCATGTGTGTTATGTGATATTGATCGTTCACCTCTATATACAAGTAAACCTTTTACAGTTAATCATTCTGGTATTGGAGTCTATTACTACATTCTACCACTGTTTAAATGTATTGAGGGATTGTACATGAACTGGTATAGAGTTATACAAATATACCACCCCTAGACTAGCTGTGCCAGAGAAGGGTTGAGTAGATTGCCGGGGGTTGGCTGTGCGGTGTACAGGGCCCGAAACAAAACCAGCGGCTCTCTTAGTTTGGGGCAGGTATGAGCCGAACACCCCCCTGTTCGGTTCGCACCAGAACCTGAGAACAGACAGAATGTTCGCGTGAACTTTAGAACCCTATTAAATACAATGGACTCGAACATTCGAAATCTAAAGTGCTAATTATAAAGGTTAATATTCAATTTATTGTCCTAAAAAGTGTTTGGGGACCCGGGTCCTGCCCCAGGGGACATGTATCAATGCAAAAAAAAGTTTAAAAAATTGACGTTTTTACGGGAGCGGTGATTTTAATAATGCTTAAAATGAAACAATAAAAGTGAAATATTCCTTTAAATTTCGTACCTGGGGGGTGTGTATGATATGCATGTAAAGTGGCGCATGTTTCCCGTGCTTAGAACTGTCCCTGCATAAAATGTCATTTCTGAAGGAAAAAAAGTCATTTAAAACTCACTCGCGGCTATTAATGAATTGTCGGCTTTTATCAATACATACAAAAGTCATTGATAAAAAAAAAAAAAAAAAAGCGTGGGGGTTCCCCCAAATTCAAGTACCAGGCCCTTCAGGTCTGGAATGGATATTAAGGGGAACCCCGCCGCAAATTTTAAAAAAAATGACGTGGGGTTCCCCCAAATATCCATACCAGGCCCTTCAGATCTGGCATGGATTTTAAGGGGAACTCCACCCCAAATTTTTAAAAAAATGGCGTGCAGTCCCCCCAAAAATCCATACCAGACCCTTATCCGAGCACACAACCTGGCCGGCCGCAGGGGAAGAGGGGGGGACGAGAGAGCGCCCCCCTCCCTCCTGAACCGTACCAGGCCACATGCCCTCAACATGGGGAGGATGTCCCCATGTTGATGGGGACAAGGGCCTCATCCCCACAACCCTTGCCCGGTGGTTGTGGGGGTCTGCGGGCAGGGGGCTTATCGGAATCTGGAAGACCCCTTTAACAAAGGGGACCCCCAGATCCCGACCCTATGTGAATTGGTAAGGGGTACATTGTACCCCTACCATTTCACGAAGAAAGTGTAAAAAAATTTAAATAAAAACACACAATCACCTTGGAAAAGTCCTTTATTAAAAAAAACAAACAAAAAAAACATTCCAGCGATGAAATCCAGTGTCCCGCGGCGATCCCGATGTCCAGCGCTGTCCGTCATTGTTTGTGCCTGAGCGGACCTGATGGGGAACTTCCTCCGCAGTGTTTTAAATGTATAGACCCGCCCCTTCTAAAGTTCCCCATCAGGTCCGCTCAGCGGACCAGATGCGGAACGCGAGAAGGGGCGGGTCTATACATGAATTACACAGTAAAGGAAGTTTCCCATCAGGTCCGCCCCCTCGGTATGTCAGACCGCGCCTACGTCATTGGCCTGAGCGGACCTGATGGGGAACTTCCTTCACTGTGTAAATTTAAATTACACAGTGAAGGAAGTTCCCCGCTCAAGCCAATGACGTAGGCGGGGTCTGACATACCGAGGGGGCGGACCTGATAGGAACTTCCTTCACTGTGTAATACGTGAATAGACCCGCCCCTTCTAAAGTTCCCCATCAGGTCCGCTAAGCGGACCAGATGCGGAACATGAGAAGGGGCGGGTCTATTCACGTATTACACAGTGAAGGAAGTTCCCATCAGGTCCGCCCCCTCGTAGAGTGGACCTGATGGGGAACTTCCTTCACTGTGTAATACATGAATAGGCCCGCCCCTTCTTACGTTCCGCATCTGGTCCGCTGAGCGGACCTGATGGGGAACTTTAGAAGGGGCGGGTCTATACATTTAAAACACTGCGGAGGAAGTTCCCCATCAGGTCCGCTCAGGCACAACCAATGACGTACAGCGCTGGACATCGGGATCGCCGCGGGACACTGGATTTCATCGCTGGAATGTTTTTTTTTTTTTTAATAAAGGACTTTTCCAAGGTGTTGGTGTGTTTTTTTTTTACATTTTTTGACACTTTCTTCGTGAAATGGTAGGGATACAATGTACCCCTTACCAATTCACATAGGGGGGGGCGGGATCTGGGGTCCCCTTTGTTAAAGGGGTCTTCCAGATTCCGATAAGCCCCCTGCAACCACCGGGCAAGGGTTGTGGGGATGAGGCCCTTGTCCCCATCAACATGGGGACATCCTCCCCATGTTGAGGGCATGTGGCCTGGTACGGTTCAGGAGGGAGGGGGGCCGCTCTCTTGTCCCCCCCCCTTTTCCCCTGCGGCCGGCCAGGTTGCGTGCTCGGATAAGGGTCTGGTATGGATTTTTGGGGGGACTCCACGCCATTTTTTTTATTTGGGGTGGAGTTCCCCTTAAAATCCATGCCAGATCTGAAGGGCCTGGTATGGATATTTAGGGGGAACCCCACGCCATTTTTTAAAAAAAATTGCGGCGGGGTTCCCCTTAATATCCATTCCAGACCTAAAGGGCCTGGTAATTGAATTTGGGGGAACCCCCACGCTTTTTTTTTTTTATCAATGACTTTTGTATGTATTGATAAAGGCCGACAATTCATTAATAGCCGCGAATGAGTTTTAAATGACTTTTTTTCCTTCAGAAATTACACTTTGTGCAGAGACAGTTCTAAGCACGGGAAACTTGCGTGACTTTACATGCATATCATACACACCCCCCAGGTACGAAATTTAAAGGAATATTTCACTTTTATTGTTTCACTTTAAGCATTATTAAAATCACTGCTCCTAAAAAAACGTCAGTTTTTTAAACTTTTTTTTGCATTGATACATGTCCCCTGGGGCAGGACCCGGGTCCCCAAACACTTTTTAGGACAATAACTTGCATAAAAGCCTTTATAATTAGCACTTTAGATTTCTCCCATAGACTTTTCGAATTTGCCGCGAACACCCCAAATTGTTCGTTGTTCGGCGAACGGGCGAACAGGCAATGTTCGAGTCGAACATGAGTTCGACTCGAACTCGAAGCTCATCCCTAGTTTGGGGGTATCGCTACAAATCTGGCCCTATGTGACACTTTCTGGGACCAGTGACATTATTACATTGATCAGTGCTATAAAAATGCACTGATCAATGTATAAATGACACTGGCAGGGAAGGGGTTAACACTAGAGGGTGATCAAGGGGTTAACTGTGTTCCCTGGTAAGTTCTAACTGTAGGGGGGATGGGCTGCCAGAAACATGACAGAGATCGCTATTACCGATCGCTGGGAACAGCAGATCTCTGAGATGTCTCCTGTCAGAACGGGGATCGCCTTGTTTACATAGGCAGATCCTCGTTCTGCCTTTGTGTCCTGCGATTGTGGGTCGCCGGTGGACATAAAGTCTGTGGGACTCACGGGCGCGCTCCCGCGGTGTACAGCAGCACTCACGCGCCCACAGTTTCACATGCTCAGACCGCTGTACATGTACGGCGGTTCATGCAGGGGAGCCAACCTGCCGCAGTATAACTGCGGTGGCTGGTCGGGAAGTGGTTAAAGTGACAGAATCCTCAATGCATAAAGTTAATGGATTAATGGTATCCTGGACTTTTTCCACACCCCATCCAAGTTAAAATCTCCTAATAAATATAAAAACAACAATTCTATTGACTGTTCTCTGACTGTGAGTTACAAATGCTGGTTGCTTGGCTGTCGGTCTGGAATGCCTCCTGCCTGGCTGCACACACAAGGTGAACCTTTTTAAATAAAGTGACTCCTATGGGGGTAGGACTATACATATATCTATATATATATACAGTGATCCCCTCAGTTAAGAGGTCTGCTTGTTTGTTTTGGGCCTTGTAGTGCACCGCTGTCAACCCCTGGCAATCGGCTCTAACCTCTCGTGGCACAGTTAGGAAAGGGGGGTGGTATAATAGTACTCTATCTCTACTGTTATATGGCACAACCCCTTTATAACACAGCACAGTAATTGACACTGACAACCAAATTACTTAACTATAACTTTTTTGCTATTGGTAAAAGTATAAAGGGTAAGCAATATACAGTGTCTCATGCAGATCCCTGCAATATAAGTATACACATCAAAAGGGATAACATTCAGCAATGAAATTACAGTTTAATAACCCCCCGCTGTAGCTATCCTCCCTCGTGAGCAAAAATGGCGCCCAGCAATGTCCTATACTACCCAGTCAGGCCAGACTATAACTTGGGGTATAGTTTGTTGAAGAATCTTCGCTAGCAAGCTCGGTGGTGCACATAAAGAACAAACTGTAATCCAAAGGGGTAGCGATGATCGCTAACTTGGTAAAGCTGGAGAGACTAATAAACTCAGTTCAGCAGACAGTCTCCCCAGAATATAACTGTAATCACTGATGGGCCTAAGCAAAGTTAATAGGCAAACAAAGTTAATCCGAACGGTTCTGAGCTGGCGCTCTCTCACCCGACCGGACCGATTCCTGTCCGGCACCTCTGCTACTGTGAGTCGCTTCAGTGCCCACGATGCCTGGGTCTTCGGTCCTCCTGATGATAGCACCTCAGGTGGATCGGATGCTCCGCAGGCTCCTCGGTGGAGCGGAAGGCTCTCTGGATCTAAAGCAAGGCCCAGGCTTCAGGCCTTGCTCGCGCAGCAGGTAACTGCCGGGATCCTCTTGCTGGGAGGGCGGCGTCCAAAGAGAGAGAGAGAGGCTCCTCCTCTCCCTTTTAAAGTCCACCCCAGCAGTCCTTGCGTGGGGAATTTCACCCTGGGTGCCGCAAAGCGTGCTGGGAACTGTAGTTTGTGGGTGAAACCGATACCCCGCTACATATATATACACAGTATCTCACAAAAGTGAGTACACCCCTCACATTTTTGTAAATATTTTATCATATTTTTTTATGTGACAACACTGAAGAAATTACACTTTGCTACAATGTAAAGTAGTGAGTGTACAGCTTGTATAACAGTGTCAATTTGTTGTCCCCTCAAAATAACTCAACAAACAGTTATTAATGTCTAAACCGCTGACAACAAAAGTGAGTACACCCCTAAGTGAAAATGTCCAAATTGGGCCCAAAGTGTCAATATTTTGTGTGGCCACCATTATTTTCCAGCACTGCCTTAACCCTCTTGGACTTCACAAGGTTGTCACTAGAGTCCTCTTCCACTCCTCCATGACAACATCATGGAGCTGGTGGATGTTAGAGACCTTGCGCTCCTCCACCTTCCATTTGAGGATGCCCCACAGATGCTCAATAGGGTGTAGGTCTGGAGACATGCTTGGCCAGTCCATCCACTTTACCTCAGCTTCTTTAGCAAGGCAGTGGTTGTCTTGGAGGTGATTGGGGTCGTTATGTTGGAATACTGCCCTGCTGCCCAGTCTCCAAAGGGAGGGGATCATGCTCTGCTTCAGTATGTCACAGTACATGTTGGCATTCATAGTTCCCTCAATAAACTGTATCTCCCCAGTGCCGGCAGCACTCATGCAGCCCCAGACTATGACACTTCCACCCCCATGCCTGACTGTAGGCAAGACACATTTGTTTTTGTACTCCTCACCTGGTTGCCGCCTCACACGCTTGACACCATCTGAACCAAATGTAGCGATACCTCCAACTAAGGAGGCCGCAGAATTAGATTTGGGCCCTGAGTGCAGCTCCGCCAACCCCCGGCAATAGGCTCTACCCCCCTCTGGCACAGCTAGTACTAATAATCAATGATATATCCTATGCAATATAATAACTAAGCCGGGACACAGTAATGAATTGTAATAGATAAAGTGTTTTACTTATTTTCTCAATATGGATAAAAGGGGTAACAGTAATCACAGTTCAAGATAATCACTCCTAAGGGCAGCGTCCTGCCACTCTAACACACTATGTAGTAACACACGCTACAGGTGCGCCATACGGGCGACCGTTAACTAAGTGCCCTATGGCGCAGTGATTAAACACGCTAGAATCCCCACCAGGCCTGGTTCTAATATTTAACTTAGTCCTTCTTTCTTCACCGGCAGGTCTGTAATGGTGGTGCACTTTAAACAGAGTATAACTTTGTAATCCAAGGGGTATAGAACTTGGTTAAATAAAGCCGCAAGCTCAGTTCTGACAAGGCTCTTCAATAGGGGTATCAAAATAACTTGTAGGCCACGGCAGTCTATAGGCCTATATACAGTAACAGTATCTTAGCTGGGCTTATGCCCTCTCACCCGCCGGACTACAGATCCAGTCCGGGAAACCTCCACCGGCCGTGTCACACACACACGATCTCTCCAACGATCGGGCCCCCGATCCGACAAGGCTGTAGCGCACAAAGTCAGATGCCACCCAGGCTCGCAGAGGGGGGTGGAAGGCTCTTTGATGCAGAGCAAGGCCTCAGGCTTCAGGCTTTGCACTCCGACACCTCCACACAGGAGGATCCGTCTGTGAAGTCTCGTGTCCCAAAGAGGCCGAGCCTTGCCTCGCCTCCTCCTTTTATAACCCCTCCCATGAGTCTCTGCGGTGGAACATGTGAAGAATGGGGTTATGGGTGGTGTAGTTTCTTCCCAATATAGGGGAATACCCCGCTACACACTCCCCCCACTTAAACTCTTTGGTCCCCAAAGATAAATTTTAACAACAACTATATATAACACTGGACAATTCTGAAAACTATGTTGGGATAGGGGATTCCCACCATAACTGAGGGGTTGAATTCCCTTGCCCACAGGTCACATTATCATGAGTGGCCTGCCTAACTGTGCCAGAGAGTGAGCTGGGGTTGCCCTCCACCAAATGGACAGTGGAGGGATCCGGAATCTCAGCATTTCTCCTAGCAGTGACTACAGAGTCTTCCGAACTGTTCCCCATCTGAGGGTAGGTCAGCTTCTTAGGAGGTCGAATGACTCTTCGAGCCCTTTGCTCTCCTGGAATCTCTGGCTCTGGCGCCACAGGCTCCTCTTCCTCGGAGCAACTATCATAGGCATCTTCCCAGTAATCTGCTGAAGGACTAAAGGGGATGAACTCTGTAGCCTCTGGGTTCAGTGTTTCATCTGTGGTATCTTGGGTGACTGGAAGATCTATGATAGAAGTTCCTGGAGTTGGGGAAGACCACAGCCAATCAAGTTCTCCCTCTTCATCTCCACTAAGTTGGGAGGCTTCTCCATTTTCAGCTCGGGAGGTCTGTGACCGAGTGTTCGGCCTAGGAGTATCCAAGATAGAGGCCGGTTCAGGGGAGTCTCCCACGGGAGGTATTCTAACTGCCTCCGCAAGTGGGAGCAGGTGGTTTCGATGCCATGTCTTCAGTGGGCCTACCTTTCCCTCTGGCTTCACCTTGTAGACAGGTAGGCCCGGCAACTTCCTGAAGATGACATAGGGTTCAGATCTCCATCTGTCTGCAAGTTTGTGCTTTCCGGGGACTCCCAGATTGCGCAACAGTACTCGATCCCCGGGCTGTAGGTCTTGTATCCGGACCTTCAAGTCGAAATTTCTTTTATTCCGAGCTCCCCTTTGATCTGAGGCCGCTTGAGCTTGTTCATAGGCTACTTGCAGGCTGTGTCTGAGCCTGTCCACATATCCTTTGTGGGATGTGGCTGAGGAATAGTCCAGTGAGGTACCAAACGCCAGGTCCACCGGTAGTCTCGCTTCTCTCCCAAACATGAGTCGATATGGAGAGTAGCCTGTAGCATCACTGATGGTGCAGTTGTAAGCATGTACTATGGCTGCTATGTGTTGGCTCCAATGTTGCTTTTTCTCACTTTCCAGAGTCCCCAACATGTTAAGCAAGGTTCGGTTGAACCTTTCCGGCTGAGCATCTCCCTGAGGATGGTAAGGTGTAGTTCGAGTCTTCTTAATTCCCAAAGAATCCAAAAGCTTCCGGATCAGCTTACTCTCGAAGTCCCTCCCTTGGTCTGAATGGAGTCTCTGTGGCAGCCCATAATGGACAAAATACTTCTCCATAAGTACCTTGGCAACGGTATAGGCCTTCTGGTCTTTGGTGGGGAAAGCCTGGGCATACCGGGTGAAATGGTCGGTTATCACCAGAACATTTCCTAGTCCACTCAGGTCGGGTTCGAGGCAGAGAAAGTCAATGCACACCAGGTCCATGGGCCCTTGGCTCTGTAGATGGCCCATTGGGGCAGCTTGATGGGGCAAAGTCTTCCTCTGGATGCATCGCGCACATGAGTGGCAGTACTCCTCTACCTCTGCCCTCATGCAGGGCCAATAGAACCGACTTCTGACAAGTTGAAAGGTCCTTTCAGCCCCTAAGTGGCCATGATTGTCATGCAGGGCAATCAGAACAGTCTCCCGATGTTTCTCTGGGAGGAACAGCTGCCACTTATCTTCTGAGTCATCAGAGGGGCCCCTTCGGTAGACCACTCCCTGATGTAACTGCAACCTGTCCCACTCTTTCCTCAGCAGGCGAGCTTCATTTGAAGGTTGACGCATGAGTCTGTTTGGATCCTGATTCTCCAAGGCCTCCAGGACCAATCTCCCCATGGGGTCTTCCAATTGGTCACACCTCAGTTCCTTCTTTGACAGTCTTGGTAGGTTGTCCTCTTCCAATTGAGCTACTCCACAGTAGTGTTTGGGGACTCCCACCGTGGTAACTCCTATTTCCTCTGCTCTGGAGCCTCCTCGGGCTTGGAATTCAGCTCCTTGACAAAGGGCCCGCACCCCGTCCGGTGCCACTTGGGTCCAATCTTCTAGTTCAATGGTGGGGGAATGAGATCTTCTGGACAGAGCGTCTGCGTCTCGATTCCCCACTCCTGGTCTATACTTAAGACTGAAGTTGAATCCAGACAGTGCGGCCAGCCACCTGTGTCCAGTGGCGTCCAGCTTGGCCGTGGTGAACAGGTAGGTAAGGGGGTTGTTGACGGTCTTCACAGTGAACTCCGCTCCATACAGGTAGTCTTTGAGCTTGTCTACTACCGCCCACTTGAGGGCCAGGAACTCCAGCTTGTGAGTGGGGTAGTTCTTCTCAGAGGGGGTCAGGCTCCTACTCACATAGGCAACAGGTCGCAATTGCCCCTCATGTTCTTGGTAAAGTACTCCTCCCAGACCGTCATGACTAGCATCCACGTGCAGTTCATAGGGTTTGGTTGGGTCTGCGAAGGCCAAGACTGGTGCAGTGGTCAGGCTCCTCTTCAATTCCTGGAAAGCCTCTTCACACTTCTGATTCCACTGATCTCTGAGGGACTCTCCTGGCCTCCTGGGCCCCGAGCCATCCTCTTCTCCTTCAGTCTTGAGCAACTCATTCAATGGTCTAGCAATTCGGGCAAATCCCTCCACAAACCTCCTGTAGTAGGAGCAGAAGCCCAAGAAGGATCTGAGTTCTGTTACTGTGGTGGGCCGTGGCCAGGAGGTAACTGCCTCCAATTTCTCAGGGTCTGTGGCCACCCCTTCTTCAGACACTATGTGCCCCAGATAGTTCACAGAAGACTGGTAGAACCGACACTTCTCAGGCGAAAGCTTGAGTCCCTCCTCTCTTCATGTTCCTCCAAGGTTCTCCCAAAGACAATGACATCGTCCAGGTATACAAGGACTTCGATCAAGTTCATGTCTCCTACTGTCTTCTCCATGAGACGTTGGAAAGTAGCTGGGGCTCCAGACAGACCTTGGGGCATCCGGTCGAATTCAAAGAACCCCACTGGAGTTATGAAAGCTGTCTTTTCCTTGTCTGCTGGGTGCATCGGAATCTGATAGTACCCACTCTTGAGATCCATAACGCTGAACCATTTGGCTCCAGACAAGCTCTGTAGGGCATCCTCTATCCTCGGAGTGGTGCATTGGTCAGGTATGGTTCTCCTGTTGAGAGTCCTGTAGTCGATACAGAGCCTCAATGATCCATTCTTCTTTCGGACCACCACTATGGGAGAGGCATAGGGGCTTCTGGACTCCCGTATCACACCAGTCCTCTTGAGTTCTGCAAGTTGTTCCCTCAGATCCTCCAGATCTGCTAGCGGGACCCGCCTGACCCTTTCTCGGAAGGGCTTATCTTCCTGGAGGCGGATCCGATGGGTGGCACTCCTTGCACACCCCACATCAAACTCATCCTTAGAGAAGATCTTCTCCCATCTATTCAACTGGGCCTTGGCTCTCTCTTTCCAAGCCCTGGACAGATTCGGGTTTTCCATGGACAGCTTCTCCCAAACATCCCCTCCTCCACCTGTCCTCTTCACTTCTGACAGGGTAACAGGGGCCGCCGGGCTCACCTGGCCTAGCAACATTCTGGCTGGGATTTCCATGGGGTCTTTGGTAGTATTCCTAACACTCACTGGAACTCTATAATGGGCCTTCTTCAGGACCTTCAGCAGAATCACTTCCGGTATCACCTCCAGGCCTGAGGACTCACCCCTTGGGTCTGACTCCAGCATGACAAAGGGACCAGGCTGCTCCCAAGTAAGCTTCACAGTGGCCCTGACAGGTTACTTCACCGGGCTGCAACACTACCCCTTCTCTTCCAAGTCTCCACACCTTCCCTATTTCCTCTCCAGGGGTCTCCCTCTCTTGGACCAGCCGTTGGTAGGCTGTCTTCAGCATAGGATGGATCTTGGTAGCTGCTTGTCACGAGAGGGGTCAGGAGTCTTCGGACCAGGTCCGTGTTCGTCCCTATTATAAGGGAATTCTTGTTGGCTCCAGGCGGCCTAGGGCACACAACTGCCAGGGTGTCAAACACTTCGGCCTTCCCAGCCACGGATGGGTCAAAGGTCATTTTGATGGGAAGGTAGCCGTCGTAAGGGAAACTCTGGGTTCCAATTCCCCATATTTCCAGCTCTTCTATCTTCTGGATAGGCAGATGACTCAGGTGCCTGTCGTAGAAGTCCCGGTATAGTAGGGTCACTTGTGCCCCGGTATCCAGGAGGCCCCTGGTGTAGACTCCCTCCACTTGAATGGGCACTATAGGGGATGGGCCTACCAGCTTCTCTGGATATGGTCCGGCAGGAGCCGCCTTCTTTTGACCTTTTCCCTTTGGACTCTCTCTTGTCCTATTCCCTTTGGACTTGAACCTTTCTTGAGCCTGGTATGCACTGACTTCCCTCCTTTTAATGGGTGTAGGAACCCGCTGAGGGGTACTATTATTTTTCTTGGGTGGGCACCCCCTTTGGGGAGTGTTGTGCCTCTCCTGAGGGGTCTCCCCCCTTCCTCCTGGAGTATAGCTTTGTTGAGGGGTATTGTGTTTCCCCTTTGGTGTTCTATCTCTCTTTTTGTTTTTCTTCGCATTCAGCTTGGAGTTTACTGAAGATGATGGGCACCCGGTTGACTCCTTCACCGGGGCCCTCTGGAGTTTCCCGCCGGCTTGCGGTTGTCTGGTCTCTTCTTCTTCGGACTAGAACATGTGGCTGCAATGTGGCCAACTCCCCCACAGTTGAAGCAGACTATATCTCCCCATTCTTGTAAAGGTTCGGGTGCTGAGGCAATCGGGAACAATTCCTTCCTTGGACTTTCCTTCTTCTTGGGACACTCTGTGTCTTTTGCTATCAGAGAGGTCAATATCTCTAACACCTTGGACATCTGAGTTTTTAGGGTGTCTATCTCCGCCTCTCTTTCAGGGGTCATTACTGGATTGACCAGCACCTGTGCGGGTACAACACTTGTCTTATCCTTCTGCTGGTCCTGTTGCAGCGCCTCCTCATCTCTGATGATTTTTATTAAATCAGCATAAGTCAGCAACATTCCTCCTCCCAAGGTTTTCAGGTACAGCCAGACTGGATCGGAGCGTAGCGCTCCCTTTAAGACTTGCTTCATTCTTGCCGCATTGGCATCTTGGGGCTTCATCCCTTTCTTTAACACAATCTTGCACAGCAGCCTGTTTAGCCTTCTGACATACTCGGAAAGTTTCTCCTCCGGTTTTTGGAAAGTGTGTTCAAACTGGTAGACCATCTCTGTCACCTTGTCTAATTGACCAAACTCTTCCTGCAGCATAGCTAGACAGTCCTGCGCTGTGCACCCTGCATTCCCAAACCGGAAACTTTTCACTGCTTCTGCTGCTGCACCTTTAAGGCTTTCTAACACTCGCTGCCTCTTCTGTGCTTCAGGCACCTCCCATGCCTCCACCGCCTGTAATGCCTGCTCCACCCAGGTATCAAAATCTTCTTCCCCTGCCGGGACAGGGAGCTTCCCTGAGAATATTTTTAGTGTCCGGTAGCTAGTTTCCACATGCACCGTACTTGTCTTCTGACATTTGGCTAGCAAATCCCCTATTGCATTTATCAGTTCTGGTGATATAGTAGTGGCCGGTGCAGGTGCTACCGGGGGTGTCACCCTGTCTTTTCTTTCAGGTGGAGTTCGGGCCGCAGCCTGTGGCGATCCCGTAGGGGATGGTTCCTTTACTTCAGCTATTGCGTGCGCCAGCCTAAATGTTCTGTTGTCTGGCATCCGCAGACACTTGTGCTTACAGGCCTCTGGCATCCCGTCCCAATATTCCACTAATGCGTATTGGTATGAGATTTCTGGGTCTGACTTTATGTCCATCACCCACGGTGTGTGATCTGGGGACACTGATTTCATTAGTTCCTCTACTGTCTCACTCGACCAGTTCTCCCCCGGGAGGCTAATGGCTATCGACTGTTTTGGCTCTGTATTAGCGGCTTTGCACCATTCTTCTACCGCTCTTGGATTCATGGGGTCCATGCCGGCACTTCTGGCGTTCGCTTGCTGCATCAGGATCCCAGACGAGAACCCCCACGTGTAGCGATACCTCCAACTAAGGAGGCTGCAGAATTAGATTTGGGCCCTGAGTGCAGCTCCGCCAACCCCCGGCAATAGGCTCTACCCCCCTCTGGCACAGCTAGTACTAATAATCAATGATATATCCTATGCAATATAATAACTAAGCCGGGACACAGTAATGAATTGTAATAGATAAAGTGTTTTACTTATTTTCTCAATATGGATAAAAGGGGTAACAGTAATCACAGTTCAAGATAATCACTCCTAAGGGCAGCGTCCTGCCACTCTAACACACTATGTAGTAACACACGCTACAGGTGCGCCATACGGGCGACCGTTAACTAAGTGCCCTATGGCGCAGTGATTAAACACGCTAGAATCCCCACCAGGCCTGGTTCTAATATTTAACTTAGTCCTTCTTTCTTCACCGGCAGGTCTGTAATGGTGGTGCACTTTAAACAGAGTATAACTTTGTAATCCAAGGGGTATAGAACTTGGTTAAATAAAGCCGCAAGCTCAGTTCTGACAAGGCTCTTCAATAGGGGTATCAAAATAACTTGTAGGCCACGGCAGTCTATAGGCCTATATACAGTAACAGTATCTTAGCTGGGCTTATGCCCTCTCACCCGCCGGACTACAGATCCAGTCCGGGAAACCTCCACCGGCCGTGTCACACACACACGATCTCTCCAACGATCGGGCCCCCGATCCGACAAGGCTGTAGCGCACAAAGTCAGATGCCACCCAGGCTCGCAGAGGGGGGTGGAAGGCTCTTTGATGCAGAGCAAGGCCTCAGGCTTCAGGCCTTGCACTCCGACACCTCCACACAGGAGGATCCGTCTGTGAAGTCTCGTGTCCCAAAGAGGCCGAGCCCGGCCTCGCCTCCTCCTTTTATAACCCCTCCCATGAGTCTCTGCGGTGGAACATGTGAAGAATGGGGTTATGGGTGATGTAGTTTCTTCCCAATATAGGGGAATACCCCGCTACACAAATAAGTTTATATTGGTCTCATCAGACCACAGAACATGGTTCCAGTAATCCATGTCCTTAGTCTGCTTGTCTTCAGCAAACTGTTTGCAGGCTTTCTCGTGCATAATCTTTAGAAGAGGCTTCCTTCTGGGATGGCAGCCATGCAGAAAAATTTGATGCAGTGTTCGGCGTATGGTCTGAGCACTGACAGGCTGACCCCCCACCCCTTCAACCTCTGCAGCAATGCTGGCAGCACTCATATGTCTATTTCCCAAAGTCAACCTCTGGATATGATGCTGTGTACGTGCACTCAACTTCTTTGGTTGACCATGGCAAGGCCTGTTCTGAGTGGAACCTGTCCTGTTAAACTGCTGCATGGTCTTGGCCACTTTGCTGCAGCTCAGTTTCAGGGTCTTGGCAATCTTCTTATAGCCTTGGCCAACTTTATGTAGAGCAACAATTCTTTTTTTCAGATCCTCAGAGAGTTCCAGTGACCAGTATGAGACCAGTATGAGAGAGTGAGAGCGATAACACTAAATTTACCACACCTGCTCCCCATTCACACCTGAGACATTGTAACACTAACGAGTCACATGACACCGGAGAGGGAAAATGGCTAGTTGGGCCCAATTTGGACATTTTCACTTAGGGGTGTACTCACTTTTGTTGCCAGCGGTTTAGACATTAATGGCTGTGTGTTGAGTTAATTTGAGTGGACAGCAAATTTACACTGTCACTACTTTACATTGTAGCAAAGTGTAATTTCTTCAATTTTGTCACATGAAAAGATAGAATAACGTCTTTACAAAAATGTGAGATACTGTATATATATATATATATATATATATTGTGACAGCAGGAAGGTAAAGTCACCTGGTTGCATCCAGGGGGGTAGGTATATTTCTCCCAGATTCAGGCTTTATGCCGACTTATACAACTAGGGAGAGAGTTGATGAAGCCCAGCTGAGGCTAGTGGGCTCATGGATGATTCATACCTCTAGGGAGAGTGCTGGGCGTCGTGCAGGCAGGGAGTTGATGAGACCAGCTGAAGCTTGTCAGCTCGTTTAAGGCCTCTATAAAAACTCCCAGCTTCATTAGGTGTTTGCTCATGCCTGGAACCAGACCTGTGTGGACTGTCTAGGGAGAGTGAACCCCTGTGCGGTGAGACAAAGCCTGTGTGGCTATTTGTTTGGAAATTTACTAAACCAGGGACTTAGGGACTAGGACAGCACCAGGCTGATCCCAGTTGTTAGTTAGGGAAACCTGCATGTTTAGTCAGAGGTCAAGCTGACCAGGATTTATTTTGTTTATGTTTCTTTTTGCTTTGCTGTGTTTTTGTCACTGTAAATAGAGAAATAAACCGCACCTTTTGATCTTCAAAACCACAACCTCCGTCTGCTGGGCCTGTTTTTGTGTGGGGAGCCCATCCAGGGGGTCACACACACCCGCTACCGAGTTAACCCCCTCACAGTTGGTGGAGAACCAGTGGCAGTTTTTTTTTAAGCCAGCATGGAGGAGATACTGAAACAGCTGGCTCTAGCAAATGCCAATCAACAGCAGACAAATGCAGGTTTGCAAAAGAGCTTCGCAGCCCAGCAACAAGCCCAGCAGCAATCTGAGGCCCGCTTCATAGACCTGTTGCAGAATCAAGAGCAGAGACTACAACAACAGATGGAAGCAGTAATGCAGCAACGTCCGCAGACCAGTGAGGAAAGCCGTCCCACTAATACCGCGTCCTTTGGGGTGAGTCGTTTATTGACAAAAATGACTGGAGAGGATGATCCAGAGGTATTTTTGACCACATTTGAAAGGACTGCTGAAAGAGAAAAGTGGCCTGAGGAGCAGTGGGCTGGACTGGTGGCTCCTCTGTTAACTGGTGAATCGCAGAAAGCTTACTATGACCTAGAGCCTGACCAAGCAAAAGACTATGGGATGCTAAAAGCTGAAATATTGGCAAGGCTGGGTGTCACCCTGGCTGTCCGGGCTCAGCGTGTGCATAACTGGACTTTCCAGCTTGGAAAACCCCCCAGGTCTCAAATGTATGATCTCATTCACCTGAGCAGGAAGTGGCTACAGCCAGAGACTTTGTCCGCACCGGAGATTGTGGAACGTGTTGTGATGGATCGTTTCTTGAGAGCTCTTCCTACCGCCATTCAAAAGTGGGTAAGCCATGGAGACCCAGAAACGGCCGGTAAACTTGTGGATCGTGTAGAGAGATACTTGGCTGCAGAGAACCTGACGGCCTCTTCCAGAGACTCTCGGACTTTCCACCCTAAGACCAGACCATCCCCAGGGGCGGATAAGATGATTCCAAGGGGTGAGGGTGGAGAGAGTGAGAGGGTGGGAGCTCTTCCCAGGGTTTGGCGAGAACAGCCTGGGAAGTCGGGGGCTCAAGAGGCAGCCAAAAGGATTGTTTGCTACCGCTGCCGGCAAACGGGACATATTGCAGCAAATTGCCCGGTTGTGGAGGAACCCATGCAATGTGACTTTCTGACGGACAGACGTCAGTCGCTGTGTGCGACAGTCGCATGCACTGCCATTCGGGGAACTGAGAAACATTTATGCAAAATGTGTATTAATGGTAGAAATGTTGTGGTATTACTGGATTCAGGTAGCCTTGTGACCCTGATAAAGGCTGAATTAGTTAAAACAGAGGTCTCTGGGAATAGCAAGGTAGCTGTTATTTGTGTGCATGGGGACACCCGAGAGTATCCAGTGACTACAGTGTGTTTCAAGACCCCCAAAGGTACCCTCTCTCATCCAGTGGGGTTAGTATCTCAATTACCGAATGATGCCATTGTGGGAAGGGATTTTCCGAAGTTCTGGGAACTGTGGGATGATCCTGAGCCCCCCACTGGTGCCCCTATGTACCAGGAAGGTGATAGTCAGAACTCCTCTGAGAGTGGTGAGGACTCTCCAGAATTTCCCTTGTCAGTATTGGCAGGCGAGACTCAAGAAACTGGAGAGGAGCCCACCTCCTCAGATGAAAACCTACCGTCTGTGGAGTTTTCTGATCTTGAGGTTCACAGGGAAAATTTTGCCACAGAACAGTTAAAAGACCCCGCCCTAATAAAGGCACGGGAAAACGTAGTGGAAATAGATGGCGAGTTAGTGAACCCAGATAATACCTGCACTTACCCATACTTCAGCGTAGAGAAGGACCTACTGTATCGGGTGGCAAAAAGGGCAGAAGAAACCGTTGAGCAGCTTGTGGTGCCCAAACCTTACAGGAAGTTGGAGTTGGAGTTGGCCCATGGGCACATTCTTGGAGGTCATCTGGGGACAGAGAAAACCCGAGAGAGGGTATTACAGAGATTCTATTGGCCTGGGGTGATGAAGGACATAGAAAATTATTGTTCCTCCTGCCCTGTGTGTCAGAGGTCGGCCCCGATGCCACATTTCCGTAGCCCGCTGGTCCCTCTACCCATCATTGAGGTCCCGTTTGAGAGGATCGCAATGGATTTGGTAGGTCCTATAATCAAGTCCGCTAGGGGGCACCAGTACATATTAGTTATAATGGACTATGCCACCCGTTATCCAGAAGCGATCCCTCTCCGAAATACCTCGGCCAAAACCATAGCCAAAGAGCTATCTCTTGTTTTTAGCCGGGTGGGTATTTGTAAAGAACTGCTTACGGACCAAGGTACACCCTTTATGTCCCGGGTTATGAAAGAGCTGTGTAAATTGTTCAAAGTGACGCAATTGCGTACGTCTGTGTATCACCCCCAAACCGATGGGCTGGTTGAAAGATTCAACAAAACCCTAAAACAAATGTTGAAGAAAGTGGTGGATAGAGATGGAAAGGATTGGGACTGTCTACTTCCTTATTTGATGTTTGCTATTAGGGAGGTGCCCCAATCCTCTACGGGATTCTCCCCCTTTGAGTTACTGTATGGGAGACACCCAAGAGGGCTGTTGGATATTGCCAAGGAAACTTGGGAAAGTGAGAGTTCTCCCCACAGGAGTGTGATTGAGCATGTCGCCCTGATGCAAGATCGAATTGCACAGGTAATGCCCATCGTGAAGGAACATTTTGCCCAAGCGCAGTTGGCACAGCAGAGAGTGTACAACCGTGGAGCCAAGACCCGTACCTTTTCCCCGGGGGATAGGATATTGGCACTTGTCCCTACGGTTGAAAGTAAATTCCTTGCCAAATGGCAAGGCCCCTACGAGATAATGGAAAAAGTGAGCGAAGTGAATTACAAGGTCAGACAACCAGGAAAGCGAAAGCCCGAACAGATCTATCACGTTAATCTGTTGAAAGCCTGGAGGGATAGAGAGTCCCTAGTCGCAGAAACTTGGTCACCAGCTCAAACTGGTTGCGTGATTCCGGAGGTTGGAATAGCAGCCACCTTGTCACAACCCCAACAACAGGAGGTTAAGGAGTTTGTGCTTCGCAACAAGGAGGTGTTCTCTGAGCTGCCGGGACAAACATCTGGGGTAGAGCATGATATTATTACCCCGCCCGGTGAAAGGGTGAAGTTAAAACCCTATCGGATCCCAGAGGCCTGACGGGAGGCAATACGGGAGGAAGTACAGAAAATGCTGAACTTAGGGGTGATAGAGGAGTCCCAAAGTGATTGGTCTAGTCCCATTGTGTTGGTGCCTAAACCGGATGGGAGCTGGCGATTTTGTAACGATTTTCGTCAGTTGAACAAAGTTACAAAATTTGACACCTACCCCATGCCACGTATAGATGAGTTGATCGACCGGCTGGGAACAGCCCGATACATGACGACTCTTGACCTCACAAAAGGGTATTGGCAAATTCCCCTGGCCAAGTCGGCCAAAGAGAAAACCGCATTTGTAACCCCAGACGGGGCGTTCCAATATAAGAGAATGCCGTTCGGGTTACAGAATGCGCCGGCCACATTCCAGCGGAAAATGGACCAGATACTGAGGCCCCATCGGAAGTATGCTGCGGCTTACCTGGATGACGTAATTGTCCATAGCACAGATTGGGCCTCACATCTGCCAAAAGTGCAAGCAGTCCTAGACTCTATCCGGGAAGCGGGGTTTACGGCTAACCCCAAGAAGTGTACCATTGGGCAGGAGGAGGCCAAATATCTTGGGTACACCATTGGCAGGGGAGTAATAAAACCCCAACTCAACAAAGTCGAGGCCATCCAGAGTTGGCCACGTCCCAACAGCAAGAAGCAGGTACGAGCCTTTCTGGGAATCGCGGGTTATTATCGGCGCTTCATTCCCCACTTTGCTTCTAAGGCTGTGCCCCTAACCAACCTGACGAAAGGGAAAGGGTCGGTCATGATTAAATGGACCCCCGAGGCTGAGGCAGCGTTCCAATTCTTGAAACAAGCCTTATGTAGCCAGCCAGTGTTGTACTCACCCGACTTCTCTAAAGACTTTGTCGTACAAAGTGATGCGTCAGATGTGGGGTTAGGAGCAGTATTGTCCCAGGTCTGGAACGGGGAAGAGCACCCAGTCATTTACCTCAGCAGGAAGTTGAAGTCCCATGAGGTAAATTACGCCACGGTTGAAAAGGAGTGTTTAGCGGTGAAGTGGGCTCTAGATTCCCTTCGGTACTATCTGCTAGGTAGGCACTTTGACATGGTTACGGATCACGCTCCGTTAAAGTGGATGGCTCAAAACAAGGAGACAAATAGAAGAGTAAATAGGTGGTTCCTGGCCCTACAGGAATTCAACTTCACAGTAAAGCATCGCCCTGGCGTTCAAATGGGGAATGTGGATGCTTTGTCTCGAGTACATGAATGCCTGATTGCTGGTGTTCCAACCCCAAGGTTAAAACAAGAGGGGGGGGGTATGTGACAGCAGGAAGGTAAAGTCACCTGGTTGCATCCAGGGGGGTAGGTATATTTCTCCCAGATTCAGGCTTTATGCCGACTTATACAACTAGGGAGAGAGTTGATGAAGCCCAGCTGAGGCTAGTGGGCTCATGGATGATTCATACCTCTAGGGAGAGTGCTGGGCGTCGTGCAGGCAGGGAGTTGATGAGACCAGCTGAAGCTTGTCAGCTCGTTTAAGGCCTCTATAAAAACTCCCAGCTTCATTAGGTGTTTGCTCATGCCTGGAACCAGACCTGTGTGGACTGTCTAGGGAGGATGAACCCCTGTGCAGTGAGACAAAGCCTGTGTGGCTATTTGTTTGGACATTTACTAAACCAGGGACTTAGGGACTATAGGACAGCACCAGGCTGATCCCAGTTGTTAGTTAGGGAAACCTGCATGTTTAGTCAGAGGTCAAGCTGACCAGGATTTATTTTGTTTATGTTTCTTTTTGCTTTGCTGTGTTTTTGTCACTGTAAATAGAGAAATAAACCGCACCTTTTGATCTTGAAAACCACAACCTCCGTCTGCCGGGCCTGTTTTTGTGTGGGGAGCCCATCCAGGGGGTCACACACACCCGCTACCGAGTTAACCCCCTCACAATATATATATATATATATGTAGCGGGGTCTCCTTTAAGGCCCCCGGGACTACGTTACACAGAACCCCGTTCGGCACCCAGGGTGCATGGAGCCACCGCAGAGACCCATGGGAGGGGCTATATAGGAAGAGGGAGAGGCTGAGCTCGGCCTCTTTGGACACCGCGCTGCAATCAACAGGTCTTCCTGTGCGGATCTGCTGCAGTGCAGGGCCTGAATCCAGGGCCTTGCACAACTTCCAGAGAGCCTTTCACCCCACTGCGGAGCCTGGGTGGCACCTGACTTTATCGAGTTTGGACATCAGTTGGACCGGAGACCCGGCCGTTGCAGACACTGTGTGCAGAGACACAGAAGGTGGAAGTCCCGGACTGGGATCGCGTCCGGAGTGGTGAGCGAGCACCTGCTCATTCATATAAACAGTACTTTGACTAGGCCTAGAGACTGCCTTGGCCCTCCGGGTTCTACTTTACTGTCCCGCAGGAGACTAGTGGCGGAACCGTCTGAGTAGTCTCCTTTGAGGGGTTCATTCTGCCCTCTTCATTTTTCTACCCTTTGGATTACAAATTACTGTTCCTGTTGTGCACCACCAGTCAAGTTGCATGCGAAGAAACTGTTCTTCTAGAGACTGAGTTTAAAATCTGGATCAGGCCTGATCTGCAGTTAGAATTTAAGTTGCTGCGCCATAAGGGCGCATAGATAGAGATAGCAGTACTTGGCGGGTAATTGCCTGTGTTAGATTTTCTGCTGCAGTGTTCTGCAGATATATATGTGTTATGTGTTAACCTTATGCCTTTTACTCAAAGTAAAGAAACTTTATATTTTATCTGTTGCTATCAGTGTGTTGCCTTTATGCAAAGAGGTTACCCATGCAATACAGATAGATTGTGTGCATATACTGTTAGATTGTGATACTAGAGAAATCCCTAGACTAACTGTGCCAGAGTGGTTCGAGTAAATTGCCGGGGGTTGGCGGTGCTGTAGACAGGGCCCGAAACAAAATCCAGCGGCTCTCTTAACTGGGGGTAGCGCTACACGTGGGGGCTCTCGAGTCCGGGATCCTGTTACAGCAAGTAACGCGCCAAAAGTACCAGCATGGACCCACTGGAAGTAGAACAGTGGTGCAAGGCGGCCTACACAGATTCATCCGCGGCAGTAGTCATAGAACTCCCAGGGACCTGGCACGAAGAAGCGGTGAAGTGGCTAGTAACGTCGCTGTCCCCAAACCAGAAGGTATGGGTGATGGATGTCAGGATGAATGTCTCACTGACCCACGCACTAATAGCTTGGATGAAGGAAATCCCAGAACATTTCAAGGGTCCAAGTATAAAAGCAATGGATGATCAGACCTATAGCTTAATACATGCGCTGCCACTCATACCAGGAGGATGGGTTTAGACACCTAAACCATCATCCCCACAGGTATCTCCACCGCAGTCCCCAAAAGCAGAAAACCGGAAGGCTAAAGAGAGCTCCGGGTCACCGCCAGCCACCCTCAGCGCAGAGTTATGCGCGGTCCTGGGGGAGATTGTAGCCCAGTTTAAGAAGGATCCTACAGACTATCAAATGTCGGGATACAGAAAACTCAGAATATTCTCTGGGAGGAAGCCTGTACCTTCGGGTGAAGAGGGGTTTGAGGAGTGGTTAGACGGTGCCACTCAGGCCTTAGAAGAATGGGAAGTCCCAGAACACAGAAAGAAGCAGAGAATTGCTGAAAGTCTGAAGGGGCCTGCTCTAGAGGCCATACGCAACCTCAAGATGAGCAAAACAGACTGTGATACGCAGGATTATCTGGACATTCTACAGAATGTGTTCTGTGGAACAGAGAAAATCACTGAGCTCACTTACCAGCTGGAGCACTGCTACCAAAAGACAGGAGAGAAACTGTCAGAGTTCATGAGGCGCCTGGACAAGATCCTGCATAAGATGATCCTGAAGAAAGGGATCGACCCGCGGAAGGTGGATGAGGCCCGTGTTCAGCAGGTGATGAGAGGATCTCAGCCCCTGGACCCCATCGCATTGGCGCTACGCACAAGACAGGACGGGAAGAGCCTGGAGTGGTCAGAGAGGAAGAAGCGATGCTGGAGGAGAAGAAGAGGAACCAACTAGTTGAGTCAGTTAATCCTCCTCCGGTGATGGTCAGGATGGCCATGACAATGGAAAGAGACTCAGAGGTGGATACCTTGAAGTCACAGATGTCCCAAGTATTGGGGATGCTGACCTCCCTGATGGAAAAGGAGTCAAGGGTACCCGAGAGGGAAAGTCCGAGGAAGGAGCTGTTTCCAGATACCTCAGCGCCCGCATCCCTACAAGGTTGGGGGGACATGACTTGTTTCAACTGCGGAGGGGTTGGCCATGCGGCCAAAGTGTGTGCCAGTCCAAAGAAAAAAAAGATGAATAACCGCAAGCTGCCGGAAAACTTCAGCGGGCCCCGGTGAAGGAGTCAACCGGGTGCCCATCATCTCCAGTGAACTCCAAACTGAGTGAGAAGCACATAAAAAGAGTGGAGAATACCCTTCAGAAGAAACACAAGGTTCCTCAGTGGGGACGTACCCCAAAGAAAGAGAGTATTGTCCCTCAGCGGGTAGTTACACCAATTAAAAGGAGGGAGATCAATGCATACCAGGCCCAAGAGAGACTTAAATCCAAAGAGAAATGGATGAAAGAAAGTCCAAAAGGAAAACGCAAAGATCCAAGGAAAGAGACTCCTTCGAAGCGATATCCAGAGAAGCTGGTAGGTCCCTCCCTGATAGTACCTGTCCAAGTGGAGGGAGTCTACACAAGAGCCATATTGGATACTGGGGCGCAAGTGACCCTGTTGTACCGGGACTTTTATGACAAGCATCTAAGCCACCTACCCATCCAGAACATTGAAGAGCTGGAGATATGGGGGATTGGGACAGAGAGTTTCCCTTATGATGGCTATCTGCCTATAAAACTGACTTTCGACCCGTCCATAGCCGGGAAGGCCGAAGTGTTCGATACCTTAGCTGTGGTGTGCCCCCGACCGCCTGGAGCTAACAAGATTTCCCTAATAATAGGGACCAACACGGATCTGGTCCGAAGACTCTTGGCCCCTCTTACAAAAGGAAAAGACGCCACAGCCACTGAGATCCACCCAATATTGAAGACAGCCTACCAACGACTGATCTTAGAACAGAAGGCCCCAGAGGAGGGGGTAGGGAAGGTCTGGAGGCTGGGAAGGAGAGGAATAGTGCTGCAGCCCGGTGAAGTAGCCTGTTTGAAAGCCACTGTGAAACTCACTTGGGAGCAGCCTGGGCCCTTTGTTATGTTGGAGCCCGACCCAAGGGAAGAACATTCGGGCCTAGAAGTAGTCCCAGAAGTGGTCCCGTTGAGGGCTCTGAAGAAGGCTCACTGTAAGATACCTGTGAGTGTCAGGAATACTACGGACGGCCCCATGGAGATCCCAGCCAGGATGTTGCTGGGCCAGGTGAGCCCTGCCACCCCAGTTGCTTTGTCGGATGTGGAGAAGACAGATGGAGAAAGCACTGTGTGGGAGAAACTTTCCATGGAGAACCCAAACCTGCCCAGGGCTTGGAAAGAGAGAGTTAAGGCCCAGTTGACCAGGCGGAAAAAGATCTTCTCCCAAGATGAGTTTGATGTGGGGTGCGCAAGGAGTGCCACCCATCGAATCCGCCTCCAGAAAGACAAGCCCTTCAGGGAAAGAGTCAGGCGAGTTCCGTTAGCAGACTTGGAGGACTTGAGGGAGCAGCTCGCCGAGCTCAGGCAAACCGGTGTGATTCGAGAATCTAGAAGCCCCTATGCCTCCCCGATAGTGGTGGTCAGAAAGAAGAATGGGTCGTTGAGGCTGTGCATAGACTACAGGACCCTCAACAGGAGAACCATACCCGACCAGTACACCACTCCGAGGATAGAGGATGCCCTACAGAGCTTGTCTGGAGCCAAGTGGTTCAGTGTTATGGACCTCAAGAGCGGGTACTATCAAATCCCTATGCATCCAGAAGACAAAGAGAAGACGGCTTTCATAACCCCAGTGGGGTTCTTTGAATTTGACCGGATGCCTCAAGGTCTGTCTGGAGCCCCAGCCACCATTCAACGTCTCATGGAGAAGACTGTAGGAGACATGAACCTCATCGAAGTCCTTGTATACTTAGATGATATCATTGTCTTCGGGAGAACCTTGGAAGAACACGAGGAGAGGCTGGAGAAAGTTTTGAAAAGACTGAGTGAGGAAGGACTCAAGCTCTCACCTGAAAAATGCCAGTTTTATCAGTCATCAGTAGTGATGAGCCGAACACCCCCGGGTTCGGTTCGCACCAGAACCCGCGAACGGACCGAAAGTTCGTACGAACATTAGAACCCTATTAAATACAATGGATGCGAACGTTCGAATTCTAAAGTGCTAATTATAACAACTATTATGCATGTTATTGTCCTAAAAAGGGTTTGGGAACCCGGGTTGTGCACCAGGGGACATGTATCAATGCAAAAAGAAGTTTTAAAAACGGTTGTTTTTCGGGAGCAGTCATTTTAATGATGCATAAAGTGAAAAAAAAAAGTCAAATATTCCTTTAAATATCGTACCTGGGGGGTGTCTAAAGTATGCCTGTGAAGTGCCACGTGTTTCCCGTGTTTAGAACTGTCCCTGCACAAAATGACACTTCTAAAGGAAAAAAAAGACATTTAAAACTGCTTGCGGCTTTAATGTAATGTCTGGTCCCGGTAATATGGATGAAAATCTTTAAGAAAAATGGCATAGCTACCCCATGACCCCCCCCCCCCTACCCCAGCCCATTACCAGCCCCTTTGGGTCTTGTATGGATATTAAGGGGAACCCCGCACATAAAATAAAAAAGGCCCTATATACTCTGAACAGCCGTATACAGGCGGTGCATACAAGACAGGGACTGTAGGTTTGTTCTTATGTAGAATCTGTTTGTAATTTTGAACAGGTACATTGTTGAAGTGTAGCTCCAGCCCAAAAATCTATTTTTAAACTTTTTGGAAAACATAGGTAAGGGTTATCACCCCTGTAACATTTGTTTTGCTGTCTGTGCCCCTGTTCAGAACATTTCACCTCACTTTCCGTCCCAATGTCAACTGTTTTTGAAATGTGGTGTTTTTCTTGAAACAAGGATTGCTGATAAAGCATCAGTACAGAGGAGACACCTTTCTCCCATATTTATTCTTACAGGAGAGAATTTTCCTTCCTAGGGGTAGATTTCCTCTCACTTCCTGTTGTCTTCTTGCGTTTGCAAGTAGGAGTCGTTTGTAAGTTGGATGTTTGAAAGTAGGGACCTGCCGTATATACGCTGCAGAAATAGGCCCCTTAGTTGTTGGTGTTGGCACAACACTGTAAGCACTCACAGTTACTCTTGGTTGGTGCTGGAACGCCCTGCTGTCAACTATTATATCAGGAATTTTAATTACATATAATTGTTGAACAGTGGTAGTAAAAATTGGGGCTTTGATGGTGGTGCTGGTGCCACAACACTGTAAGCCCTGACAGTTACTCTTGGTGGGTGCAGCAATGGGCCCTGCTGTGAATTATTAGATCAAGAATTGTAATTGCATGCCCCTGTTGAACAGGGGCTGAAAAATTGGGCCTTTCGTGGTGGTGGTGGTGGTGGTGGTGTTGCCACAACACTGTAAGCCCTCAGAGTTACTCTTGGTGGGTGCAGGAATGGGCCCTGCTGTGAATTATTAGATCAAGAATTGTAATTACATGCCCCTTTTGAACAGGGGCTGAAAAATTGGGCCTTTCGTGGTGGTGGTGGTGGTGGCGTTGCCACAACACTGTAAGCCCTCAGAGTTACTCTTGGTGGGTGCAGGAATGGGCCCTGCTGTGAATTATTAGATCAAGAATTGTAATTACATGCCCCTTTTGAACAGGGGCTGAAAAATTGGGCCTTTCGTGGTGGTGGTGGTGGTGGCGTTGCCACAACACTGTAAGCCCTCAGAGTTACTCTTGGTGGGTGCAGGAATGGGCCCTGCTGTGAATTATTAGATCAAGAATTGAGCCCTGTTGCAAAGTATTGCTTCAAAAATTGTAATTACACGCCCCTGTTAAACAGGGGCTGAAAAATTGGGCCTTAGCCACTGGTGGCGGCACCCATAAACAAAAATGATCTTCCAAGCTATCATCATCAATCGTATCATTGAGGACTCGGAGGAGGAGGATAGCCAGTCAACATAACAGCACAGGCACTCAGCATCAGCAAGGGATGTGACATGTTAAAATCAATTAGTCTGTTATATCAGCATCAGGTGTGTGGTAGCTGGTGGTGATCCAAGACTGGTTCATCTTGATGAAAGTCAGTCGATCAACCGAGTCGGTGGACAGGCGCACCCTGTGATCCGTGACAAATCCTCCAGCAGCACTGAATGTGCGTTCCGAAAGAACGCTGGATGCAGGACAGGCCAGTAGCTCAATTGCATACTGTGCAAGCTCTGGCCAGTGATCCATCCTCAAGACCCAGTAAGCCAGAGGATTTTCGGTGGGGAAGGTGTCCAAGTCTGACCTTGCCCCTAGATATTCCTGCACCATGTTTATCAGACGCTGGCGATGGTTGCTGGAACCAATCATACTTTGGGGCTGCGGACTAAAGAATTGTCTGAACGCATCGGTCAGACGGCCACCTTCCCCACCGCTCCTTCTTTGACTGGCCGAAGCCTCAGCAACTCGTTGTCCAGGACCAGGAGTTTGTAACCTCCCAGTCTCTGGGAACGCGTTGCACAGACCTTTCTGCAAGGCCTCCCGGAGTTGTCTCATCCTCTGCTCCCTCTGCGACGGTAACATAAGGTCCGCAACCTTACCCTTGTACCGTGGATCAAGGAGAGTGGCCAGCCAGTAATGGTCCCTCTCCTTGATCCGAAGAATACGAGGATCCTTCCGCAGACTTTGCAGGATCAGGGAGGCCATGCAGCGTAGGTTAGCTGAGGCATTCGGTCCGGAGTCCTCTGGGTCACTAAGGACGACATGATCCGCAGCCACCTCCTCCCAGCCACGTACAAGTCCACTGGTTTCTTGGGACTGTAAATCATCCCTAAAAGACTGCTGCTGATGATGCTGAGTGCCAGCCTCCACCTCCATGCTGACACAATCCTCCTCCTCCTCCTCCTCCTCCTCCTCTTCCTGTGCGATGGGTGGGACAGAAGGAACACTGTCTGGGTAAAGGGGGCCTTGAGAGGCAAGGAAGTCCTCCTCTTCCTGCCTCTGTTCTGCCTCAAGTGCCCTGTCCATTATTCTACGCAGCGTGTGCTCCAACAGGTGGACAAGAGGTACAGTGTCACTGATGCATGCACTGTCACTGCTCACCATCCTCGTGGCCTCCTCAAATGGTGCCAGGACAGTGCATGCATCCCTGATCATGCCCCACTGGCGTGGAGAAAAAAAAACAAGCTCCCCTGACCCTGTCCTGGTGCCGTAGTCGCACAGGTACTCATTGATGGCCCTCTGCTGCGTGTGCAGCCGCTGCAGCATGGCCAACGTTGAGTTCCACCTGGTGGGCATGTCACATATAAGGCGGTTCTTGGGCAGGTTCAACTCCTTTTGCAGCTCAGCCAGGCGAGCACTGGCATTATAAGATCTGCGGAAATGCACACAGACTTTCCTGGCCTGCCTCAGGACATCCTGTAAGCCCGGGTACCTGCCCAAGAACCGCTGCACCACCAGGTTAAGGACGTGAGCCACACAGGGCACATGGGTCAGTTGTCCCTGTCGGAGGGCGGAGAGGAGGTTGGTGCCATTGTCGCAAACCACCATTCCTGGCTTAAGCTGGCGTGGCGTCAACCACCTCTCAGCCTGGCCCTGCAGAGCAGACAGGACCTCTGCCCCAGTGTGGCTTCTGTCCCCCAAACACACCAGCGCAAGCACGGCATGGCATCTTTTTGCCTGCGTACTTGCGTAGCCCCTTGAACGGCTACGGAGCACCGCTGGTTCAGAGGACAAAGCACAGGAAGAGGCCATGGAGGAAGAAGAAGAGGAGGGGGTGGAGGAGAGAGGTGTGTCACAACCAGTAGTAGCATTTTGGAGGCGTGGCAGTGGAACAACCTCCAACACTACTGCACCTTGTCCTGCATCCTTCCCAGCTGCCAAAAGAGTGACCCAATGGGCCGTGAAAGAAAGGTAACGTCCCTGTCCATGCCTGCTGGACCATGAGTCAGCGGTAATATGCACCTTACCGCTGACCGCCCTGTCCAGCGAGGCCAAGACATTGCATTCCACATGCCGGTAGAGAGCCGGAATAGCCTTCCGTGAGAAAAAGTGGCGTTTGGGAACCTGCCACTGAGGAACCGCACATTGCACAAACTCACGGAAGGGGGCCGAGTCTACCAACTGAAAAGGCAGCAGTTGAAGCGCTAGCAATTTAGCCAAGCTAGCATTCAACCGCTGGGCATGTGGATGGCTGGGAGTGAACTTCTTTCGACGGTCCAGCAGCTGGGGCAGGGAAATTTGCCTGCTAGAATCGGACGTCGGTGTACTGCTAGCAGAGTGGCCGCAAGTACTTGGCTGTGACACACCTAATTCTACACCTTCATTCCTCTCAGTGCATGTTTCAGAGAGGACTGAAGTTATAGTGGGGTTGGAGATCCCAGCTGATGCGGTGCAAGGAGAGGTCCGCTTTGTTCTTTGGTGTGGGTCTTTGAGGTAGGCTTGCCAACGAGCTGCATGGCAGGTCAACATATGTCTGGTCAGGCATGTGGTACCCAAGCGGCTGATGTTTTGGCCACGCGATATACGCTTGAGACATATGTTGCAAACAGCAGCTGTGCGATCTGATGCACTAGCCTCAAAAAAGGCCCACACCAAAGAACTTTTTGAATGACGGGCAGAGGCAGCGCCCTGCACAGGCGGAGCTCTGCGGTGTGATTCCGTCGGTGTACTGCCCTTACGCTGGCCACCAAAGGGCATCCTGCCTCGTTGGAGATGTGCCTCCTCCTCATCCTCCTCCTCCTCCTCTCTCCTATTAGGCACCCACGTGGAGTCAGTGACCTCATCATCCCCTCCCTCCTCATCACTGGAGCCAATCTGGCAGTATGCTGCAGCTGCTGGAACATGACTGCCAGATTGGTGTCCTTCTTGAGCATCCCCTCTGTCTGCTCTCACGCTACTGCCTTCCTCTAGCTGGGTTTCATCATCAGACCCTTCGAAACGCTGGGCATCCTCCTGGAGCATGTACCCAACACTGTGCTCAAACAGTTCGGGGGACTCCTCAGGAGGAGGACATGGTGGGTCTAGGGAAGGAGTGACTGATGATGAGTCTGACATTGATACCAGGGAAGAGGACGCTTTGGCAGCTGCTTTGCCAGTACCCTGAGCCTGGGTGAGAGAGGATGAGGAGGAGGAGGAGGGCTTGGTCATCCACTCTACCAAGTCTTCGGCATGATGTGGCTCAACATGTCCAGCTGCCGAAAAGAAGGACAAGCGTGTCCCATGGCCATGTGCTGATGACAATGCACCGCGTCCACGACCAGCACTGTTGCCCCCAGACACAGAGCCTGCTTGCCCTCTTTTATTGCCTCCTGACTGTCTGCCTCTCCTTGTTTGCCTTCCAGACATTCTAATGGATGGCCTGCAGGGAGATGGGAAAAAATCAATAAGGGCTACCTTCAGGTGTCCTTCTCTGTCCCTTTACTTAAAGATTTCTAAATATGGTTGAGGATGATTGCTTTCGCACAGAATAGCACAACGACAATTTCCCTGACTGTCCAAAAAACAAGGATTTCAAAGATGGTTGATGAGGAATGCTTTAGCACAGTATAGCACAAGGAGAATTTCCCTCACTGTCCTTCCCTGTCCCTACAAACAAGGATTAGCACAGTAAAACACACTGACACTCTCCCTACCTATAGTTTTCTGTCCCTATAAAAAATGTTTTTTTAAAGATGGTTGATGATCAATGCTTTAGCACAGTATAGCACAAGGAGAATTTCCCTCACTGTCCTTCCCTGTCCCTACAAACAAGGATTAGCACAGTAAAACACACTGACACTCTCCCTACCTATAGTTTTCTGTCCCTATAAAAAATGTTTTTTTAAAGATGGTTGATGATCAATGCTTTAGCACACTATAGCACAAGGAGAATTTCCCTCACTGTCCTTCCCTGTCCCTACAAACAAGGATTAGCACAGTAAAACACACTGACACTCTCCCTACCTATAGTTTTCTGTCCCTATAAAAAATGTTTTTTTAAAGATGGTTGATGATCAATGCTTTAGCACACTATAGCACAAGGAGAATTTCCCTCACTGTCCTTCCCTGTCCCTACAAACAAGGATTAGCACAGTAAAACACACTGACACTCTCCCTACCTATAGTTTTCTGTCCCTATAGTTTTTTTTTTTTTTAAAGATGGTTGATGATCAATGCTTTAGCACACTATAGCACAAGGAGAATTTCCCTCACTGTCCTTCCCTGTCCCTACAAACAAGGATTAGCACAGTAAAACACACTGACACTCTCCCTACCTATAGTTTTCTGTCCCTATAAAAAATGTTTTTTTAAAGATGGTTGATGATCAATGCTTTAGCACAGTATAGCACAAGGAGAATTTCCCTCACTGTCCTTCCCTGTCCCTACAAACAAGGATTAGCACAGTAAAACACACTGACACTCTCCCTACCTATAGTTTTCTGTCCCTATAAAAAATGTTTTTTTAAAGATGGTTGATGATCAATGCTTTAGCACAGTATAGCACAAGGATAATTTCCCTCACTGTCCTTCCCTGTCCCTACAAACAAGGATTAGCACAGTAAAACACACTGACACTCTCCCTACCTATAGTTTTCTGTCCCTATAAAAAATGTTTTTTTAAAGATGGTTGATGATCAATGCTTTAGCACAGTATAGCCTTCTCTTTCCCTAAACTAAAGGAATCCAGGTTAAGCAAGAAAAAAAAATGTCACTGTCCCTGCCTATGCTTCTCTTTCCCTGCTCCGGAACACACTACACTAGGCCGCCGTGCTGGCGGCCTTTTATAGTGTGGGGCGTGTACTAAACACCCTCAGCAATAATTGGCCACAGGCATCCTGCCTGTGGCCAATCATTGCTCTCCTCGCTGCCGGCGCTGTGATTGGCCAAGCATGCGGGGTCACAGTGCATGCTTGGCCAATCACAGCGCCTGGATGACACTGCGATGGCGTAGTGCATTGTGGGCCGTTCGCGTCACTCGAATTAGGCGCGAACGGCCCAAATCGTTCGATCTTCGTCGAACGATCGAACAGCCGATGTTCGAGTCGAACGTATGTTCGACTCGAACACCGAGCTCATCCCTAGTCATCAGTCAACTATCTGGGACACATAGTGTCCGAGGATGGGGTAGCCACAGACCCCGAAAAGTTGGAGGCAGTCACCTCCTGGCCAAGGCCCACCACAGTGACAGAGCTCAGATCCTTCTTGGGGTTCTGTTCCTATTACAGGAGGTTCGTGGAAGGGTTTGCTCAGATAGCCAGGCCTCTGAATGAGCTGCTCAAGACGGAGGGGGAAGAGGATGATTCGGGCCCCAGGAAGCCAGGGGAGTCAGTCAAGGACCAGTGGAATGAGAAGTGTGAAAATGCCTTTCAGATGTTGAAGAAAAACTTAACCACTGCCCCTGTCCTGGCCTACGCAGATCCTAAGAAGCCTTACGAACTTCACGTAGATGCCAGTCATGATGGTCTGGGAGGAGTGCTCTACCAGGAGCATGAAGAGCAACTGAGGCCCATTGCGTATGTGAGCAGAAGTCTGACTCCCTCTGAAAAGAACTACCCCACCCATAAGTTGGAGTTCCTGGCCCTCAAGTGGGCGGTAGTTGACAAACTCAGAGACTATCTGTATGGCGCAGAATTCACTGTGAAAACCGACAACAACCCCCTCACCTATCTTTTCACCACAGCAAAGTTGGATGCCACAGGACATAGATGGCTTGCAGCACTGTCTGTCTTCAATTTCAGCCTAAAATACAGGCCTGGGGCTGGAAATCGAGATGCAGACGCCTTGTCTAGAAGATCTCATGTCCCCACCTGCAGTACAGAAGATTGGACCCAAGTGGAACCCGACGGGGTGCGGGCCCTCTGTCAAGGGGCTGAACTCCAAGCCAGTGGCGGCTCAAGAGCAGAAGAGATAGGGGTTACCATAGTAGGAGTTCCCAAGCAGTACTGTGGGGTAACCCAACTGGGGGAAGATAACTTGCCAAAATTGTCCAAAAAGGAGTTGAGATCTGACCAATTGGAAGACCCCATGGGGAGATTGGTTCTAGAGGCCCTGGAAAATCAGGATCCGAATAGACTCTTACGTAACCCTTCAAAGGAAGCTCGCCTGTTGAGGAAGGAGTGGGACAGGTTGCAGGTGCATCAGGGAGTGGTCTACCGAAGGGGCCCCTCTGATGACCTGGAAGACAAATGGCAATTGTTCCTGCCCGAGAAACACAGAGAGACTGTCATGGTTGCTCTGCACGACAACCATGGCCACCTAGGGGCGGAAAGGACCTTCCAACTCGTTAGGGACCGTTTCTATTGGCCCTGCATGAGGGCTGAAGTTGAAGAATACTGCCACTCATGTGCACGATGCATCCAGAGAAAGACTTTACCCCATCAAGCTGCCCCAATGGGCCATCTGCAAAGTCAAAGCCCACTTGATCTGGTATGCATTGATTTTCTCTGCCTCGAACCCGACCTGAGTGGACTAGGAAATGTTCTGGTAGTAACCGACCATTTCACCCGGTATGCCCAGGCCTTTCCAATCAAAGACCAGAAGGCTTCCACGGTAGCCAAAGTCCTTATGGAAAAATACTTCGTACACTATGGGCTGCCACAACGGCTTCATTCAGATCAAGGGAGGGATTTTGAAAGTCGGTTGATCCGGAAGCTCCTGGATTCTTTGGGGATTAAGAAGACAAGAACTACCCCCTATCATCCACAAGGTGATGCTCAGCCGGAGAGGTTCAACCGAACCCTGCTCAACATGCTGGGGACCTTAAGCAGTGAGAAGAAACAGCATTGGAGCAGCCACATAGCGGCAGTTGTGCATGCATACAACAGCACCACCAGTGACGCTACAAGGTACTCACCCTATAGACTTATGTTCGGAAGAGAAGCAAGACTACCGATAGATCTGGCCTTTGGCACCTCCATAGACCATTGTACTGCCACTTCTCACAAAGGATATGTTGACTCAGACACAATTTGAAATTGGCCTATGAACAGGCTCAGGCGGCCTCAGAACAAAGGGGGGCCCGTAACAAGAAAAACTTTGATCTGAAAGTTCGGATTCAAGATTTACAACCTGGAGACAGAGTGTTGCTATGGAACTTGGGGGTTCCTGGAAAACACAAGCTTGCAGACAGATGGAGACCTGAACCCTATGTTATTTGCAATAGACTACCGGGCCTACCCGTTTACAGACTTAAGCCAGAGGGAAGGGTGGGGCCCTTAAAGACCTGGCATCGGAACCACCTACTCCCACTAGCTGAAGCAGTTCGGATTCCCCCTGCGATGAGTTCCCGAGCCAATTTCCATCCTGGATACTCCCAGACCGAACACTCGGTCCCAGACCCCTCAGATTGGGGATACAGAGACCTCGGAGCTAAGTGAAGAGGAGGGAGAAGAACTTGATTGGCTTTGGCCTTCCCAGGCCCCAGAAACTTCTGCGATTGATATTCCACCTAAAGAAGACACCATAGACGGAACACTGAATGCAGAAGCTACTGAGTTCATCCCGTCCAGTCCTTTGTCGGATTCTTGGGAAAATGCCTGTGACGTACTCTCAGAAGAGGATCCAAGAGATTCCATGTACCTCCCTGCACCGGAGTCAAGTGTTCCCGAACCTATGGAAACTCCCAAGTCGGTTCCAGAAGGGGAACCTGTTTTAGTAGAAATAGAAAACCCAAGAGGACAAAGGATGCGGAGGGCCATAAAGCCTCCCAGGAGATTGACTTACCCACAGATGGGGAGGAGCTCGGAAGACACTGTGGTTACTGCCAGGAGGAGTATGGAAGACCCTAATCCCTCCACTGTTCATTTGGTGGGGGGCAACCCCAACTCACTCTCTGGCACAGTTAGGCAGAACACTAATGATAGTGTGACCTGTGGGCGGGGAAGTTCACCTCCTTGTTTTTGGTGGGAATTTCCTCTGCCAACATCATACGCAACTTTGGTTGATGTTGTGCGTGCTATAATTTAATGTTATCTTTGGGGACCAAAGAGTTTAAGTGGGGGGAGTGTGTAGCGGGGTCTCCTTTAAGGCCCCGGGACTGCGTTACCCAGAACCCCGTTCGGCACCCAGGGTGCATGGAGCCACCGCAGAGACTCATGGGAGGGGCTACATAGGAAGAGGGAGAGGCTGAGCTCGGCCTCTTTGGACAACGCGCTGCAATCAACAGTTCTTCCTGTGCGGATCTTCTGCAGTGCAGGGCCTGAAGCCAGGGCCTTGCACAACTTCCAGAGAGCCTTTCACCCCACTGCGGAGCCTGGGTGGCACCTGACTTTATCGAGTTTGGACATCAGTTGGACCGGAGACCCGGCCGTTGCAGACACTGTGTGCGGAGACACAGTAGGTGGAAGTCCCGGACTGGGATCGCGTCCGGAGTGGTGAGCGAGCACCTGCTCATTCATATAAACAGTACTTTGACTAGGCCTAGAGACTGCCTTGGCCCTCCGGGTTCTACTTTACTGTCCCGCAGGAGACTAGTGGCGGAACCGTCTTGAGTAGTCTCCTGTGAGGGGTTCATTCTGCCCTCTTCATTTTTCTGCCCTTTGGATTACAAATTACTGTTCCTGTTGTGCACCACCAGTCAAGTTGCATGCAAAGAAACTGTTCTTCTAGAGACTGAGTTTAAAATCTGGATCAGGCCTGATCTGCAGTTAGAATTTAAGTTGCTGCTCCATAAGGGCGCACAGATAGAGATAGCAGTACTTGACGGGTAATCGCCTGTGTTAGATTTTCTGCTGCAGTGTTCTGCAGATATATATGTGTTATGTGTTAACCTTATGCCTTTTACTCAAAGTAAAGAAACGTTATATTTTATATGTTGCTATCAGTGTGTTGCCTTTATGCAAAGAGGTTATTCATGAAATACAGATAGATTGTGTGCATATACTGTTAGATTGTGATACTAGAGAAATCCCTAGACTAACTGTGCCAGAGTGGTTCGAGTAAATTGCCGGGGGTTGGCGGTGCTGTAGACAGGGCCCGAAACAAAATCCAGCGGCTCTCTTAACTGGGGGTAGCGCTACATATATATATATATATATATATATATATATATCTCTTGTATTATGGGGTATGTCTAGCTCAGTGGTAGATACATTTTCAGTGAGTTCACAGCCAACAGGAGCTTCAGTTTTAGGGTGTGGTAGCCCACTTTTATTATAGGTAACAAAAATGAAAGTTCATACAAGCATGGGTTGCCCACACAGGGGTTCTTCCAGACTTACCAAATTCAGAGAAATAGTAAAACATAATTTTCTCTGCTCACAAAGCTTCTGCTGGAGCTTCTCAAACTGACTCTTTGAGAGCCCTGTGTCCATTTTAAACAAATTTTCCCAGAGACAGGGGCTCTCACTCTCACAATATATAGATATATAGATATATCTATATATCTATATAGATATATAGATATATCTATATATTGTCAAAAGTAGGGATGGGCCGAACACCCCCTGGTTTGGTTCGCACCGCGAACAGACAAAAAGTTCTAGCGAACATGTGTTGTGGAATTTCAGGCTGCTGTTTACAGAGCACACAGCCTATAATTCCTGTGCTCTATAAGCACACACTTTAGATTCATCTTTTTGGAATAATGCTATCTTTATGTTAAGTTTGCTAAAGATCCACTCACCGTTCATTCGTCCCATCATTCATCCAAGAAAGGCAGCACCACAAAAGCTTATCTTCTTATCAGGCCATTCCAGCAAAGACTGACTAGCCGACGCCTAATCATAGGCTTTTATTAAACTCAAAAGATCTCACACAGGAGGTGATTGGCTGCAGCAACCAATCCCCTCCCCCATGGGCGGGAACCTCACAGGATGTTCCCTCCTCACAGGAAAATGACAATACTTGGACATTCCTTCCAACAGGAGATGTCATACATGAATACAATAACGTAGGATGGCTAAAGTTACCGTTGATAGGAATTCTTATTCTGCGCTATTCCATAGAATAACGCATATTAAGATTATACTATTATTGAATGGGGGAGGGAGGCTATCTGCAGACGCACGCTACGAATTCCAACCAATGTTGATCAGACATAGCAGAGACAAGAGCGCCCATCCGCCTATAACCAATGATGTCATTGCAGAGCGAGCATATCCCCTCCTTAACAATCGTCCATGCTAATGCACAGAGGGCCCCCGTTGGTGGACATATCCGCCCCCTGCAAACATCACACTCCAACCTCAAGACGTTTTCCCCTATCAGACGGGATTCAACCAGCCTCAGACTACCCCAATCAGCTCTTTTAGAGCGGGTTGCGGAAGTACTAACACTGGGTGACACTATGACAATACATATTAAATACATCTCCATAAAAATCTCCACAACAGTCCTCCCTTTTTTTGTCATATGCACCCTATGTGTCCCTTGATGAGAGTTGATATGCTTCTTACACCTGGAAATGAATCAGTTCTTAGTCCATAAAAAGGAAAACACGGCTTGACATGTAGACTCTACTCTTCAGGGGCATGACTTATAAAGGAGGACATGACATGGTGAGCTGTAGTAATCGCCGATCCGTCTGTGATCCTCTGTGTCTTGTATGTGGGTCCGGCTTCGGGGCGTCTCATCAAGGAAACTCTGGTCACGCATCAAATCAGGCAACAGGAGCCTCTCGTCACGACATAGAAAGAATAGAAATAAAAACGACATGAGTATATATATTCCCACTTCCTTTAACCACGATCCGCTGTAAAATAAAAAATTAGATCCCCAAAGATTCCCAGACCCTTAAAATAGACTCCCAACCTTCACTTAGCTACAGCTCTGGCTTCAACAATTACATGAAGAACCCTATCCTTAATGGATGAGAATTGTTCAATCGTATCCCAAGCCCGAGCCCCCCCCACCTTGTACATGCAGGACCCCATGCCCAGACCTGGTCGGGATTGGTGAACAAATCCCTTCTAGCTGTCCCTGCCATTCTTAATTTCCTGCGCCATCAGATCCTCGCGATCGGCCGCGACCTAAAATGTTGGGACAGCTTCACCATCGCGCATGAACCTCTTGCTTTGGGGGAATTACCTTTATAAGCTGCAGATCCACATAAACACCAAACTAAAGTTCAAACACACTTGTGGGCTGCCTAGATACCCAAACCGACAAGAGACAGAGCCATTAAAACTAAAACCAATTTTACCCTCTAAAAATACATCGTTAGGTTCCATTGACAAGTGTCTGTCTGGAGTCTTCACTAGTTTGTCAAAAACTCCTCATACCCATAATAACATCATAAATGACATGTACCGCTGTCATCGCTGGGGACTAAAACTCGGTGAAGACTCAGAACAGACCATCGGTCCTGTTCGCTTTCTGAGCTAGTCAGGACATACACTTTAAATAATAACTTGGGATGCTTTTCACCGTTACCCTCGCTAAAATTTACTAAACAACAAAAATATAAATAAACAAAGATACTCCTCATTCTTTGGTGTGGTTGAGCCGCTTCTTGCAGTGGCTGGCGTGGTCTCATCCCTCAAGCCTCTTTACAACGGCCCAGTCACCTGGTTGGAAAGAATGTAAACTGATTATTGAGTCAGGTCCGGGAGGGAATCGTGAACCCTGTGGTGGACATTTTGAAGTTCATGTCACAACGATCGCACCCACCCCATCAGCCGAGAATATAAGTGACAGCTAATGAGGAGAGTACGACCCTGATTTTGATTGACCTCCAAACAACCCTCATATGACAATAACCCAGACATAGGGACTGTGGTCACTGCATAACCTGTGCGTGGCTTACAATACCTGGAGCCATTGATAAAAGGTTCTTAGCCTCTGGGATGGGAACCTACTTCACCAGACTGCTGCTTGCCAATTCAAATTCTATTAAAGAAAGACAGTCTTGGCACAAACTTGGTTAGAATTACAGAGGTTATTATTAGTTTGACAAAAAAAAAAAACTGTCACTCTTACATTTATCACTTCTCCCCCCTTTTCTTCCTCATTACAGACTGAAGGAAGAAATGCGTGGTGCAGGAAAAAAGAAACAATGAAATAACCTATGATACTTTTACCGCCTTAGACTCATATTTATCCATATGTACCGCTGTCTACATACACCTGTTCTCTGTGTACAAACTCCTTGGACCTGAAAAATACTTATAAGCAAAATCATTACTCTATCCTTCATATTTAACCTGCAAAGAATGGTAAAACAATAATGACATTCCTGTACATTGGTAAATTGTCAATGACATTCTTTCAAAACTGATTCAAACAAAACCCTCTGTAACCCTTACTTTTCCCGTTCCTACAAAAATACAACAGCCGCGATGCATCGAAGGATCGCCGCGGTAAGTTCGAACATATTCACGTTACTACATATAAACACTCAGATACAAACGTGGGGGAGATACTTCAAAGTTTCCAAAACCACAAATGAAAAAAAACAAAAACAGCCAGAATTCTACCTTCACTCTTTCAGCAATAGGAAAAAATACAATGGGACAACCATGAGAGCAGCTCAAGAACCTTCCATGTACCAGCCATACAAGGTTCAAACAAACGGGCATGAGCCACCGTTCCTCATCATTACAGATTTCTGAAGCCGCAGCTCAACGAGGGATACCCAAAATAGTATCCTTGGACCACCTATGTTAATCTTTTTGGGGTTCAAAGGCCTTTGCCCCAAAACTAGGCTTTGTGCACTGTGTGACCGTCTGACTACGGGAAGCCTCCATTCCTTCCCTTTTCACAGACCTCCTTGTGTCCATGGCGATTCGAATCGGCTTATCGTCTTAAACCTGCGTCCAGGTTAAACCGTTGCACCCTTTCGGAGATCACCGCCCGGTGTCTTCTTATACGGTGAATTGCAGAACTACAACCACTATATGGTCAAGTCCTCCAACTAGAAACCCTAACCGAGGCGTCAACTCTATGGCTTGTTGTCCCAACACTTTTGGAACTACAGAACAACCACCGATCAACCCCCGAATTAGGCCTCTACCCCTCACAGTGCATGCATACACAAGCGTTTTCCGCTATACACCCATACACTGCGTTGTCAGACTAAACCACACAGAACACTTAAGCCAGTTTACCACCTGCAGAACAATGTGGCTTCTCTCTGTATCTAGATGATAAAATAATGGTGATACCCCCTGTTTTTCTCTCTACCCAAAACTGTATTACAGTACAAAACTGGAACGAAATATAAAACACTTTTAAATGCCAAAATGCTTTCCATTTTCCTTCCAGACACAAATCTCATTGCTCACCTTTAAAAACCCCAAGCTCCTCCCACTAACTTTCTGCTGATATATAAATGCTGAAAAGAAACTTCCGGTTACATGCTCAGCTCTTAAAAAACCAAACTGGTTTATTTACATATCAATTGTTCAGGAAGAGGGAGGGGGAGGGGAGGCCTTAATCGCCTTGTCTATCAAGACTCCAAAAAATCCATGGCTACACATTATATATTTCAACAATTTAAAACCTTGTCAAGAAAATGATGGAATAAAACCCCCCTTTGCAAATGGGAGGGTCCTGACCCAAACATCCCCTGTAGCAAACCACAAGTTGACACTCAAATACAAAACTCCTGCAAAAAGATGGTTCTAGGAGTTTCGACCAAACCCCCACTCCTCCTCTACAGGCTATACAATACAAGCTTCAAAACATATGAATTGCCCTCTGGGAAACTCCCAAATATTTAAACATAAAAACACATCATTGTACAAAAACTCTGTTAGTCTTACAATCTATCAAAATTCAGTGTAAAGTGAGGTTTTTTCTTAAAACCAAAATCCAAAACCCCAAACCCCTGCTCATATACTGCTAAGTCAGCCGATCCTGCAATAGCCCACACTCACCCAAATGAAAACAGAGAAATCCCCAACCTAACATCATGTGCATGGAGTTTGCATGTCCTCCCTGTGTCTGCGTTGGCCTCCTCCCACACTCCAACTGCTGGTAGGCCAGCCAGATCCCATCCATAAATAGGCCCCAGCATGTGCGTGTGTCCGCAAGCACGTTGTGGCCCCTCTGGGTAAAACCGCGCTATTTTAAGATACCACTCAACTCAAAAGGCGATGCTTAGAAAAACAATTTAAACCAGCAAATTCATTAAACAAAAACCAGTCTCTCAGTATGTCCCCCTGGTGTCTCACTACTCTTCCCAGCAGTGCACAGGTCAAACTGTAAACGCATAAAACATAAGAAAACTGCGCCGATCAACAAATGCCAATACAGCATATTCAGGAGTCGTGTTTGCTAAACTGGAACTTCCTATCTCAAACTGTAAACGTCTCTCAAAATGGCCGACAAGCCAGGACTACAAAATGGTGGATGACCCACCACAGCACCTCATGGACAACAAAAATTGCGCCATTGACGCATGCAATTTTTCCCGCCAATAACCCGCATGGGACGTCACAATGAACACCACATTGGTTCCCCTACACAAAGAAAAACACAAATTGCCTCTAACAGGTTCCAAGGCAGAAAAGATCGCACTATATTCGCACCAAACATCAAAATCTGCCCCAAAGGCTGAGAAATTCCACCAGCGAAATAGCAGATGAATGCCACATGGTATAGTGCCCAAAAGAAAGGTGGCTGCACCTTCCCTTATAGGATACTCACAGGCTAACGAAAAACTGTGCCTCAAAATGGCAGACAAACCTGCAAGGCTAACAAAAGCCAAGAATGGCGCCATTACTTTTTCCCGCCAAAACCAGCATCTCTTTAAAAGAAAATCAAAAAATGTTTTTCTCCACAAAGAATGACTACACCATTGAAACTTTTCTAAATTATCATCAAAATCCACTGAAAAAGGTGTCAGCTACACTCTACAAGGACCACATGTACACTTACAAACTTAGCCTCCCTTTTGCCAACTAAACAGCACATTCAATAAATGTGAGTTACATGAACAATATTAAAAACATATTCATTTCTCTAAGTTCATATACTCTGAGATATTCACCACTTTTCTCTACCTAAAGTTCACACACAGTGGCCTCAGCTTCCATAACAAGCCATTGCAGAGACATACTATGTCTGCCTTCTAGCAATGCCTGGCCACTTGGATATGCGGCGGAAACTTTCAACTCAAAAACCAAACACTTTACTTAAAATATTTTTACACTTATGGGGACATGTGTCTTTGTCCCCTATAAAGGCAAAAATCACAATTTATCCATTTCTATTTTTCATAGAAATCACAAACACCACACACATACAGTATATTGTTGCTTGTAACATTTGCTTAGAGTGTCTTTCCCTCAGGGCACAGCCCCTGCAACACAAAACAGTGGGCAAGCCCTTCCCCCATTCAAGCACATGGCAGCCAAACAAACAATCTACCTACAAACTTCTCAGTGCACTAAATACCACAGCTATACCTTCATTTCATACACAATATACAGTTTATATTTCTCGCTTAGTTACACTCTTACAGCCCACAGTTTCCATCAGATCCTCTCTCAGGACCCTCCCACTACAAAACTCCTGCATGCTATTTACAGAAAGTCACCAACTTTTACCATTGTAACTGAGATGTTGCCTGCCCCTCCCCCGCTAAACCTCATGGGGGCAGCCATTTTCAGCTTCTCTCACACAAACATCCAGGAATCATATGGTCTCTCTCCCAACAAAAACACACACACACACACACACACAATCGGATTCACAGACATACACGCACACACGCATCTCTCATACTGCAAGCATTATTTCAAAAAGACAACATTTTTTTTTTTTTTTACGTTTCAAAGTACAGCCTCTTCACGCATCAATCACATCGTAGTTCCACTCACCTCCTCTGCTGATCTGATGCTCATTGCTCAAAGAGGCCGCAATTGGTCCCACCAGAGTCGCCATTACTGTTGTGGAATTTCAGGCTGCTGTTTACAGAGGACACAGCCTATAATTCCTATGCTCTATAAGCACACACTTTAGATTCATCTTTTTGGAATAATGCTATCTTTATGTTAAGTTTGCTAAAGATCCACTCACCGTTCATTCGTCCCATCATTCATCCAAGAAAGGCAGCACCACAAAAGCTTATCTTCTTATCAGGCCATTCCAGCAAAGACTGACTAGCCGACGCCTAATCATAGGCTTTTATTAAACTCAAAAGATCTCACATAGGAGGTGATTGGCTGCAGCAACCAATCCCCTCCCCCATGGGCGGGAACCTCACAGGATGTTCCCTCCTCACAGGAAAATGACAATACTTGGACATTCCTTCCAACAGGAGATGTCATACATGAATACAATAACGTAGGATGGCTAAAGTTACCGTTGATAGGAATTCTTATTCTGCGCTATTCCATAGAATAACGCATATTAAGATTATACTATTATTGAATGGGGGAGGGAGGCTATCTGCAGACGCACGCTACGAATTCCAACCAATGTTGATCAGACATAGCAGAGACAAGAGCGCCCATCCGCCTATAACCAATGATGTCATTGCAGAGCGAGCATATCCCCTCCTTAACGATCGTCCATGCTAATGCACAGAGGGCCCCCGTTGGTGGACATATCCGCCCCCTGCAAACATCACACTCCAACCTCAAGACGTTTTCCCCTATCAGACGGGATTCAACCAGCCTCAGACTACCCCAATCAGCTCTTTTAGAGAGGGTTGCGGAAGTACTAACACTGGGTGACACTATGACAATACATATTAAATACATCTCCATAAAAATCTCCACAACACATGCAAACCCTATTAAAATCTATGGGACACCACACGAACATGAAAAATAAAAAAGTGCTCATTTGAAAGGCTTATATGCAAGTTATTGCCATAAAAAGTGAATGGGGACCTGGGTACTGCCCCAGGGGACATGTATCAATGCAAAAAAAAAGTTTTTCAAATTATAGTTTTTTTAAGGAGCAGTAATTTTAATAATGCTTAAAGTGAAACAATAAAAATGAAATATTCCTTTACATATCGTGCCTGGGGGGGTCCCCTTAGTCTTCCTGTAAAGTGGCGCATCTGTCCGATGTGTAGAACATGCCACAGCAATAATGATATTTCTAAAGGAAAAAATGTCTTTAAACTTGCGTGGCTGCAATGCATTGCTGACTCCCGGCAATATACTGTACATGAAAAATCAAGGAAAGAAATGGATATTAATGGGAACTCCATGCCAAAATGTAAAAAAAAATTGGCGTGGGGTCCCCCCCAAAATCCATACCAGACCCATATCCGAACATGCAGCCTGGAGGTCAGGATAGGGGGGAGACGAGCGAGCGCCCCCCCTCCTGAACTATACCAAGCCACATGCCCCATCCCAAAGCACCTTGTCCCCATGTTGAAGGGGACAAGAGCCTTTTCCCGACAACCCTGGGCTGTGGTTGTCGGGGTCTGCGGGTAGGGGGCTTATTGGAATCTGGAAGCCCCCTTTAACAAGGGGGCCCCCAGATCCTGGCCCCCCCCTATGTGAATGGGTATCAGGTACAGATCCCAGAGACCCCACCCCAAAGCACCCACCCCCCCTTGTTGAGGTCATGTGGCCTGGAATCCTTCAGGAGGGAGGGTGCTCACTCATCCCCCCTATCCTGACCTCCAGGCTACATGCTCAGAAAAGGTCTGGTATAAATTTGGGGGGCATGACAATTTAATTTTTTTACTTCTATGCCAGATCCTAAGGGACTGGTATGGATTTTTGGGGGGGTGGACCCCACGCTGTTTTTTTTTTTTTATTTGGCATTGAGTTCCCCTTAAAATATATACCAGGCCCAAAGGACCTGGTATGGATTTTGGGGGGGACCCCACGCCATTTTTTTTCTTAATTCTGTAATAGGTTTCCCCTTAACCACTTCAATAAACTGTATTATATACACTGCACTGCACTGTATACCCTGCACTGTATTATATATATATAAATAAAGCTGCGCAAAAACTGTGAATATAGAAATCCTTATGGTATGAAAGGATTGCCCAACTCGAACATCGAGCCCATCACTAGTCAAAAGTATTGGGGTGCCTGCCTTTACACACACATGAATGTTAATGGCATCCCAGTCTTAGTCCAATATTGAGTTGGCTCACCCTTTGCAGCTATAACAGCTATAACAGCTTCAACTCTTCTGTGAAGGCTGTCCACAATGTTTAGGAGTGTGTCTATGGGAATGTTTGACCATTCCTCCAAAAGCGCATTTGTGAGGTCAAGCACTGATGTTGGACAAGAAGGCTCGCTCTAATTCTTCTCAAAGGTGTGCAGGCCAGTCAAGTTCCTCCACCCCAAACTCGCTCATCCATGGCTTTATGGAACTTTTTTTGTGCACTGGTGCACAGTCATGTTGGAATAGGAAGGGGCCATCCCAAAACTGTTCCCACAAAGTTGGGAACATGAAATTGTCCAAAATGTCTTGGTATGCTGACGCCTTAATAGTTCCCTTCACTGGAACTAAGGGGCCAAGCCCAACCCCTGAAAAACAACCCCGCACTATAATCCCCCCTCCACCAAATGATTTGGACCAGTGCACAAAGTAAGGTCCAAAAAGACATGGATGAGCGAGTTTGGGGTGGAGCAACTTGACCGGCCTGCACAGAGTCCTGACCTCAACCCAATAGAACACCTCTGGGATGATCTAGTGCAGAGACTGCAAGCCAGAGCTTCTCGTCCAACATCAGTGCCTGACCTCACAAATGCGCTTCTGGAAGAATGGTCAAAGCTTCTACCCATAGACACACTCCTAAACCTTATAGCTGCAAAGAGTGGACCAACTCAATATTGAACCCTACAGACTAAGACTGGTATGCCCTAAAAGTTCTTTTACGTGTAAAGGCAAGTGTCCCAATACTTTTGATAACATTGTGTATATATATATATATATATATATATATTTTTTTTTACCTTGTGTATATACAACATACAGTATATATATCACTATATCTTGACATAAATTGTTATACAGTAAAACCTTGGTTTGAGAGTAACTTGGTTTGAGAGCGTTTTGCAAGACAAGCAAAATTTTTTTGCTTGATATACAAGCGATGTCTTGATATACAAGTAGTGTCATGTCACAACGGAGTATAAAAGAGAAGAGAGGCGCCTCTAAGGGGACTTTTCCCAATGGCAGCGCCCGGGTGTCGGCGGTAAAGAGCCGCTATTTTTAGCTGCGCTTTACAGTCGTTTTTGCGGCGCTTTTTGGCCTCTAGCGGGATTCTTTTAACCCCGCTAATGCCCGAAAATGGGTTAAAAGCGCCCGCAGGCGCTTTGCCGGTGCTTTGCCAGCGCTTCGGCGTCGCTGCCCATTGATTTCAATTGATTTCAATGGGCAGGGGCGCTGCAGGAGTGGTGTGTACACCGCTCCTGCAGCGCCTCAAAGATGCTGCTTGCAGGACTTTTTTTAGCGTCCTGCCAGCGCTCCGCTCCAGTGTAAAAGCACTCGGGCTTTCACACTGGAGTGAGAGGAGAGGCGCCTTACAGGCGCTATTTTTTGCGCTATAACGCCTGTAAAGCGCCTCAATGTGAAAGCAGCCTTAGTGTAGCAATACGGTTACATTTAATGAAGGTACAACATTTAGCAACATATTACTACACTTAGAGGCGCCTCTCTTCTTTAATGCTCTGTAGCTCCTGCTGGATTTTGCTTCTAATCCCCTTGTGGAGGCTTCCATTTGTGGATGGACATTTTAGGGTTACATAACCTAGTCACATTTCTATAATCCTTTTATATGGAGTATAAACTGAAGGACCTGTGATTAAATGGATGTGGAACAAATCATTTGAGTTTCCATTATTTCTTATGGGCAAACTTGCTTTGATATACAAGTACTTTGGATTACAAGCATGCTTCTGGAAGGAATTATTTCTGGAAGGAACCTCGCAATCCAAGGTTTTACTGTATCTATTTGCTGAATGCTATATGGTTTAGTCCAGAGTTGTATTTTCTGACTGTTACATTTTTTAATCCGAGAGGATTTTCTGAGTTACAGGTCCTTCTCAAAAAATTAGCATATTGTGATAAAGTTCATTATTTTCTGTAATGTACTGATAAACATTAGACTTTCATATATTTTAGATTCATTACACACAACTGAAGTAGTTCAAGCCTTTTCTTGTTTTAATATTGATGATTTTGGCATACAGCTCATGACAACCCAAAATTCCTATCTCAAAAAATTAGCATATCATGAAAAGGTTCTCTAAACGAGCTATTAACCTAATCATCTGAATCAACTCATTAACTCTAAACACCTGCAAAAGATTCCTGAGGCTTTTAAAAACTCCCAGCCTGGTTCATTACTCAAAACCGCAATCATGGGTAAGACTGCCGACCTGACTGCTGTCCAGAAGGCCATCATTGACACCCTCAAGCAAGAGGGTAAGACACAGAAAGAAATTTCTGAACGAATAGGCTGTTCCCAGAGTGCTGTATCAAGGCACCTCAGTGGGAAGTCTGTGGGAAGGAAAAAGTGTGGCAGAAAACGCTGCACAACGAGAAGAGGTGACCGGACCCTGAAGAAGATTGTGGAGAAGGACCGATTCCAGACCTTGGAGGACCTGCGGAAGCAGTGGACTGAGTCTGGAGTAGAAACATCCAGAGCCACCGTGAACAGGCGTGTGCAGGAAATGGGCTACAGGTGCCGCATTCCCCAGGTCAAGCCACTTTTGAACCAGAAACAGCGGCAGAAGCGCCTGACCTGGACTACAGAGAAGCAGCACTGGACTGTTGCTCAGTGGTCCAAAGTACTTTTTTCGGATGAAAGCAAATTTTGCATGTCATTCGGAAATCAAGGTGCCAGAGTCTGGAGGAAGACTGGGGAGAGGGAAATGCCAAAATGCCTGAAGTCCAGTGTCAAGTACCCACAGTCAGTGATGGTCTGGGGTGCCATGTCAGCTGCTGGTGTTGGTCCACTGTGTTTTATCAAGGGCAGGGTCAATGCAGCTAGCTATCAGGAGATTTTGGAGCACTTCATGCTTCCATCTGCTGAAAAGCTTTATGGAGATGAAGATTTCATTTTTCAGCACGACCTGGCACCTGCTCACAGTGCCAAAACCACTGGTAAATGGTTTACTGACCATGGTATTACTGTGCTCAATTGGCCTGCCAACTCTCCTGACCTGAACCCCATAGAAAATCTGTGGGATATTGGGAAGAGAAAGTTGAGAGACGCAAGACCCAACACTCTGGATGAGCTTAAGGCCGCTATCGAAGCATCCTGGGCCTCCATAACACCTCAGCAGTGCCACAGGCTGGTTGCCTCCATGCCACGCCGCATTGAAGCAGTCATTTCTGCAAAAGGATTCCCGACCAAGTATTGAGTGCATAACTGAACATAATTATTTGAAGGTTGACTTTTTTTGTATTAAAAACACTTTTCTTTTATTGGTCGGATGAAATATGCTAATTTTTTGAGATAGGATTTTTGGGTTTTCATGAGCTGTATGCCAAAATCATCAATATTAAAACAAGAAAAGGCTTGAACTACTTCAGTTGTGTGTAATGAATCTAAAATATATGAAAGTCTAATGTTTATCAGTACATTACAGAAAATAATGAACTTTATCACAATATGCTAATTTTTTGAGAAGGACCTGTATATGTTTTAGCGCAAATAGGATGCTCACACAGGGGATAGGTTTGTGGATTATGAAAGCGAGGAACTTTGAGGTCTTTGCAAAAAAAATTAAAAATCAACAGTTTATATTGCAGAATATGGGGAGCAGTGCAGGGACCTAAACTCACTAAGGGGAGTGAAGATTCACTTTTAAGTACATGGCTTGGAGACCTCACATAGTTGCCAACAGTCACGGATTGGCCGGGACATTCCCGGGATTCAAACCCTTTTCCCGGATTTATTTTGTCCCGGCTAATGTCCCGGCCAATCCGATTTTTCCCGTTTTCCCCGAATTTGGACGCCGCAGGCCGCCGCCGCTAGAGGTCCACGGCTGGCGGAGACAATGTCTCGGCCGGCCGCCATGTTCAAGAAGACCAAAACACGGATGTAGTACAATAGAAAATAAAGCCGCTGCGGCGCCGCCTACACCCCGCACCTCCCCGGGGGTGGGCGGCGCCGCAGCAGCTTTATCTTCTATTGTACTACATCTGTGTTTTGGCTGGCCGGCAGGCCACCCCCCCCGCCCCGCCCCGCCCCGCTGCAGGTCTGTCTGTAATGGAAAGGGGCGGGGGTCGGCAGCGCCACAGCTTAATTATTTTTTTTTTTCAGCCACACTGTCGGCTCCGCCTCTATTTTGTTCCCCTTCGGGGAAGGGGAAACAATAATGGCGGCCGAGACAGGAGACGCCTGTGGCTAAGGGGGGACTCCGCTGGGGATGCCTGTGGTAAGGGGGGACTCCGCTGGGAACGCCTGTGGTAAGGGAGGACTCCGCTGGGGACGGCTGAGGTAAGGGGGGACTCCGCTGGGGACGCCTGATGTAAGGAGGGACTCCGCTGGGGACGCCTGATGTAAGGGGGGACTCCGATGGGGACGCCTGATGTAAGGGGGGACTCCGCTGGGGACGCCTGAGGTAAGGGGGGACTCCGCTGGGGACGCCTGATGTAAGGGGGGACTCCGCTGGGGACGCCTGAGGTAAGGGGGGACTCCGCTGGGGACGCCTGAGGTAAGGGGGGACTCCGCTGGGGACACTTGATGTAAGGGGGACTCCACTGGGGACGCCTGATGTAAGGGGGGACTCTGCTGGGGATGCCTGATGTAAGGGGGGACTCCGCTGGGGACGCCTGATGTAAGTGGGGACTCTGCTGGGGACGCCTGATGTAAGGGGGACTCCTCTGGGTACACCTGATGTAAGGAAGGACTCCGCTGGGTACGCCTGAGGTAAGGAGGGACTCCTCTGGGGACGCCTGATGTAAGGAGGGACTCCGCTGGGGACGCCTGATGTAAGGAGGGACTCCTCTGGGGACACTTGATGTAAGGGGGGATTCCACTGGGGACGCCTGATGTAAGGGGGGACTCCACTGGGGACGCCTGCATAGTTACCAACAGTCCCGAATTTCCCGGGACAATCATGATTTTTGGACCCTTGTCCACAAGTGTGGAGGGGGCTCTGCTGGGGAGGCACCTGATGCAAGGACGGACTGCTGGGGAGGCACCTGATGCAAGGACGGACTGCTGGGGAGGCACCTGATGCAAGGACGGACTGCTGGGGAGGCACCTGATGCAAGGACGGACTGCTGGGGAGGCACCTGATGCAAGGACGGACTGCTGGGGAGGCCATCTGGTGGCAGGCGACGTGGCAGGTAACACGCTCAGGGCTTCCACTGATTCGGCATTATGGTGAGTTGGATGATTTTATTTTATATTACAATGTAAAAATAGAAATAATGCACTTCAATCATCCTGACACCGTAACAACTATGGTGCCGGGATGATTGAAGCGCCAACAGGTGTTTTGGAGTATCCTTATCTGCCAATTTTGTTACACATTACTATTGTGGTGTAGGATCTGGCTTCTTTCTTTCTATTTCTTTCTCTCTCTTTCTCTCACCTCGGACTCTAGCCACACCCCTTTGAACCACGCCCATTTAAACCACACCCACTATTGTGCGTAAACCACGCCCATTTTTCGCCGCGGCGCACTTTGCGCGCCGCATTTTTCACTCCGGCATGACGAATGCCCCGCCCCCCTGATTATAGCAAGGCTCCGCCTCAATACAAAAAAAGTGTCCCAGATGTTTTTTTTGCAATGTTGGCAACTATGACCTCAGAGTAGGGTGACCAGACATCCCTGGTTTCCGGGGACAGTCCCCGGATCTAGGACACTGTCCCCGGATCAAGTCTGTCCCCGGTTTTGTCCCTGGATTGGATTTAAACAGGGGCTGGGGCAATTTCAAAGACAGTCAGTGCAGAATTAAAAATAAAAATTCTGAATTACACCCCCCCCGCTCCGTCGCTTAGGGGGGTGTATTTTTTTCCATTATCTGTGTCCCTTTCTGATGATCATGTATGTGCTGGTCGGAGCGGAGGGAATATTTCTTCAGTTTCGGGTGCATGCCCATTCAGCTCCGCTTGCATGTTCTTCGGCCTTGGCTCAAGTCCCAGCCAGCCGCCTGCCTGTTTATCTCCTTGCCTTCCCTGGCGGAGTGATCTTCCTCCGCTCCCCACCCAGTAGTAGCCGGGGCCCGGAGAGTAAAGCCCTGTACACACGATCGGATTTCCTATGGATTCTAATCCGATGGATTTTTCCATCGGAAATCTGATGAAGCTGACTTCTATCAGTCTTGCCTACACATCATCAGTCAAAAATCCCACCGTCCCAAACGCCGTGACGTAAAACACTCCGACAAGCCGAGAAAAATGAAGTTCAATGCTTCTGAGCATGCATCGACTTGATTCTGAGCATACGTGGGTTTTTTGTCCGATGGAGTTCCACACAGACGATTGGAATTTGCTATCGTTTTGGGGCCCATACACGATCGGTTTGTCCGATGAGAAAAGTCCATCGGACTGTTTTCATCGGTAATACCGATCGTGTGTACACGGCATAAGACTTGACAGGCTGTGATGCGGGCGGCGGCGGCAGCGACGGGCAGAGAGTCGCTGATTGCCGCCATTACTAGTAAAAAAAAAAAAAATAGGTCCCTGGATTTCATTAAAAAAATCTGGTCATCTTACCTTAGAGCATGTCTAATGCTGGGGTATATATGTACTGAAAGTTGACTGGTTCAACCAGAACCTGACGATTTTTGGTATGTGTGTACCATTGTCTGTTCAACAAAATACAATACTGCAGTGGGAGGGATCCCTGCATATACATTGTTTGGATGCGGGCATCTGTGAGGTTTTTCTTCACCTCAACGTGTATACCCAGCTTAATGCTGTCCATAGACTTATTGCAGTGGTTGTATATACGTATATGTGTGATTTCACTAACCTCAGGGAACAAAATAGTGCAGTGGATTTAAAACAGCTTGGCTTGGCCATGTATCATATTTGCTGCTATAGGGAAGGATGGGGGGAGGAGATGAGCAGCACGTACCCAGACTACCAATAATATTCATATAATAAGGGAACGATAAGGATCAGGTTTTCTAACCTGTCCTTTTGACGGCATATGCCAGTGTTGGGAGGCCCATGTGCACCTGAGATTGCCACCTGATCTAGAAAAAAAAAATAGCAAGACTGGGTGACTGTCATCTCAGGGCTATGGATACTGTAAGGTCATGATTGTCACATAATATGATCTGTACAATCATATTATAATTTTTTTATCATAATTTATATTCATAATTTAAAAATCATTTATGGTATATGATTAAGGCAGACAACACTGGAGAACCTCTGTTGGCATTGAAGGTCATGTGGTTGATTATAAAGTTTTGCCCAATTGGCCCTTTATCTTTATTAATGCAGAAAAGCATTAACATATATAGGGCAACAGATGTAATTCTGCTTTACAGGTAACAGTGGGTGATCACCTGAAATGCTGGGAATGGGGTTGTTTGAACAGATCTCTACTTGCATGGTCAGCGTTGGAATTAGAAGACTAACGATACCTGATGCCGTGTACACACGACCGTTTTTACTGACGAGAAAAATGAATTTTTTTTAAATGGTCATTAAAAATGATCGTGTGTGGGCTTCAGAGCATTTTTCACGACGTAAAAAACGGGCATGAAAAAATTGGAACATGCTCTAATTTTTCACGTCGTTTTTTACATCGTCGTTTTTCTCGTCATGAAAAACGGCCGTGTGTGGGCTTTAACGACGTGAAAAAAAATGCTCATGCTCAGAATCAAGTATGAGACGGGAGCGCTCGTTCTGGTAAAACTAGCGTTCGTAATGGAGATAGCACATTCATCACGCTGTAATGGACTGAAAAGCACGAGGCTGAAAAGCGCGAATCGTCGCTCAACAAACTTTACTAACATGAAGGGTGGCGCCATCCGAATGGAACTTCCCCTTTATAGTGCCGTCGTACGTGTTGTACGTCACCGTGCTTTGCTCGAGCATTTTTTTTTCACAATAGTGTGTAGGCAAGGCAGGCTTGAGAAGAATCACGTCAAGAAAAACGACGTTTTTTTCGATGACATTAAAAACGGTCGTGTGTACACGGCATAAGTTCTGCCCCGTTCTTGGCACTGTGTTACTAATTAACCTCATTGATGATAACCCGTAATCATACTGCTGTTTTCTCTTTGCAGTGTTCTGGATTGAAAGCATTGTTCCAAAACATCAATATGTCTGTTTGTACACTATGTAACATGAAGTGAGGGTGCACATTTTACTGCTTTGTTAACACTAGAGAGATAGAGATGACACCTCTTAGGGAGTTCCGCATGCTGAAAAAGCAAGGAAACAAATCATGGTTGTACTGGATGATGCTGCACGTTCAGGTTGTCATGGTTTCCTCATCTTCTCCAGGCTCTTTTTAGTGTTCACGAGAATTTTGCTTGACACTGAAAATAGAGGTTTGGTATCACAGATAATAGAATTGAGGTCAAAAGCGCATAATTATGTTGTACACCATAACACAGCATTTAATGAGATTATGTTCAGAACAAAATGCTGGACAAAGGAGCGAGTTAGAGAACTGAGGCATTGGGTGGACAATTATCGTAGAATGATTTTTATTTTATTTTTTTTCATCTGGAAATCAATCAATAAAATGTATGTTGTACAACAATGTGGGAATGTCATGAACAAAAAAGGACTCAGCAAGTGGGGGTTTTTGAGAGAGGTATTTACATGACAATTATGGCATTACTAACAGTAGAAATAAAATACTTAATCACCTTATGTGTACACTCAAGGCTGCTGATAAGGCAGTACAGCAAGCCCTCCTGCACTGGGCACAGGCCTCATAAGCTCAAAAGGGGGGCCCAGGCATCTGCCAAGCAGAAGGACCAGCAGTACTGCCCTAGACTGGCCATACAAGGTGCAAATTTCTTTCCTGCATAGGTGTGCGCACAGGGTGCACACCCTAATCACCCCATGCAGTGCAGATTCCCTCTACTGCCAGGCTCCCCCTGCAGCGCTGCTGGTTTTCCTCCTCCTTTCTTCCACTGGCTGCTGCTGCAGGCACACACAGAAGAATGTTTTAGAATAAGTGGGGGAAGAGGCCTGTAAATGTATTAACCAGCCCCTTCCCTTTCCGAATGAACACAGTGAGTGATCGTACTGTGTGTTTGAGCTTTGGAGTACACACCCTAATGCAATAGGCTGCGCACACCTATGCTTTCCTGCCACCACAGGTTGCCGGGTGCGTGCTACAATGGTCCTGGTTCTGGGAAGACATGAATAGATGCCCTCCCAGAACTGGACGACCGTGCTGTAGCCGCCATTTGGCTATAGCACTGTTGGCAAGTGGTTAAATAATAAACATGTCATACTTATCTGCTCTGTGCAATGGTTTTGTACAGAGCAGCCCCAATCCTCCTCTTCACGGATCCCCTGCCAGCGCTCCTGGCCCCTCCCCTTCTGCCAAATGTCCCCATATAAAAAGAATGTGAGGAAAAGGGGATAAGACGGTTTTAAGGCTCCCCCTTTCCTTATGGGATTCTTGACAGGAGCAGTTTCAAGGTTCCCCCTTTTTGAATTTAAGCGGGAAGGCTCAGGATAGGTCAGGTAGCTTGTTGCTGGGGAAAGATTCCTGAGCCTAGGATAGGTGAGTTAGGTCATTTGGGCGGGAAAGACAGGGATTGGGACAGCTGGCCAGTTACTGGGGAAAAAATTCAGGGCTCCTGTGGTACAGGATTGGTCAATTGGGGTCATCTGACCCCACAGAACATTCTGGAAGCCTCAAGGGTCCCTATTTAAAGAGCTGGTCCGGGAGGTCCGGGGCCAGTCGTCCTGAAGAGGATCAACAGCGGAACTTCCCACCCCCCCTTCCCCTTGTCGCGGCTTACACTATGTGGTAGGGTCCTTTTTGTCAGTAATACAAAAAGGGACATGTTTTGTTTGGGAACATTTTAAAGGCTGATTCTTTTCAGCTCGAGTCGTAGTGGCTGAGCTGGTTTTTATTTCATATATGTGATTGGAGTTATTTATTGATACAGTTTATGATGATATCTTTTTAAATTAAACCAATAGTATAAGCCGCGGCCAAATTTTATCCAAAAAATAATAATAATAATAATAATATATATATGTATATGTAATATATATATATATAGGTTGTTGTTTTTATTTAAATAAAATTTTATAAAATATCTTTGGTGTTTATATTTTTTGGTATGTCCAGGCATCCTGCCTAAAATCCCATACACCATGGTAATGTAGCGGCCTCACCCCATCTCCTTTGTCTAGGGGTATGTCACACGACAGGGTGAGATGCGCTACGGCCCATGTCCTCCCCATAGCTGTGGGTGAGGTGAAGGCCAGTACCAGATATTTCCTCGGGCCTATGTGCTTTTGTCTGGATCACAGTCCTGCTGTGTCAACACTTCCCTCTGCTCCCATTAACCAGAGTTCCACACACCGATCACAGTCCAACTCTTGTTTTATTGTACATCTCACAATAAACAGTGCTTCAGTAGCCATCTGGTTGCGACTTGATAACATTTTGATACGGGGAATGAGCAGGTCGAGGCACTATCCTGGTTATCAGCTAAACCACTGCGATCTCGCCAGCGGTTACTATAGCATTAGCTAGAAAGGATTTAGAACTTGAGAGTCTCTACCAGCGACTCAAGAGAACGTAGAAAGGAGTACCTTTGCTGCATTGTGGCCCCTGTCAGGGGAAGATGTCCATCCAAGGGAGTTACCAGAGGCCCATCCGTCACTGGGTTGATGCTGCTCCAGACTCTCCGAATGGGTAACTTCCCCGGCCTCCTCACCTCAGACATGGGCCCCATCCACCTCAGGGACCCTCGGACTTCTCCACCCTCGCGGGACCCAGTCGAAGTCACTGGCCTCCTAGTTTAGTACCTCACCCCAGGCTGAAGGTGCCTGGGATGTACTCCAACTCCATTCCGGTCAGGCCTAGGGCGCCTGGGCCGGAATCCGGAACCGCCCGCACCCAGGCCTAAGGTGCCTGGGTGCGTGAAGAAGATCCTCCTGAAGACCTTGTGGTTAGGGCGTCTCCCCCTTTTATCTCCTCCCATCGACACCACGGCAGGTTTCCCGCCCTCGCCGTACCATCTCCGGAAAGGGACAAAAAGGGTAGCACTGTGACGGCTAATCTACCTTGAGCCTCCAGGTACCCCGCCACCCAGAGGCCAAGGAGATTATTACACCGTCCAATCCTCCACGAACACAAATGGTCCACTATTCCCATACTTACACACCTGAGTGTCCCACCTAAATTTAGAGACCCCACTACAGTAAAAAAAAAAAAAACTTCTGTTTTTACAACCACTTCAATACCTCTTTAACCACTTCCCTACCGGGCACGAAAACCCCCTTCCTGCCCAAGCCATTTTTCAGCTTTCAGCGCTGTCACACTTTGAATGACAATTGCGTGGTCGTGCGACGTGGCTCCCAAACGAAATTTGCGTCCTTTTTTTCCCACAAATAGAGCTTTCTTTTGGTGGTATTTGATCACCTCTGCGGTTTTTATTTTTTGCGCTATAAACAAAAGAAGAGCGTCTAGTTTGAAAAAAAAATTCTATTCTTCTATATATTTTTGGTAAAAAAAAATCGCAATAAGCATGTATTGATTGGTTTGCGCAAAAGTTATAGCGTCTACAAAATAGGGGATAGATTTATAGCATTTTTTTTTCTACTAGTAATGGCGGCGATCTGCGATTTTTATTGTGACTGCGATATTGCGGCGGACAGATCGGACACTTTTGACACATTTTTGGGACCATTCACATTTATACAGCGATCCCTGCTATAAAAATGCATTGATTACTGTATACATGTGACTGGCAGGGAAGGGGTTAACACTAGGGGGCGAGGAAGGGGTTAAATATGTTTCCTCAATGTGTTCTAACTGTGGGGGGAGGGGACTGACTGGGGGAGGTGACCGATGGTTGTCCCTATGTACAAGGGACACACCATCGGTCCCCTCTCCCTGACAGGACGTGGATCTGTGTGTTTACACACACAGATCCACTTTCCTGCTCGGTTACTGGGCAATCGCGGGTGCCCGGCAGCACACGCATCGGGTCCCCAGCAACGCGGCGGGCGCGCACCCCCTAGCTCGTTTTAAAGGCAGGACGTCATATGATGTCCTGTCAGAACGAGAGTGTCTTCCGCCCGCCGTCATTTGACGGTGGGCGGTGGACAACAGGTTAAGTATGTCTCTGTGAATAGACTATTCACTTTTCAAAGGAAGTAGCACCTATAAAGGATTTTTTCCCCAGAACTTAGTAAATGCGATGAAGCTCTGCTGAGTTTCATCATCCAATCATTTGCAAGTAAGGCCCCTTTCACAAGTGCGGACAGTATGTCCGTATTTCATCCATCCGTTTTCGGATGAAATACGGACATACATGCATCCCTATGGGATAGCGGGTGTCAGCGGATAAACATCCGCTGACACCCGATATCATCCGTCCCCGCTATGGTCCGATTCTGCAAACAGAGGAAAATCCTATTTTTCCATCCGTCTGCAGAGCGGATCGGATGAACACGGACAGACGGTCCGTGTTCATCCGATCCCCCCATAGAGGAGAGCAGAGATCTGACAGGGCGGTCCCTGCACAGTGTGCAGGGACCACCCTGTCATCCGCTGGCTCAGCGGGGATCAACGGAGCGATCCCCGCTGAGCAAGTGGATGTTCACGGGGCGGATCATCACGGGATCCACCCGTGTTAAAGGACCCTTAAAGTGTAGTTTTTTTATTACATTTTCCTTGCACATGATTGGGTATTCTTTCAAAGTGAAAATTCACCACAATCACTAAGCTCTGGGGAAACTTCCCTTTCAACATGCAACTTTTCTGTGAACATCCTACTTGCTTTAAGTAAATCAGCCCTCATAGCATGCAAGCAGGTTAAACCCAACATGAGCATGGCATGACCCTCACCGGGCACCGCAGACAGACCCAAACTCACGGTTACTATATCTTTGTTAATTCCCATAGGAAGTATATTTATTTAGATACCATGCCATCACATACCAAGCTTGCCCAGTGTCCTCCCAGCAGGTTCCTTGTTGAATAGGCCCTAGAGCAGGGGTGTCAAATCTAATTTCATTGTGGGCCGCATCAGCTTTATGGTTGCCTTCAAAAAGGGGCGGTTGTATCTGTAAAAGTTTTTTTTCTCAGGGAATAGGTGCAAGAACTCAACCATGCTCTCCCGCTGAACCACATTTAACGGTGGGTGTGGCCAAATTTCCAGTAACACTGGGGGGATTTTAAAAGAACACAAAAATACAAGCAGTGTGGTATGCGTGCAGTACAGGGATGCCCAATGTGCAGAGTGCAGTTTCAGTGGTGCCCTATGCACAGAATGCAGAGTGCAGAGGTACACTATGCATAGGGTTGAGGAGTGCACTACATACTGAGTGCAGGGTTTGGGGGTGTGCTATATACAGTGTGCAGGGTTCAGCTGTCTTTTACAGGCTGTCCATATCTCACTTCTACCCCTCCTCGGCTCTCTGCACCACATTCCCCTTCCCCCACCCCTGCACACATCTCCCTCCACAGCCCTCATCTCTCCTCCCCCCATAAGCTTCCTCACATCTCACCAACCTTAACTGGCTCTTGTACCTCCCGGCAGTGTAGGCGGCTCTGCCTCTCCTTCTCACTTGCAGGGAGATCATTGGTCAGCATCTGGGATCATAGTGCAACTTACCATGTGATGCCTCATCCCACACTGCACCTGCATCTGCACCTCTCTTGCTCCCGCTGTGAGTGCAGGGCAGGTAGGGATCTGTGGGGGGGGGGGGGGGGGGTCGCCAAGAGGAAAGCTGTCCTTGTAAACACAGAAGCTACAAGTGACAGTGGTAAGCGTGGAACAGAGGGCGAGAGCCTGACATGGTGGAACTCTGTTCTGCCACATTCCAGGTGAAAAAGAGCCCTGGGTACAAGGACCACATGAAATGGCCTGGCGGGCACATGTTTGACACATGTACCCTAGAGGAAGGAAACACTAGTCCAATGAGCTTTTAAGCCTTTTACTGAAGTAAAACAGAGGCATTATAACCAGGGTTGCACCGATACTGGTATCCGTATTGGTGCCAATAAGTACTTGTACTCGTGTAAATGCCCTGATACTTAATCCGATACCCGGGCAACCACACAGATGATCGGTGTGATGGTGCAGGGAGTTACAAGCACCGGTCTCCCTGTATAGCTTTCAATAAAGCACCTGACAGTCACTTCTCCTCCTCTGTCTGCTTCATTGAAAGCTTTACAGGGAGATCGGTGCTTGTAACTGTCCCCACTGCCACACCAATCATCCCCAACTGTCCCCCGTATCCTCCTCCGGCCCCCCCCCACGTCCTCCTCTGGGTTCTTCGCTGGCTTCCTGGGTCCTCCTCTGGGTCCTCCTCCGGCTCCCCGTGTCCTCCGTGTCCTCCTCCGGTCGCCTGCTGTCCCAGATCTCTCAGGATTGAGAGCGGAGGAAGGAGCCGATTAATATGTCACTTACCGGCTCCTTCCTTTTCTGAATGAACAGTGATCACTGGCTCTGTCCATTCAGAGATGAGCATAGTAAACTGTGTATACAATGCTTTAGTCTATAAATGGGGAAGAACCTCTGTCCCAGTCCATTCATCTTCAGTGCAGCTGATGGACTGGCACTGCAGAGAAAGAGACTTGGGAATATGTGTCCACTGACACCCCCCCCAAAAAAGAGCATTGTAAAAAAAAAAAAATTGTAAAAAATAGCATTGTAAAAAAAAAATTTAATAAAAAATAAACTACAAACATTGGTGCTGTATATTAGTGCCAATGTCACATGACATAAAAAAGGTATCGGTAATTGGTATCGGCGAGTACTTGAAAAAAAAGTATTGGTACTCGGTCTTAAAAAAGTGGTATCGGTGTAACCCTAATTATAATACTTTAGGATAACATTGCAGAGGTACTGTTTTGCTCCACTTTTCTTCTTGTAGTTCATATCTGCCCTATCCCCACTCTTCCCTCAGGGGCCACAGGACCTTAGCAGGTATTCACCAGCCGGGGAATACCTCTTACTGGTGAGGCTACATAGCAAACAGGTTGACTGAAACCAGTCCCACAGAGACCAATATAGCCAGAAGCTGCTACTCCTGCACAATAATCTTTTTCCCAAGCTGGACCAATGTAACTATGTAAAAATATCCATGCCTAGAATTCAGCTTTAATGTGTAATATCTGATATATCTGATATATTCATCCTGACTTCTCTTCTCACTTGAAGCTTTGCATCTCCGGTGGTAGTGAGTGTGACAGATAAAATCAGATACTATGAAACTCTCCAGCTCACTCCTACCTCTCTCCATATGGTATATGTTTCAGTTTGACATATAAACTAAAGAGAGGTTTGCAGTAACTTTATGATGAAATATTTTGGAATTTAAATACATTCTCGCTGGGAAAACTCTAAGAAAAAATAATTTTTTTTGTTAATAAGTCAAAGAGCAATGTGAGAGATTCAGTAACACATAGAAAACACTCAACAACAATGTATGCACTAAACTGGTCAAAGGAAAATATGTTTGGTTGCTGTATCTTATGTAGGAAGGTAATTTCCCTCTTTTGGTCTAATGAGGACCTCCAAGGCCAAAGATAGCTTACATCCTTCAATATGTGGTGGGTTGTGAGGCATAGTTGGTGTTAAGATGGTGAAAGTCATTGGGCGCCAGACACTTCTTGGTTGCAAAAGAGTTTTTATTTATTTTGACAGTCCTTTTTATATATTTTGGGGGAAAGAGGGCTAGGGCCAGGACACCCTTAGATAGTTGCAAACTCAATTGGCAGACTCCAAGACTTCAATAGGAGGACAGCCATGCAGGGAAAGGCCCTAGCAAGAAGCCACATCTTCACTTGCAGGAATGCTGTCTCCTATGGTACTGTAACTGACTATAAATTCCTTGAACTCCTCCAAGGTTTGTGGTGGTATCCCCTCAAGCGACAGCCCCCCGCTTCTCTGATAGGTCCCTATCTTGGCACTCCAGATACTCCTCAAGCTTCAGCCCTGCTAACCGGCTCAGTCCCTGGCTTGACACACAAGGCTGCTCTGCAAGCATATCCCCCACTGGTTGGGTCCCTGACTTGATCACCACCTCCTTGAACCCAGTCTATGTGCACAGTATGACCATATTCTGACTTGGCAGCATCCAGAGGCAGCATAAGACTTCATAAGACTAAGGCCGGTTTCACACTGGGGCGGTGTGTGCGGTGGCGATATAGCGCCGCTATTTTTAGCGGCGCTATACCGTCGAGATTGCTGAGGTATTCGGCCGCTAGCGGTGTGGTTTTAACCCCCGCTAGCGGCCGAAAAAAGGTTAATACCACCCGCAAACCGCGGCTACAGCCATGGTTTGCGGGCGGTATTACCGCAGTGTCTCATTCATTTCAATGGGAAGGAGCGGTGGAGGAGCGGTAAACACACCGCTCCTCTCACCGCTCCAAAGATGCGGCTAGCAGGACTTTTTTTCACGTCCTGTTAGCGCACCGCTCCAGTGTGAACGCCCTCGGGGCTTTCACATTGGAGAGACAGCAGCCGCTGTTTAGGCTCGGTTTGCAGGCGAGTTTAGCAAAATAGCGCCTGCAAACCGCCCCAGTGTGAAAGGGGCCTAATACTTTGAATCCAGTGCAATTTAAAATTAGATAAATAAAGGATATTTTTCCAGTCTTTTAACCACTTAAGTCCCGGACCATTTGGCTGCCCAAAGACCAGAGCACTTTTTGCGATTCGGCACTGCGTCGCTTTAACTGACAATTACGCAGTCGTGCAACGTGGCTCCCAAAACATATTGACGTCCTTTTTACCCCACAAAATGGAGCTTTCTTTTGGTGGTATTTGATCACCACCACAATTTTGAAAAAAAGGCAATATTTTTTACTTTTTGCTATAATAAATATCCCACCAAAATATATATAAATTTTTTTTTTTTTCTCAGTTTAGGCCGATACGTATTCTTCTACATATTTTTGGTAAAAAAAATCGCAATAAGCGTTTATTGATTGGTTTGCGCAAAAGTTATAGTGTCTAAAAATAGGGGATCGTTTTATTGCATTTTTATTAATATTTTTTTTTTACTAGTAATGGCAGCGATCAGCGATTTTTATCGTGACTGCGACATTACGGCGGACACATCGGACACTTTTGGCGCTATTTTGGGACCATTCACATTTATACAGTGATCAGTGCTATAAAAATGCACTGATTACTGTGTAAATGTGACTGGCAGTGAAGGGGTTAACCAGTAGGGGCGCTGAAGGGGTTAAGTGTGTCCTAGGGATGTGTTTTAACTGTGTGAGGGCTGGGCTACTTGTGACAAGACACTGATCACCGCTCCCAATCACAGGGAGCAGTGATCAGTGTCCTGTCACTAGACAGAACGGGGAAATGCTTGTTTCCATTGGCATTTCCCCGTTTTTCCTCTCCGTGACACGATCGCGGGTTTTCCGGTGAACATCGAGTCCGCAGTACCCACGGTCACACTCATGGAGCTCGCCCACAATGCCGCGTCTTAAACGGGACATACCCATACATCCATATGCCCAGCTGTGCCATTCTGCCAACGTATATCGTCGTGCAGCGGTCGGCAAGTGGTTAAAGCAGAAGAAGACAGTGGCTTTCACCACCTTGTTCCTGTCAATAGATACATAGATGAGCAGCATAAGAAACAGATACCTATGCCAGTAGGGTGATGCAGGATGCAATGTCGTTTAGGCCAGGGTGAAAAAACACTCAAATGGGACACAATGGGGAACAGTTCCCCAGGGCCCCCTCCGAAAATATCAAATTCTATTTTCCTGAAATGCCAGGACTGTAATGCTATGCTTTGCGACCATGGCAGAAATGATACCTTCATTGATCGAGACTCAATCAGGTGAAAAGCACTACTCTGCAAGCACCCTGCAAAGTGAGGTAAAGCAGGTGGTGAGAAGGCAATATGCCTCTTCACTACCTGTCAAATGCTCTCTGAAGAGCGATCCAAATGCTGACTGCTCAGAGAGCAAAGCACATTTGAACGAGTCCTTAATTTTTTTTCAAAGAATTTCCTACAATATGATTTTTTTTTTTAGAATGCTATTATTTATTCACTTACATTTTTTAACTTCCCTGTTGGGGGGCTTTGGTGAAAAATCAGGGGCCTAAACAGACCCCTGATGTCTCACTTGAGACAAAGAAAGGGACTGAGGACATAGATTCATCAGTCTCTTTCTCTTTCTCTGCAGCCTCAGCTGCACTGGACAGTGAATGAATGGGAGGCCCTCTGAAGCTTCCTGTTCATTCAGAAACTGAGCATAGTAAACACAGTTTACTATGCTTCCGTGATGAATGGACACATAAGCGATTGGTACTGATCGCTCACTGTGTTCATTCGGGAAAGAAAGGGGCAGGTCAATAGGACATTTTTACCTGACCCCCCCCCCCCCGCTTTCCATCCTGAAGCAATGCCCCTGTGTGCATGCAGCAGCTTCTGGAGCAAGAGGAGAGAAGCCGGAAGAGCTGCGGGGGTAGGTGGGTTACACAGGAAGCCCAGACAGCAGGAGGGTGGGAAGTGCAGATACAGGTCCCCGGAGGGAGAAAAAGGACAAGCCAGAAGCCGCGGCAGGAAAAGCCATGGCAGTAAGGCAGTACAGCTGGTCCAGGAGAGCTGGCTGTACAGCCTTATCAGTAGCCCTGACAGTGCCTACGTTCTATGAGAGGTAAAATCTAGCTTTAAAAAAAAAAAACCTCATTACCTAGCTGTAAGTGGCTGTGGGTTCACTGCTGCTTCCCTCCAAGCTGGTCATGGACTCCACACGGCATCTTCATGAGATAGGGTGTGCACATACCTGTGTTTAGGGAGAACACCACCATCTTGTGTCCCACATGCTCGTGGCCCAAGGACTGCTCCTCTCACAGTACTCCCATTTCCTAGGCCTAATGTCTACTTTCTTGAGAAAATGTCCACATGGAACTCTTTTCATCTATTTACTGCAGAACTAAATCAAAATTGGTACAACAGTTTCACATCTTCACCTTTCCACATTTACAGTGCAGAAGACTACAGTGCCACACAATCATGAACCATGAATCATAAAGCCATCTTCCCAATTATACTTTCATGAGCTTAGGAGCAGAAGAACTTCTAATCTTATAGTGGAGTTCCACCCAAATGTGGAACTTCCGCTTTAAGCACTCCTCGCCCCCTTACATGCCACATTTGGCATGTAATTTTTTTTTGGGGGGGGGATGGGGGCTTCGGTAGGAGTGGGACTTCCTGTCCCTTTTCCTACTACCACCTAGGGACCGCCTAGGCGACTCCTCCTCTCGCCTTAGGTGGCCCCTCCCTGTAGGCGATCGCCTGGGACGCGTGACAGGTCCCAGGAGATCGCCTGTCCATTCGGGGAGCGCAGCCCGACTCACGCATGCGCAGTGTGTGTTTGGCCGTGAAGCCGAAAGCTGTCACGGCCGGGTGCCCACAATGTGAATGGAGGCGCTGAGGAGAGGAGCGACGCTCCGTTCGGCCGCATCGCTGGACCGTGGAACAGGTAAGTGTCTGTTTATTAAAAGTCAGCAGCTATACTTTTTTGTAGCTGTAGTGCTGACTTTTAATAAACAGTAAAAGGCTGGAACTCCGCTTTAAGGTAAGGCTACAAACCTACATGCTGTAAGCCAGAGGTAGCCAGGTCCCATCTACCTTCTGCCCAGGGCCCCAACCACAACAGAAAATATAGGGGCACAGAACTCCACACACTAACATCACTAGGGGAGTGGTCTCTCTAAAAGGGACACTGCCATCTGCTTACATAGTTATCCATTTAGTTCACAAATAGGAACTTGTGCTGCTGGTATTGTACATTTTTCTCTACTATGTGTACATCTTGTGATAGGTAATCTTTTGACACAGATTTATTAGAAGTGTTTTCATTTCAGGTATTTCTGTCACTCTTTAGACAACTTTTTTCCTATCATCACAAGTGTTCATAATTAGGAGAAAAGTTGTCTAAGGCCTCTTGCACACTGCTGCCTGAAAATGCTCAGTAAAGTGTGTAGCGGGTATGTACTTTTTAAACTGGTGAGGACACCATTGATGCATAGTTCCCTGCGGCCCAGCAGGTGGCGCTGTCACTTTGGGCCGGGGTTGAACCATGGCTGCAGTGCCGTACCCTTTGTGACCTCTCGCAGCGGTTGTACGGCAGGGCGGGGAACCCACCGTGCTTGCTGGGAGGGGGTATAAAGGGGGCGGACATCTTCGTCACGAGGTTCGAGTCCCGGGCACCTTCAGCCTGAGGGCTGTGGTTGCGGTCAGTGTCCAGGCGGCCTAGGCCTGGACACTTGGAGTTCGTGTTCCATCCCAGACACCTTCAGTCTGGGGTGAGGTACTCAGCCTGAGGCCTGGGGCCCAGTACCTTCCGCTGGGTCCTGCGAGGGAGGGATCATCCTAGGGGGCCCCGGGAGTGGGGCACCCGAATCCAGAGGCGTAAGGGACCGGAGGAGGGACTCACCCGAAGACCTGGTGCAGCAGATTGCCAGTGAAGGGTGAACCTCTGGAGACCGCCCGGAGGGATATCTTTCCCGAACAGGGGCCAAGTTCAAAGAGGAAGTTCAGTCCATGTTCAATGACCGGTGGCAGCGGTCCAGCTATTTCAATCATGTCAGTGGCAGGGGCCTGCTATTAGGCCTGTGGCAGGGGCCTCAACAGTTCATCCGGTCAGTGGCAGAGACCAAAACTCACGGTCGGTGACAGAGACCGTGCGCCAGGCCTATTCGCTAGAAAAGGAATAGGAGAGTTCAGTTGTGCCTGGGCCTACTCGTCCCCACACCCCCATGTTCGTCTGTTATTGGAAGTTCAACTGAGTGTGTTCACCGTATTGTATGAGAAATAAAGGAGTGTTGGACTTTCGATTGGTGTGGGGCTCTATTATTGGCAGACACGTTTCCATGGAACAACAGAGGCTTTGTATGCAGTGGACAGACCCGGGAGGTAAATCAACTAACTTTGCTCAGCCCTCCTATACAAACGAGGGGAGAGCTTGGCGTAGTGTTCCTGCACTCTCCTCTCCCAGGTACCCCTAGACACAAGCCATTCACAATAGGAAAGAGGGAGAGTGAGGTTCCGCTACAAGTGTTTTTTTTGTTTGTTTTGTTTTCTGATCCAAAATGCAGTCCATTGTTTACAATGTGTCTGTACACACAGCCGACTAAACAAGCACTGAGTTTTGATCAGTAAAAATGTAAAAATGAAAAAATCTGAGTTCATGGTCAGTATGGCCAATATGCGCAAATACGTGCAAATGCACACACAAAACACAAAAAAATACATATTTTGATTACTCATAGATTTGGCCTCAGGAAATATGTCATCCAAGGTCAAATTTTCCTATTCCGTCCAACCACCATTTCCCCAAAGCACATACTGTGTACAGTAACACACCAAAATGCCCCATGCACCGGATGTATCACAGTCAGATAGCTGCAGTTGAAAGACACCCAGTGCTGTGGGATCCAGCACATGCCCACTATTCTGACAGGTATCGGAAAAAGAAGGCGTGGGGAAAAAAAGAGTCCCACACCTGACTTTGAAAAGAAGTGCATGCACCACTTCCGATCCAGTGCCATTTCAACCCATTCCAATGAATGGGCTGAAAATCCACCACACCCATTTTGGACTGTGTTGTTGTGGGATTGCCGTGGAACCAAAGGAAGCGGAGGTAACAGTAGTGGAGGTAACAGCAGTAGCGATGTCCACTGATGACTCCTCAATGGCAATAACAGCGCCATCTCCCTTTGGAACAGTCACTGTAGCAGATGGGGCAAGCGCAGGTCTAGCCACAGAAGCAGAGGCAGGTGCCTCCTCTGTAGCAATGCCCGTGGCCCAATCCATGCGGTAGACATGGGGCGGCATTGTGGGTTGCTCTACGGCAAACAGGTACTCCCCGCAGTGTAGGCACCGAACAAATGGACGGGGGTTTACGGCCAGTCCTTCTCACAGCATACCCAATGCTTCAACATCTCCAATCACGTACAGTACGAACTACCCATGCGGTCTCAGACGAATGCCAGTATCCGTCAGCGTAGTTCCCGGCAGCATGGCACTTGTAGCGGTACCCACAGGCAACATCCTGGGCCCCATAGCAGACTGCTTCAATGGAACTAAAGACATGGCGGCACTCCGATTCTCTGTTAAGTGTTGGACACACACGCTGCGTCTCACGCAGCAAGCAGGCGGGAACTCCTCCCACTTGTTTCTCCAGTCACGTAGTTCGCAGGCTTCTTACTTTCTTGGCTCTGCCCACAGCCCACGCGGCTGAAAAAACCCTTTTTTTCTGAAAATAACACAGTCCAGAACCCTCTTTGTAACATTGGCTCCCGGTGAACAGTTTACTTGAGTTGCGACCGGTAACGGCAAATCCCGGACTCGAGCCCCCACGTGTAGCACTACCACCGCAGGAGCTGCTGGTTTTGTTTTGGGCCTTTGCACGTTACCTTACTGTTCCACCATGTCCGTCATAGGGGTCCTATTGAAGAGTTGTTCACAGATGTCAGCACCAACACATAGGGGTTTATTTACTAAAGTTGAACAGTGCAAATTCAGCCTTACATCTGCATAGAAACCAATCAGCTTCCAGGTTTTATTGCCAATGCTTAATTGAACAAGCTGATGTTAGAAGCTGATTGGTTTCTATGCAGAAGTGAGTCTGATTTTGCACTCTTCAGCTTTAGTAAATAAACCCTATAGCCTCCTTTTCAAGGGTTTTATTCAACAAAGTCAGTTAGAGGGATAGAGGGTTAGGGGAGATTCAGGTACCTTGTATTTGCGGATCACGGGTACTTCTCTTGATCCAGAGGACAAACAGTTTCCACCCTGGATCTAGCAACCACCGGATAGGCCTCTCTCATTGACCTAGCAACCGGTGCGGTGCTCGGTCATAGTCTCTGCCACAGACTTGAAGAATACACATAGTCTCTGCCACAGACTTGAAGAATACACATAGTCTCTGTGCAATCCTCTGCCACAGGATTGTATGATCCAGAACTTTTGCAAAGTCTAAGTAAAGTCACACAGTACCAGTTTCTTTCAGCCAAGCCGGCAACACTGTGAGGTAGATGGGCCAGGATGCGTTCTCCAATTGAGTCTCCAATTGTTCAGCTTCTTCCCGCAAGCAAGACAACACGGGACCACCCCTGGACCAGTAGGCCCCAGAAACTCCTGGGCCTACTATCAGTAACGAGGCCTCGGGCCAGCAGGCCCCGAAGCAGAAGAACTGTTACGGCACACCTTAGGCCAGGAGGGCCATCAGGTCAGAGAGCCCCGGAAAACGGTGTCTGTCCCTTAAGTACCCTCTCCCAGAATGCACAGCGGGGGGCCACTCCCGCTGGGTGGCTTCTGGGCAAAGAACACCCAATATACCCAGCCTGCTGCATTTCCAACCTTGACCTGTGGTGACAGCAACACCTACAGTCAAGTGGAAAAAGCACATCACAACTGGACTGGAACAGAAACCAGTAATTTAATACAATCTTTCTGAGCCAAACTACAGCTCAGATAACTTAAATTTAAACATAGCGCCTACTCAATAGGACACATCACATTAAACCTTTTGATCTTAAAAGTGTTTGTTCATGCCACACAGTTGGTATTTACATGTTACATCACCTATGTTTGTCCAAGCAGTCATGGGTTACAAAACTGCAATGTTTAACCTGTTACTTCAAGAACAGACACTTCGGAGATGATAATTATATAGGAACAAGTCTACATTTTTTTTCTGAATTTTTCAAACGGGCATGGAAGCAGCCACAACACCAAAGTAAAGACATGTATGTGAAAATTTGCACAGACTAGATGTGCTCATTCTGCCAAGCAAGTTGTCCTTCCGCTAACACAGGCATTTCTTATGTGTAATGCATGAGTGGGGGGCCACAAGCCCACAAACTGCACACCTCGCTGAGTGGAAAGAGGTGCTGTGTCTGGTGATGTGCTTTCTTTTTCAATCACAAAATTGTGAAGTACGCAGCAAGCTAATACTACCTTGATGGCATTCTCCACATCCAGGTGCATGGCGGGCATGAGAGTGCACCACATTGAAGAGCAAACTCCAAAAGCACACTCCACCATCCTGCGGGCGCGACTCAACCGATAATTGTATTTATTTTTGCATATGGCTTAATCCATGTCCACCATAGGGACGCATTAATATTTCAGAGCCCAAAGGCCTCATCAGAAACAATAACCAAAGGCAGGCTTTGCCCTGTGGTTGCAGGCAGTGGCCTCCTGGGTGATCCGCAAGCATCCTTTTTGAAATCTTCATCCCATTGCAGATTCTCTGAATATTCTTGAATCACCAGCACTCCTATAGGCCCCAATGTGAATTGAAATTAAACATAATTTGGCATCCACTAAACGCAGAAGTACAATTGAAAAATATTTTTTATAATTGTAATATTTTGATACTGAATTTGCAGGCATTTTCACACAGATGTGCTTGCCTTCCAGGACACCTATGCAATTTGGAAATTGAGTTTTTAGCTAAAATTCTTTAGCCACCTTTTCCCACAGCTCCTTTGTTGGGTGTGGCATGACGTCATGTAGTTCCTCCCACATTGCATGACACATTTCCCAGGCGATCTTACCCACTGTTGTCACACCGAGAAGAAAATAATTGTGTAATGAATTGAAACTCTGTCCAGTTGTCATGAACCTGCACATTGAACGTGTTTATTAGTTAATTTAAAAAAAGAGAAAAATAAAATAATATATATATATCATAGACTACTTTAAATCATAGGCTACTTTACATAGCTATACTTTTATATTTACATTTTTTGATACTGCCTGTGTAAATATATCTGCATCAGTCTTGGCCACAGAATCTGCAACAGTGCATTGAATGTGGGGATGGACATTCTTGTGATGTTGGAAAGGTGCAAAGGTCTCCATATCAAGCAGCATAAAATCCCTGTGTCAGACATTGTGACATCAATCAATGTGCCCAGTGACATGTTTGGGGCCTTGGATTTTCTACAATATGCCTCTGCTTTCTTCTCTTCTTCACCAGGAACAGCGGGTTAGCTGCAATCATTAAATTCTCAATGGGTTTCATATCAAACAAATAAAAAAAAAAGCCACTGGAAACAGCAGCAGTTAGCTAAACACACCACTCTCAAGAGCAGGGAGAAGCAAAATACAAAGAAAAGGCACCAAAAAGCTAACGTGAATAGTTTATACAACATTCTGGGAGCTGGAATGTTGCTTACGTGTGAATACGAGCAAATACACAGCTGCAAATACAAGCAAAAATGCCTAACATAAACGCCAGAAAATATGTCCAAAATTGCTGATGCTCAAACATCAGTACCATGTCCAAGAGGCCTAATATTTACCTGTTCCAAGAAAAGTAAAACTTCTTACTGTCGTTATTTTTTTTTCTTACTGCCGTTTATATTAAAAGTTCTCAAACTCTTCAATGGTAATCATTAGCCTTTTAAAAGGATATTTTCTTTATACAGTGTATATTTCCAGTACTAACAAATACACATTTTTACTTTTCTTTCATAAGGTAAATGTTGCATACTCATATTTCACATATTATTGCATATTCACATTTCACATTTTCCCCTTGCAGCAAGCAGGCAGATCCTTAAGAATGTCTCATATATCAGCTATTGTGTTAAAAATAGACCTGAATGAGGATGAACATTTCTTGTCATCTGCCATCATCTCTTTTTCAGTTAAGGAGACATTTTTACCTTGTCAGTTCAAGGCCAAGGCAAAGTGACAGTGTCTGTGCTAAAAAGGCCTCCCCGACCCAAAATTCACTTTGCTAGAATTCCTCCACAGCTCTGTCCACTTTTGCAGCTAATACAAAACCTGCTGGCTGTTAGACCTGAGTGCTGTAATTTGGGAGGAGGTACATAATCCTCTATACATTGAAGCACCGGGTATTTTTGCTATCTGAAGTAGGATGGGAAGGGAGCACTTTACACAGACACTGTCACTTTGCCCGGCACGAAAGAAAGAGAAAGGCAGCTACTGTAACTCAACATCACTATTCCTATAAAATTCTGAATTTATAACAGATCCCAGCCCCCCAAGTGAATGAATATGAGGTAGGCTGTATCCCTACTCATTCTCAAAAAAAGTGTAAAAAATAACTAAAAATAAAGAGGCAGTTTTTGATAGGTCCTTTATTAAAAAACAAAAACAATGTCCCATGCAGTAAATTCAGCATCAATCACGATGAACACCGATGCCCCGATAAAAAAAAAAAAACAGGTCCGCACACGTCGCATGCCTCCTGGCGTCTGTTATGTCAGGTTCTCACCGACGGTAAGTAAAAAAGGGACATGGTCACCAGATGACAGGTGACTCAGCCCCTTTGTTTATTTACCATCAGCACTGGGAACCAAAGCTGTCAGTCAGGACCCCAGATCACAGCCCCCCCTACGTGAATGAATAGGGGTACCCCTACTCATTTACCAAAAAAGTGTCAAAAACATATAAAAACTGAGTCTTTTATTAAAAGTCCTTCATTAAAAAACAAAAACAAAACAATGACCCCTGCAGTAAATCCAGTATCAATCATGATGAATTTGGAATTCGTTCAAAAATGAATAAAGAAAAAAAATGAAACTAAACGGATTCCGAAAACGAATAATGAAATGAAACTAGTAGCATAACGAATCTATCCGAAACAAAACAAAACAAATTTTTCTGTTCTCCACATGTCTCCAGCCGGTTACTATTGGCAGCATCAATTTCTTTTTCCGCAAGGACTCACAATGAGTGGCAAAAATGTAGCACCCATCTGACCTCTGCAGGCAGATGGAGTATCTCCACAGTGGGCTAGCATTTTCCCAGGGCTAAGTCCATGGCTGAAAATTCGGGATGTGTAACAATTGGATGCCAATCACTTTAAGAGATTTTTAAAGGACTTGTATTCCTCACAGACTACATCACATTGGAGAGAGAGTTAGAGAATTTAGAACACCCTTACTGACTCATGGACTCAAACTCTATCCATAACCCCCAGTACAGGCAAAATGAGACATTAAGCTGAAACTAGCATCCTGTACCTTTTCAGAAGAAGCAGTAGTTTCCAACAGACTTCATAGTGATCCTCCTGATGCAGGCTCTCCATAAGTTCTCCCTCCATAAAATCTCGAGTGGCAGAGTCACCACTGATAGTCCATCCTAGACTTCACTTTTCCTTCTAAATCTCTGTCCTCCGTGAGGCTTCCTGAGCCCAGTGCCTCTCGCAGCAGGATCATTCTGGACAGGCAGGCTTCTGCATCCAGGTATTTACAGCAAACACATGCAAAGGCCTCCATAATTGCTTAACATGCACCCTCCCTAGGCTGCAGCCTGGGGGAAGAGATTTTGCTCCAGTTCACCCCAAATATTTATATCCTTTCCCATGGTGCAAAAAACTTCTAGTGGTTGGCTGGGAAAGGATATGAATATTCATAACCCAAACCTACTGTGTATCCTCACACTTATGCCAAAGATACCAGTGACACGAAGAGGCAAAAGGCAGAATTGACAGTCAGGCTGGATTTAGGGGGACAAACATGCTGTGAATTAAGGATGAACTCAGGCGTATTCCCAAACCACACGCGCAGAGCCCGCCAGGAAGTCGGCACTGCACAATGCTAATCACAGGCAGTGAGACATTTCCCGATCTCTGTAGCCGCACATCGGAAAAATGTCTCACTGCTTGCGATTAGCGCTCCGCAGTGCCGAATTCCTGGCGGGCTCTGCGTGCGCAGTTTGGCAACACGCCTAAACTCATCCTTACTGTGAATTACCATGGGCAGATTACTGCCCAGCAAAACTTACTTTCTTACAGCAGAGTGGCTACACTTATTTCTCCATTAAACTAATGTCTCTTTAACCCCTGAATAGATGACAGATTTTTTGCTAAAGCATTTTGCATCATAGCAAAGTTTTTTTTTTATTTATTTTTTTACAGAACATTTCCTGTCCACATGCACTTGCTTCAGTGCCAGCTGCACATCATTGCTCTCTTGGACCATGCTTGCGTGATGTATGTCAGCATGGCTGCTTTTGACATAATGACTATGTGTATGTGACACCCAATAGCACGAAGTGTCTGAACAAGGAACCGGTAAAGAACAAAAAAAAAAAAAACCTAATAAGTCTAATCCTGTTCTACTCTTTAAAGCAAAGTTTTGGCTTTTCGATTCACTTAAATGTTCTTGATTATTTTCTTAGAACTAATCATATCCACTGTTATTTTTGATAAAGGATAATGCTGAAATATTTTGAGCCTGTGGAGTATTCTTGGTGGCTCAGGAAGCAATTAAGTAGGACAAAAGTGGTCCCGGTTGCCCTGGGATTTTTGTTATGACCTCCTCTGGACTAAAACTGTAGGAGTTGTGAGATCCTGACCTTAATGGCGCTAAAGCTTTTTTCCGTCTGACTATGAAACTATGACTCATGATTTATTTTCAGCATTCTTTTGTGAACACGTGGAACCACTTGTATGCAGAAAGGGAAGTTTTAGTCTTTTCATTCTCCCTATTCTAAAAAAAAAAAAAAAAAAACCTGAATTGTTTGTATCATGTGACACTTTGACTTAAGGATTTCCCTTCTTATGAATGCAACTCTGTCTACATGGATAATGACAAAGCCTGAATCTGTATAGGTTATTTTTTTATCTGCAAGTAAAAATGGAAATATAAACAAGACAAAAAAAAAAAAGGATATATACTGTATAATGCAGTCTATCAATAGTATTAACACAGCAGTTTGTGTTTTTGTAAAGTCGGCCATGCACTCCACAAATTTTGGCTGATTCATAAGGAACTGTCTAAAAATCGGTGGGTTCCTCCTCCTGTCCAACATTTCTCGATTGAAAAATCAAAAAGGCCGGCTGGAAAGTTGTTGGCTAAATAGCAGCTGCATCCAATCAGATGCAGCCAATGTTGTGGTATTTTAACAGGTGATGGGGCAAGCTGTCAAATTACAAAAGGCACAGCGAGAGATTTGCACATCTTTGCTTATAGCATGAATGGAAAAATCTGTTACATTATAAAATATCAATGTATGGCCAGCTTAAGTCCCCTCCATAACATAAAGTTTCCTTTATTGCGCATTTGGGGACGCAGGGTTAATTCAGAGACAAGAGGGTTATACTGCTGCCTACAGGAGATTGGAAATGTAGCTGTTAGTCAGCAAGATATAACCATATATAAAGGGGAGAGGTTAGTGGGACTTTAAATGAAGTAAATATTGGGTGCCTTCATCCCTGAATCAGGTAATTGAAGAAAAAAGTTTTGGAACTTTGAGTGAGGCAATTGACAGACAGCTGGATATAATAAAATAAGTCATACAGCATTTGAAAGTGAGTATTGGTATAAGAGCCAATTCATATATATACACATGGATAGAGTACATTTCATATATATACACATAAGAATGATATAGCAGCACATTCAAGTGACTGAGTAAAAATGTTCAGAATTCCATACAAGGGAACTGATTGGGCCAGTGAGATATATAAAACTCCATTGGAGAAAATGATTCCTTTATGGTATGCATACAAACATGATGTGTAGAGAAAGTATGGTTGCATCTTAAATGCTCTATGCGTTTCGTAGTACAAACCACTTCTTCAGGAGATGATGCGTCCACATATATGGAGTTACAGTTGACAAGTGTGCAGTACTACAGCCCAAGGGCCACAGGGATTATTGTCTGTCCCGGGCGCCGAGGTATCGAAACTGCGTGCGGGGCGGATACCCACAGAACATCCCCAAGAAAAAGAGAAATTTCCATAATGTGGAAACACGAAGAGATGTATTGGATCCTAAAGGGTCTGGTATAGACTTGTGCACAACGGAATTTTTTTTTTAGTTTCGGTTCGTTTCTTGTGCACAACGGAAAAATTTGTTTAGTTTTGGTTCGTTTCTTTTCGTTGATTCGTAATCGTTCGTAATTTTGCTAGATGGGATTTTTCGTGTTCGGACTAATTCGGATTTTCGCAAGAGACATTTTTCGTTGAATCGGAATAATTTGTATTAATGTAAGCCTTATTTTTATTTGATTTATAATTCGTACTTTCGGTAGAGTACATTGTTTTTCGTTGATTCTGGACACAACTCCTACTTTCGTAACTTTTTTTGGGCTCGTTGATTCGTAATTTTCCGTGTCTCTCTCACAACAACGTTGCCTATTATGCCTAATGTGCTTCGAATGGATTTGTACTTTTCTAAATACATAGCTGTTATTTGTAACGATTCGAAATCTCGTATTTTACTTTCGTTTTTTACATGCGGCTATAGCCTCCGACCCTGTACATGATTTTGAGAGGGAGTTCAGCACGGTGAGGGAGAAGCAGAGAGCAGAGCAGAGTGTTATTGTGCTTCGAATGGATTCGTACATTCGTAACTTTTTTCATAACGAATTATGCCAAAGACATTCGGGCATTCGCTATTTGCGATATAATTTATTTCGGATTTGGTTTTATTCGTAATTGCTTTGTTCGGAAATTCGAATGCTTCCGAATGTCCGAAAGTTGCTAAATTCGGACGAATTTCGATTCGTTATGAAACAAATTGCACAAACCTAGTCTGGTATATCTACATAGTGGCGAGGTCCACATATAGTATGCAACGTGTTAAAGTGTGCAGCTTTTTTCTTTAATTGCCAGATATAACCACTTCCACTCCCATCATGCTCCACTTTTATGCTAGTGTTTTAGCTGTCCATACACTATACAATCTGATTATATAATCTCCTTTAGATCTACCATCAACTATGTAGTATAATAGCCTGCCTGATTTTATACTGATTGGATGGACAGATCAGGTAGTTCCCACATTGTTTTGGTAAAGTTAAAAGAGAATTTATACGGATATTATACAATCAAACTGAATAATGTTTGGCCAGCTTAAAGTAAGTCTATTTTCTTCTTTGTTAAAAATATTAAACATGTTATACTTACCTGCTCTGTGTAGTGGTTTTGCACAGAGCAGCCCAGAACCTCCTCTTCTCGGGTCCCTTGTCGGCACTTCTGGCCCCTACCTCCTGTCGAGTGTCCCCACAGCAAGCAGCTTGCTATGGGGTCACCTGAGCCACAGCTCCGTGTGTCCATTCAAACATGGAATCGCGGTACGGCCCCACCCCCTCTCCTGATTGGCAAACTGACTTTGATTGACAGCAGCGAGAGACAATGGTGCCACTGTTGTGTCTCAGCCAATCAGGAGGGAGAGTCTCGGATGCCTGAGGCATTCGTGCACTTCGCTGGATAGAGATGGGGCTCAGGTAAGTATTGGGGGGCAGACTGATGCACACTGAAGGTTTCAGTGACAAGAAGACAAGCAGCACTATCTAAGAGTAGCAGTAAGAACTTTAATGGTCGCAATGGTACACAACTTACAAGATATAGTAGGTAGGTATGCTCATCAAATGGATTGATCCCCCCTGTGAGCGACTGGATGGCCGGCGTTCCTTGTATGGGAGACCGTGAGGCGTCCTCGGCAGCATGGGTGAACAGCAAAACTGCTAGGGGCTGATCCAAGAGTCGGAGCATAAAGAAGGAGCATGCATGCTCCAAACGCGTGTCACGCCCCCCGAAAGTGACGCCCGTGACATCGGCTCCACCTCCGTCCATCCAGGACTCTTGGATCAGCCCCTAGCAGTGTCGCCGTCCACCCATGCTGCCGAGGACGCCTCCTGGTCTCCCATACGAGGAACGCCGGCCATCAGGGCGCTCACAGAGGGGATAAATCCATTTGATGAGCATACCTACCTACTATATCTTGTAAGTTGTTTACCATTGCAACCATTAAAGTTCTTACTGCTACACTTAGATAGCGCTGCTTGTCTTCTTGTCACTGAAACTCCCGGTAGTCCCGATGGCCAGTACATGCCTGCTGGTCACCGCTGCACCCGTTTTATGATGACACTGTAATGCACTGGTGACCGTATGGAAAGAAAAAAATTGAAAAAAATATATTTAAATTTTTTTCCCAAAAATGTGACACAAAATTACAAGTTCAAAAAAACACACCATGCCTCTTACCAATTTGGAGGATATTTGTACTGTCCTGCCATTTTTGGGCCTCAATAAATGGACTCTATAAATTTCATACAGACTAAATAATATACACTAATTTGGGTTATTTACATTCTGGCCTAAATTCATGACCAAATTTTTTTAATTTACTAAATTTTATAACAGAAACAAAGAAAAAAAAAAACTTTTTTACATTTTTGGCCTTTTGTTGTTTATTTAGCAAACAAAGAACAAAAAGCCCAGTGGTGATTAAATTCCACCAAAAGAAAGCTCTATTTGTGTGAAAAAATTACTGTGTTGCATGACTGTGCAATTATTATACGACAGCGCTGAAACCTGAAAATTGGCCTGGGCAGGAAGGGGATAAAAGTGCCCTGTATTGAAGTGGTTAAAATAAGCGTGGTCGTAAACCTAATGTCATTCTTTAATTAAGCATATATACGAGAGCTGTAGTTATGGGGCTAAGGAAATACAAAAGCAATCAAAAAAAGTATGCAGTGCAGGGCAGTAAGAAATGGCAATGCAGAGCTATGGAGTGTATGGTATGAAGCAGCAGGGCGGTCAGTGAGCCGTATGTAATAAGAGGGCTGTCACTGAGCAGTATGTAGTGACAAGGCAGTAAGTGAGCAGTATGTAGTGGCACATCAGCCAGGGAGCAATATTTGGTGTCAGACTAGGGAAGTATGTAGTGGGAGGGCAGTCAGTGAGCAGTATGTGGTGGCAAGGTGGTCGGTGAGCAGTTATGAAGTGCCAGGGCAGTCAATGAGCAGTACGTAGGGCAGTCAGTGCAGCTCCCACTAGGTGTGGGTCCCCCTAGCCCCCCCTATACTTACCTGGGCCCCATCTCAATCCAACGATGTGAATGAGAGCAGTGGCTCTCCTGGGTCTTTCTCTCCTCATTAACTCACACAGCAGCGGGAGCCATTGACTCCTGCTGCTGTCAATCACAGCCAGTGATTGAGAGGGGGTGGGGGTCTGGGGTGAGCGGCGTTCTGTGCGTGAATGGACAAAGTCCATTCACAGGAGCGCTGCTCAGAAGTGAGCCTGCTCGAGTGGCCCATAGCAAGAGGCTTGCTATGGGAGCACTTAGTAGGAGGGAGGAGCCAGGACTGCTGACAGTGGACCCAAGAAGAAGAGGATTGGGGATGCTGTGTGCATAACAATTGCCCAGAGCAGCTAAGTATAACATGTTTGTGTAGCGGCCCCCTCTATCACCCCGTCCTCTTTAGCCTAGGGGTATGTCACGCGACAGGGGTGAGGTGCGCTACGGCCCATGTCCTCCCCACTACTTGCGGGCGAGGTGAAGGCCAATATCTGATGTTTCCTCGGGCCGGTGTGTCCGGAGCATGTACCGAGTCTGCTGTGCAGAAACCACCAAACCACCCTTTGCTCCCATTAACAGAGTCCATACACCGATCACAGTCCAACGGTTAGATTTATTCCGTATCTTCAGTTACAAGGCAATGCGATGGCATGATACGGTGGGATGAGCAGGTCGAGGCACTCTACTGATCTGGGTCCCTACACCCCCTATGCTATGACCAAGGGTTGTAGGAGTCTTGACATGAATACCTCCGTTGCGCTGCGGGCCTCTATCAGGGGAAGATGTCCTCCAAGGGAGTTACTGAAGGCCCATCCGTCACCGGGTTGACACTACACCGGGTCTTCGAACGAGTGACCTCCCCAGCCTCCTCACCTCAGATGCGGGTCCCCTCGCAAGGGGCGCCCTGGAGCAACTCCACCCTCGCGGGACCCAGTCGGAGTCACCGGGTCCCAGGCCTCCTCAATAGTACCTCATCCCAGGCTGAAGGTGCCTGGGATGGACTCCATCTTCATCCCGGCCAGGCCTAGGGTGCCTAGGCCGGAACCTTGAACCGCCCGCACCCAGGCCTAAGGTGCCTGGGTGCATGAAGAGATTATTCCCGAAGACAGACCTCGTGGCGAGGGCGTCTCCCCCTTTTATCTCCTCCCGTCGATACCACGGCGGGTTCCCCGCCCCGACCGTACCATCTCCAGAAAGGGACAAAGAAGGGTAGCACTGCGGTAGTGATTCTACCCCGAGCCAGTAGGTACACTGACACCTACTGGTCGAAGAGAATATTACACCACCCAATCCTCCACGAATAAGAAAAAGGGGTCTGAACCCTAACATAATTACACACTTGGGTCACACTACTCCCCAAGTGTACCCCACTAAATTGAGGACCCCGCTACACACTCCCCCCTGTGATTTGACGCTGGTCCCCAGCGTCAGGTGCACACCCATGTCTCCCAAAGAGTGATGACATGAAGTGGGCCCCAGAGGCTATCCCTCAAATTTTTGGATACTAAATGTGCCAAGACCTGCTCAAAAGGGAAAAGGGAAATATAAAACGATAAACATTTACATAAGACATCTATTCTGTACACATGTACAATCCCTCCCATCGCTGTCTAAGAACCACCCCACTCTCAGTAGTCTTGACCGATGAATCTCCTGCAGAAGGGAAACAACAAAAAGAAAACACATCCTAACACTCTGTGTTAACTTGGCATGAGTGGGTCTGTCGGCCGAGAGACCCGCTCACTCCAATAAGCAAGTAATGCATATGTAAAATTTTCAAACATTCGTTGCGCAACACTGCCACCTGGTGACAGAGCTGCGGTAATGACACTTGGTGAGATCTTCATTCTTCCTGCTTTCCTACTCTGACTCTACCCCAAAAGTCTCTGCCTTTGGCACATGAAGAAAAGGGAGAAAAAAAAAACACAACAGCTCCCAAGTCTCCAGTGAGTAAAAGAAAAGCCCAAATCAAAACAAAAGTAGGGCACAGTTCTAGGCGTCTGGGAATGTCTCATCCAGAAAGTTTCAACAGCAACAAGATAGGAGCTCACTCCTCCTATAAGTAGAACCTTGGATCCGGCAGAAACAGAGGCTTCAGGTGCCCGTCAAACACTTCCACTGAATACTCGACATCCTCTCCTTCTTTCCTACAGATGAGCACCTTATCAGCATGAATATGGCGCCCAAGTCTCCAATCAGCTCTGCAGTCCTTGAACTTTTTAGACACAGGCGGCGAACATGACAGGTATCGCCTGGCATGGGGTACTTTAAGCTTTTCCCATACAAACTCGTCATACCACCTTGGTCGCAGGACCTCAACTTCATACAATAAGTCCTGAGGCAAATAGGGGTACTCCCACCCATATTCACGGGCGACTCTCTGGGAGAAAGGTCTCTGCAATCTGGCTAGGGGCGGCATCACATCTCGCTCACCTTCTCCTGGCTGTACGATGGCCTCCGGGTGCCGAGGTACCTTCACCATCTCGGGTTGCTTTGTCTTTGGTGCCTGCAACGAGGCACGCTGCGTCCCCACCATCAGAGCGGGTGATGTAGTTGAGTGAGGAAAGTTGGTCGAAGGGTTAGATTTCCTCTGGAACTCCGGGGTCTGCGCCCGGAGCGTATTATCTTCTATGGACATGGGGGAATCCTGTGGTTTACTCAGCACAGGTAGCGGGCGTCTGTCCCAGCCCTTCCGGTGAAACAGCTCGTCTATCTCCCCGTCATCCCCACAGTCTGACAACGACTCTAGATCGGAGGTGTCATACATCTCGGCGGGAAGGTAGTCTCTAGTAGACGGAAGGCTACCTTCCCTTTCGGGCTCCACCGGCTGTGAACTCCCGACACCTCCAACCAACACCACAGCCCCAGCCCCTAGCTCACCTGGACCTACTGAAGAACTGGGATGTCCGGGACTCTCTTCTCTACCGGCGCCATCCAGGCCAGGCAAGCGGCGGGGTGAAGCTCGACCACGACCACAGGATGCCTGCACCAGGCCTATCTTCCTCTTCGGGGGTGGCAGCAGGGAGTCTGTGGTGACCGAAGCAGTGTCTTCGGATTTTTCTCTCTCAATCTCTGGTTGGGCAGTCACTTCGCCCTGGTCAGCGCGTACGGGGACCTCCGCAGAGGCCTGGATCTCTCCCTCCGGAGTGGCGGTTCCTGTGATGCAGTTGAGGCGTAGGGCCCGGGGCCTTTCCGTGTATGGTTCAACCTCAAAAAGGAACTCCTTGCATGCCTCACATTGCCCGAATGGCTTTAGTTGGACCACCAGTCCCGAGCATCCGGGACAGATCACACCGAGAGCCTCCGTGTCTCTGCATGAATACAGAGCCAACTGTCCTCGGGGCCTAAGTCTTATCCCCGTATCTGTCAGGGGAGCAGCAAATGCAGTCATCTTCGTGGGGTAAGGTACCGGTATCCACGGGGAGCTTGAGGCCATCCCGACCACTTGCTGTTCCATAACGCGCTGACCACGCGCCGGAGTCTCCACGTGTATCTCCACACGTGGCCAGACTCCTCCCACAACTTGTACGTTTTCGCGGGCTTCCGCCAGCCTCCGCCCACGAATTGTACAGTCATGGGGTGCCTTGTGGCGCAGTGCATTAACAGTCCCCACATGTAGTACTTCACACGGCTGGACCTTTCCCTTTTTACGCTCCTCTGCGTGGGCCTTTCCCGACTTAGGGTCATGTCCACAACTCCGAGCAGGGATGCACTCTGGCCAGTCACATGGCCGACCCGCTCGGAACTCCTCCGGGCAGCAAAGTTCAAACACAGACGCTCTCAGTTCCATCGCCAAGACACACGATATCCCGGACGAGCCCCCACGTGTAGCGGCCCCCTCTATCACCCCGTCCTCTTTAGCCTAGGGGTATGTCACGCGACAGGGGTGAGGTGCGCTACGGCCCATGTCCTCCCCACTACTTGCGGGCGAGGTGAAGGCCAATACCTGATGTTTCCTCGGGCCGGTGTGTCCGGAGCATGTACCGAGTCTGCTGTGCAGAAACCACCAAACCACCCTTTGCTCCCATTAACAGAGTCCATACACCGATCACAGTCCAACGGTTAGATTTATTCCGTATCTTCAGTTACAAGGCAATGCGATGGCATGATACGGTGGGATGAGCAGGTTGAGGCACTCTACTGATCTGGGTCCCTACACCCCCTATGCTATGACCAAGGGTTGTAGGAGTCTTGACATGAATACCTCCGTTGCGCTGCGGGCCTCTATCAGGGGAAGATGTCCTCCAAGGGAGTTACTGAAGGCCCATCCGTCACCGGGTTGACACTACACCGGGTCTTCGAACGAGTGACCTCCCCAGCCTCCTCACCTCAGATGCGGGTCCCCTCGCAAGGGGCGCCCTGGAGCAACTCCACCCTCGCGGGACCCAGTCGGAGTCACCGGGTCCCAGGCCTCCTCAATAGTACCTCATCCCAGGCTGAAGGTGCCTGGGATGGACTCCATCTTTATCCCGGCCAGGCCTAGGGTGCCTAGGCCGGAACCTTGAACCGCCCGCACCCAGGCCTAAGGTGCCTGGGTGCGTGAAGAGATGATCCCTGAAGACAGACCTCGTGGTGAGGGCGTCTCCCCCTTTTATCTCCTCCCGTCGATACCACGGCGGGTTCCCCGCCCCGACCGTACCATCTCCAGAAAGGGACAAAGAAGGGTAGCACTGCGGTAGTGATTCTACCCCGAGCCAGTAGGTACACTGACACCTACTGGTCGAAGAGAATATTACACCACCCAATCCTCCACGAATAAGAAAAAGGGGTCTGAACCCTAACATAATTACACACTTGGGTCACACTACTCCCCAAGTGTACCCCACTAAATTGAGGACCCCGCTACATTTGTTTTTTTGTTTTTTATTACAACCTTTATAATCCCTTAATCACTAGTTATGAGCAGAAAGGAGTACTAATGTACCCCTCTATTCATTCCTCTCAGAGGGGGTGGAAATCATGACTCCCCAACATACAATAGAAATCATTATATCCCCAAAATAAATGAAAACACTAAAATAACATTCCATGAAATAAAAGCCCACATTTCCTTTTAAGGGAAGCCTTGCTGAAAACAAAAAAATCGAAAACGTATTAACAGAAAAAAAAAATGAAAGCCCCAAAACACCGCAACTTTAAACAAATGTCCCTTCTCTTTTTTTTTTTAAAGGGAAGCCTTGCAGACAGGACAGACGTTAAAAGTAACAGCTGATGATATAACCTCAAAATGAAATGTAGCGGGGTCTCCTTTAAGACTCTCAGGACTACCTTACCCAGAACCCCATTCGGCACCCAGGATGCAATGTTTCCACCCCAGAGACTCATGGGTGGGGTTATATAAGGAGGAGGCGAGGCTGCGCTCGGCCTCTTTGGGACACGAGACTTCAGTGGGGAGATCTTCCTGTGCGGATCCGCTGTGGTGCAAGGCCTGAAGCCTGGGGCCTTGCGCTGTTACCCAAAAGAGCCTTCCATCCCCATTGCGAGCCTGGGTGGCATCTGACTCGGTCATCCTCAACCGCTGCTGAGCCGGAGACCAGACCGCTGCAGAGGCTGTGTGTGGAGACACAGCAGGTGGAAGTTCCCGGACTGGGATCGCGTCCGGAGGGGTGAGCGAGCACATGCTCAATCCATATACTGTATACTATTATTAGGCCTACAGACTGCCGTGGCCCACCTGTTCATATTTATGTCCCCACTGGAGATCCATAGCAGAACTGAGTCAAACGGATCTCTAGTGGAGTGTTCTGTGTTGGCATTATTTACCCTTTGGATTACAAATGTGTTCCTGAAATGTGCACCATCGTTTAAAGACTTGCATGCAAAGAATTCATCCCCTAGAGACTGAGTTATATGGTCAGGCCTGGCCATCCAGATAGTTTATTTAGTTGCTGCGCCATAGGGCGCATAGTGAAGTACTGTTACACGTGGCGCGTGTGCGCCATATCTTACTAGTTATAGTGTGGCTATTGCTGCAGGGCTCTGCAGATTGATTCATGTGATCTGTTACAACTGTTGATTTTATTGCCAGTAGAAAGTAAACTCGTTATTCTTCTATCATTGCATTGGTGTCTGAATTTAACCATAGAGCATAAGATATATGTATATTACCCTAGACTAACTGTGCCAGAAGGGGGTCGAGTAAATTGCCGGGGGTTGGCGGAGCTGTCTTCAGGGCCCAAACTAAATCTGCGGCCCTCTTAACTGAAGGTATCGCTACAGAAATAAAAGGTGAATAAGTCCACAGTAGCGAAAAAGGCAGCAAATGGGTCAGTAGCCCAAAGAGCTAGTATTAGATATTCAGTACAGTTCCCCAACTGACCCTACTCTTTCTATATGCAGTTTGTCAGCTCTCCCTATCCTTTCCTTGCAAAAGCTTCCAATACACTGACACTGGCTGCCCTGTGTCCACCCTCTTATAGTGAGGGGGCTGGCATTTAAAAAACAAAGCTCCAATTGTTGCCCCTTCTAAGCCAGCGGACCCAAGTTCAAAGGTCCTTGTGGTACATCATCATTACAATGAATTTGAACAGGTGAATCCCCGCATTATTTTGGCGGGTTTGCAAATAGGCAGGGTTAGCCTAGAACCCATGGTAGGCTGGAACCTGAACCGCATCAATAAAATTGTTAGTTGAAGCGTGTGTTCACATGCCTGACAAAGAGGTCCTGCGTGGCTCCGAAACATTGCACTATGTCTTCTGTGATGTGATCATTCTTCAATAAAGATTTGGACTTGATTGACGATTCCGTGGTGTGCTGGCACATATGTGCATTTGATCTGTGATGTTTCCAGTTCCAGCTGGTTGTTGCTGCAGCACCGGTTTCTCCTAAAGCCTTATCCAGAAAAGTGTGCAATGGGAGTATCGATACTACTGTTCAGGGAAAGGATCACTCCATTTCACCATGTGTATACCCTATATGATTATATTTAATGATGCTTTAGGAAGTAGCATTGACTAGAAAAAGGTTATTTATTATTATTATAATTATACAGGATTTATATAGCGTGGAAAGTTTACACAGCGCTTTACAACTTGGGGGTAGACAGTACAACTACAATACACTTTAACATCCCGACCAGCCTCTGCAGTTTTACTGCGGCAGTATGGCACGTGTGGGCAAAACCACGTTACCTTACGCCGCTTTGTCTTTTGGCCACTAGGGGGCGTGCGCCCGCGGCTCGCCTCCGGAGCCGATGCGACTGCCCGGCGGCCATGATGACCGCCGGGCACCTGCGATCGCTCGTGAAAGAGCGAGAACTGGGATCTGTGTGTGTAAACACACAGATCCTGGTTCTCTCAGGGGAGAGGAGACTGATCGTGTGTTCATACGATGTATGAACACCGATCTCTCTCTCCTCCTAGTCAGTCCCATCCCCCCACAGTTAGAACACACACTAGAGAACACAATTAACCCCTTGATCGGCCCCTAGTGTTAACCCCTTCCCTGCCAGTGACATTTATACAGTAATCAGTGCATTTTTATAGCACTGATCGCTGTATAATTGTCACTGGTCCCAAAAATGTGTCAAAAGTGTCCGATGTGTCTGCCGCAATATCGCAGTCTCGATAAAAATCGCTGATCACCGCCATTACTAGTAAAAAAAATAGTAATAATAAAAATGCCATAAATCTATCCCCTTTTTTGTAGACGCTATAACTTTTGCGCAAACCAATCAATATACACTTATTGCGATTATGTTTACCAAAAATATTTAGAACATATCGGCCTAAACTGAGGAAAAAAATATATATATTTTTTTTAAATTGGGATATTTATTATAGCAAAAACTGAAAGATAATATGTTTTTTTCAAAATTGTCGCTCTTTTTTGTTTACAGTGCAAAAACGAAAAACTGCAGAGGTGATCAGATACCACCAAAAGAAAGCTCTATTTGTGGGAAAAAAAGGACGTCAATTTTGTTTGGGGACAACGTCACAAGACCGCGTAATTGTCAGTTAAAGCGACGCAGTGCCGTATCGCAAAAAATGGCCTGGTCATTGAGCAGCCAAATCTTCCAGGGCTGAAGTGGTTAAAACAGTAGGAATCAGAGAGCCCTGTTCATTACAGCTTACACTTTAAGAGGGAGGGTCAAGAGCAGGGATGAGCCGAACACCCCCCTGTTCGGTTCGCACCAGAACCTGCGAACAGACAGAATGTTCGCGTGAACTTTAGAACCCTATTAAATACAATGGACTTGAACGTTCGAAATCTAAAGTGCTAATTATAAAGGCTAATATGCAATTTATTGTCCTAAAAAGTGTTTGGGGACCCGGGTCCTGCCCCAGGGGACATGTATCAATGCAAAAAAAGGTTTAAAAAATAGACGTTTTATGGGAGCAGTGATTTTAATAATGCTTAAAATGAAAAAATAAAAGTGAAATTTTCCTTTAAATTTCGTACCTGGGGGGTGTGTATGATATGCATGTAAAGTGGCGCATGTTTCCCGTGCTTAGAACTGTCCCTGCACAAAGTGTCCTTTTTGAAGGAAAAAAAGTCATTTAAAACTCACTTGCGGCTATTAATAAATTGTCGGCTTTTATCAATACATAGAAAAGTCATTGATAAAAAAAAAAAAAAAGCGTGGAGGTTCCCCCAAATTCAGTTACCAGGCCCATCAGGTCTGGAATGGATATTAAGGGGAACCACGCTGCAAATTTAAAAAAAAAATGGCGTGCGGTTCCCCCTAAATATCCATACCAGGCCCTTCAGATCTGGCATGGATTTTAAGGGGAACTCCACCCCAAATTTTAAAAAACTGGCGTGAAGTCCCCCCAAAAATCCATACCAGACCCTTATCCGAGCACGCAACCTGGCCGGCCGTACCAGGCCACATGCCCTCAACATGGGGAGGATGTCCCCATGTTGATGGGGACAAGGGCCTCATCCCCACAACCATTGCACGGTGGTTGTGGGGGTCTGCGGGCAGGGGGCTTATCGGAATCTGGAAGACCCCTTTAACAAAGGGGACCCCCAGATCCCGGCCCCCCCTATGTGAATTGCTAAGGGGTACATTGTACCCCTACCATTTCATGAAGAAAGTGTAAAAAAATGTAAATAAAAACACACAAACACCTTGGAAAAGTCCTTTATTAAAATTTTAAAAAAAACATTCCAGCGATGAAATCCAGTGTCCCGCGGCGATCCCGATGTCCAGCGCTGTCCGTCATTGGTTGTGCCTGAGCGGACCTGATGGGGAACTTCCTCCGCATGAATAGACCCGCCCCTTCTAAAGTTCCCCATCAGGTCCGCTAAGCGGACCAGATGCGGAACACGAGAAGGGGCGGGTCTATTCACGTATTACACAGTGAAGGAAGTTCCCATCAGGTCCGCCCCCTCGTAGAGCGGACCTGATGGGGAACTTCCTTCACTGTGTAATACATGAATAGACCCGCCCCTTCTCGTATTCCGCATCTGGTCCGCTGAGCGGACCTGATGGGGAACTTTAGAAGGGGCGGGTCTATACATTTAAAACACTGCGGAGGAAGTTCCCCATCAGGTCCTCTCAGGCACAACCAATGACGGACAGTGCTGGACATCGGGATCGCCGCGGGACACTGGATTTCATCGCTGGAATGTTTTTTTTGTTTTTGTTTTTGTTTTAATAAAGGACTTTTCCAAGGTGTTTGTGTGTTTTTATTTCATTTTTTTTACACTTTCTTTGTGAAATGGTAGGGGTACAATGTACCCCTTACCAATTCACATAGGGGGGGCCCGGGATCTGGGGGTCCCCTTTGTTAAAGGGGTCTTTCAGATTCCGATAAGCCCCCTGCCCGCAGACCCCCACAACCACCGTGCAATGGTTGTGGGGATGAGGCCCTTGTCCCCATCAACATGGGGACATCCTCCCCATGTTGAGGGCATGTGGCCTGGTACGGCCGGCCAGGTTGCGTGCTCGGATAAGGGTCTGGTATGGATTTTTGGGGGGACTTCACGACAGTTTTTTTAAATTTGGGGTGGAGTTCCCCTTAAAATCCATGCCAGATCTGAAGGGCCTGGTATGGATATTTAGGGGGAACCGCACGCCATTTTTTTTTTATTTGCAGCGGGGTTCCCCTTAATATCCATTCCAGACCTGATGGGCCTGGTAATTGAATTTGGGGGAACCCCCACGCTTTTTTTTATCAATGACTTTTCTATGTATTGATAAAAGCCGACAATTCATTAATAGCCACGAGTGAGTTTTAAATGACTTTTTTTCCTTCAAAAATGACACTTTGTGCAGGCACAGTTCTAAGCACGGGAAACAAGCGCCACTTCACATGCATATCATACACACCCCCCAGGTACGAAATTTAAAGGAATATTTCACTTTTATTTTTTCATTTTAAGCATTATTAAAATCACTGCTCCTAAAAAAACGGCCGTTTTTAAAACTTCTTTTTGCATTGATACATGTCCCCTGGGGCAGGACCCAGGTCCCCAAACACTTTTTAGGACAATAACTTGCATATAAGCCTTTATAATTAGCACTTTAGATTTCTCCCATAGACTTTTCGAATTTGCCGCGAACACCCCAAATTGTTCGTTGTTCGGCGAACGGGCGAACAGGCAATGTTCGAGTCGAACATGAGTTCGACTCGAACTCGAAGCTCATCCCTAGTCAAGAGATACAAATAGTAAGAACTGTGGGGGGATGTGCTGATGGAGAAGAGAAATTTACAGTTGTTAGGTGGCGGCCAGATGAACTTCTCTGAAGAGATATGTGTTCAGGGATTGTCTGAAAGTGGACAAAGTAGGAGATAGTCGGACAGATTGTGGTAGAGCCTTCCAGAGGATGGGAGAGGCTTGGGAGAAGTCCTGGAGGGGAGCGTGAAATGAGGTGACAAGCGAGCTAGAGAGCAGGAGGTCCTGGGAGGTACGAAGAAATATATTGCTTTTACCCTTTTGTAATTAGCACATTTTTCACCACTCATTAAAATACTAACAGGCAAGTCATGTAATTTATCCTCAAGAGGCATCACCATGTACAACCATGACAGGGGAATAAACACGTTTCTTTAGATCCATTTGGGATTTTACATTAGAGAAAATTAAGTACTGTCCGTGATACTTTTTTTATTTGCACTAACATAGAATTTTTCAGGACAAGCTTTCGGGGTATGTCCCCTTCTTCAAGGTCCAAGCAGTACTGATTCACAATTTTTTTAGCAGAATGTTGAAACAAAACAAGAAAAAAAAAAAAATCTCAGAGGGAAAGGAAAAAAAACACATACAAATCAATGGTAATAAAGATAGCAGCAGAGTTAGTGAGATAAGACAGAGTTAGTGAGATAAGACAGAGGGAGAGCTATAGACTTGAGGGGGGAGATGCTAGTCACAGAGGGGGTCATAAAACCTTAGTATAATGGGTAAGGAAACCAATATCTAAATTTAGGCCATTCGTTTTTGTGTTAAAAAGAATTATCATTCTTAGTTCAAATGTTTTCCTTTCCTGGATAGTTCTGAAATTCCCTTTAAGAACTAAAACATTGAGGTCTTCTATAGTGTGGTCTGGTTGTGAGAAGTGATGTCCCACAGGTGTGCAGAAACTCTCTTCTTTATGTTCCTTGATGGTATGTCTGTGAAAATTCATCCTCGCTTGCAACTTCTGTCCTGTTTCACCAACATAAGATCCTTTGCCACACCTGTTGCATTGGATGAGGTACACAACATTACTGGAGGTACAGTTGTAAGATCCCATGATGGTGAAGGTCCCATTTGTGTGTGTGACACTTTTGGATGGATTGATCTGGTTGCACAGTTTGCAGCGTTTTTTATTGCAGGGTTTGCTTCCATTATTTGTGACTTCATAATCAGAGTGAAGTTTCCTGCTGATTAGTTTGTGTCTGAGGTTGGGTGGTTGTCTGAAAGCCAATAATGGGGGTTGTTGGAATATTTATTTCAGAGTTTCATCCTCTGTTATAATGGGCTGTAAATCTTTGATTATCTTTTTGATCCCTTCTAGTGTTGGGTTGTATGTGGTGACTAGAGGTACTCGGTTATTTGTTTTTTTCTCTTTGTATTGGAGGAGATTTTCTCTTCAGGTTTTCAAGGCTGTGTTTATGCTGTTGTTGATGGTTTTGTCTTTATATCCTTTCTTCTGGAAAGAGCCTGCCAGTGTTCTGAGATGTTTATCTCTGACTTCTGGGTCTGAACAAATTCGGTGGTATCTGATGGCCTGGCTGTGTATGTGTATGTATCCACCCAGCAAAAGAAAATATTATACAACCTTTCACCACTGGAGCGAAGAGCTGTACACGATCTGCGCAAGAATCAGGCCATAACCATCAAACCAGCAGATAAAGGGGGAGCAGTCGTTGTGATGGATACAGACAAATATATACAAGAGGGTCAGAGGCAGCTGGCAAATACTACTTACTACAAAAAACTGGATTATGATCCGACCCAGGATTTTACTAAGCAATTAAAAGGTCTGATTGCGACAATACCAAGCCACCTGCATTCAGAACTCATCAATGCGATTCCAGATAATCCAGATATTGGAGACTTCTACATGCTGCCCAAAATTCACAAGCCAGGAAATCCAGGCAGACCCATTATAACAGGTATGAATACACTTACCGAACATATCTCAGGCCTTGTAGAAAACATGTTAAAACCGTTAGTCATGAACACTACTAGTTTCCTGCAAGACACCACTGATTTTCTGAACAAGCTTAACAATATACAACAATTACCACCAAATACACTTCTAGTCACTATGGATGTAGAATCTCTGTACAGTAACATCCCTCACAAGGATGGGTTGGCAGCATGTCACAGATTCTTATCATCCACACCAAACCACAAATACACGGCTGAGGATGTTACACAGCTCATCGAATTTATTCTTACACACAACTACTTCACTTTCAACAATGACATCTATCTCCAATGTATGGGTACTGCTATGGGAAGCAAAATGGCACCCCAATATGCAAACTTATTTATGGCTGACCTGGAGGACAAATTCCTGAACAGCATACAACAAAAGCCATACAGATATTATCGCTATATTGATGATATCTTCATGATATGGACTGAAGGTGAAGAAAATCTAAACCAATTCTTCTCATTGATCAACACTTTTCACCCATCTATCAAACTAAAAATGGACTATTCGAACACACATGTCAACTTCCTAGACACTACAGTATACATCAGGGATGACAAGCTTCACACTTCCATATACAGAAAACCGACTGACCGATGCAGCTATCTTCATAGTTCCAGTTTTCATCCCCAACACACTAAACGAGCCATCATACACAGCCAGGCCATCAGATACCACCGAATTTGTTCAGACCCAGAAGTCAGAGATAAACATCTCAGAACACTGGCAGGCTCTTTCCAGAAGAAAGGATATAAAGACAAAACCATCAACAACAGCATAAACACAGCCTTGAAAACCCGAAGAGAAAATCTCCTCCAATACAAAGAGAAAAAAACAAATAACCGAGTACCTCTAGTCACCACATACAACCCAACACTAGAAGGGATCAAAAAGATAATCAAAGATTTACAGCCCATTATAACAGAGGATGAAACTCTGAAAGAAATATTCCAACAACCCCCATTATTGGCTTTCAGACAACCACCCAACCTCAGACACAAACTAATCAGCAGGAAACTTCACTCTGATTATGAAGTCACAAATAATGGAAGCAAACCCTGCAATAAAAAACGCTGCAAACTGTGCAACCAGATCAATCTATCCAAAAGTGTCACACACACAAATGGGACCTTCACTATCATGGTATCTTACAACTGTACCTCCAGTAATGTTGTGTACCTCATCCAATGCAACAGGTGTGGCAAAGGATCTTATGTTGGTGAAACAGGACAGAAGTTGCAAGCGAGGATGAATTTTCACAGACATACCATCAAGGAACATAAAGAAGAGAGTTTCTGCACACCTGTGGGACATCACTTCTCACAACCAGACCACACTATAGAAGACCTCAATGTTTTAGTTCTTAAAGGGAATTTCAGAACTATCCAGGAAAGGAAAACATTTGAACTAAGAATGATAATTCTTTTTAACACAAAAACGAATGGCCTAAATTTAGATATTGGTTTCCTTACCCATTATACTAAGGTTTTATGACCCCCTCTGTGACTAGCATCTCCCCCCTCAAGTCTATAGCTCTCCCTCTGTCTTATCTCACTAACTCTGCTGCTATCTTTATTACCATTGATTTGTATGTGTTTTTTTTCCTTTCCCTCTGAGATTTTTTTTTTTTTTTTTTTTCTTGTTTTGTTTCAACATTCTGCTAAAAAAATTGTGAATCAGTACTGCTTGGACCTTGAAGAAGGGGACATACCCCGAAAGCTTGTCCTGAAAAATTCTATGTTAGTGCAAATAAAAAAAGTATCACGGACAGTACTTAATTTTCTCTGTCACAATTGCACTAATACGGCTACAATTACGTCAAGGATTTTACATTATAAATTATAAATGGATTGCTGCTTCTAATGCCTTTGTGTGATATCATAGAGCCGTCCCCCCTACACTTTCGCCATTTCTCTGGGACCAACAGCTGTGATTTTAGATTTTGTAAATATAAACCAGACCCTGTATGCATCTGATTAATTGTTGTAAAATACATTTATGCCCAAGGCATAAATAAATTAGTGCCACTCAGAAGTACAACAGAGGCATAACAAGAAAGGCAAGGCATTCTTATGGGAATTGTTTCACTTAGGTTTAAAGAACAGTGACTAACTGATATTTTGTCCTTGCTCATAAAAAAGTCTAAGGGTCACTGTTTAATGTTGGTCATACATTGGCAAATTATGCATTCTGTGTGACAGGCTATCTGAAATTTGACTTACGTTCAATAAATCTGTGCAAACCATGTAGAGACAGTTATCTATATTCCTAATGACTAAAACATGTTTTACCAAAAAGTTTGTTGTCATTTCAATATGACAGATGTTGGATTGTGTTTTGCTGCTCCTGGGTCTGAGATGGTAAGCTGGATAGATTCCAACCACCCTGGTCCAACTCATGGTATCCCTTTCAATAATCCATTGAAACCTAACTAATTGTGAATAAGTCCACTAGAACCAGCCCCAAGAAAAGGACCATTTGAAAAGTCTATTAATTTAGATAGCAGGTACATCAGTGTTGCCAACCTACCAGATTGAAATTTACTGGCACGACACCTGAAATTTACTGGCATAACCATGTTTTTACTGCCATTTCACAAAACTTACTAAATACATTTTTTAGGTGCAAATTTCAGTATTTAGGCTACAAACAAGTACGCTAGGCAACTAGCAATGTTATTAAAGGTAGATATTAGGATAAAAAAAATCATATTTTTGTTATTTTCGATATAATAAGGGCAAATGATTTAGTCACATCACCCCCTGTCTCCATCCCCCTCTGCCACCAACACCCCCTGCCTTCACCCCCCTCTGCGGTGCCACATCCTCCCCCTGCCTCCAATCTCCCCCTGCCTCCATGCCCCTCTGCGGTGTCACCATCAACCCCTGTCTCCATCCCCCACCCTCTGCAGTGCCACCATCCCCCTCTGCAGTGCCTCCAATCACCCCCAGCCTCCAATCACCCCCAGCCTCCAATCTCCCCTGCCTCCAATCTCCCCCAATCTCCCCCTGCCTCCAATCACCCCCTGCCTTCAATCTCCCCCAGGTCCTCTGCCTCCAATCACCCCCTGCCTCCATCCCCCACCCTCTGCAGTGCCTCCAATCACCCCAAGCCTCCAATCACCCCCAGCCTCCAATCTCCCCTGCCTCCAATCTCCCCCAATCTCCCCCTGCCTCCAATCACCCCCTGCCTCCAATCTCCCCCAGGACCCCTGCCTCCAATCACCCCCTGCCTCCATCCCCCACCCTCTGCAGTGCCTCCAATCACCCCAAGCCTCCAATCACCCCCTGCCTCCAATCTCCCCTGCCTCCAATCTCCCCCAATCTCCCCCTGCCTCCAATCACCCCCTGCCTCCAATCTCCCCCAGGACCCCTGCCTCCAATCACCCCCTGCCTCCATCGTCCCCTGCCTCCATCCCCCTCTGCGGTGCCACCAACAACCCCTATCTCCATCCCCCACCCTCTGCGGTGCCTCCAATCACCCCCTGCCTCCAATCACCCCCTGCCTCCAATCACCCCCTGCCACTAACACCCCCTGCCTCCAATCTCCCCCTGCCTCCATCCCCCTCTGCGGTGCCTCCAATCACCCCCTGCCTCCAATCACCCCCTGCCTCCAATCTCCCCCTGCCTCCTATCTCCCCCTGCCTCCATTAACCCCCTGCCTCCATGGTCCCTCTCTGCCACCATCACCTGATGTCACTGTCGGCTGGGCTGTCTGTCACTCTGTCTGTCCCCGACTCCCCTGTGAACTTTGTATTGCCTGGATGCAGCAGGCTCCTCCATTTCGCCACCGCCGCGTTCTGCTCAGCCTCCGCTTCGAGTCCTGACTCCTGCTCCAGTGCTGTGCTCCTCCAACCTCCTGGTTAGTTACAGATTTAAAATTCTGGCACGCGCGCGCCTGGTGGCATGTCCTAATACATCACTCGCCGGCACCGCGCGGCACAGCCTCTGTGAAATCCGCTCTGAATACAGCATACGCTCGGCTCGTCAAGCTCCGGAACTGCGCATGCGCAGTTCCAAGCTGAACCGATCTCGCCTATTTTCACTGGCACATTCCCGCAACTACGGACATTTACGGACAGGGGTAAAAAGTGCCAGTTTTTACGGACTGTCCGTGAAATTACGGACGGTTGGCAACACTGAGGTACATCATCACAGGTATGGTGTGATGAGATCATCTTGTTACTCTTCCAATATTATCACCCTACATCTTAGTAAATAGCTGTAAATGCTACCTTGCCTGTTATAAGGAAGATCACCTAGGTTCTTACAAAGCAATATTCCATCACGGTTTACTGTCAATACAATTTTTCACGGTTTAGAAACACTGTCATTTTAATAATTTTGTATCTGTAAATACAATGTAAAGTTCATAATAAGCAATATGGACATCTCTGTGGGCTTAGCATAAAAAGCAGCAGTGTGGGTATCTTAACCACTTAAGGACCTGAAGTATTTGACCCCTTAATGACCAGGCCATTTTTTGTGAAACGGCACTGCGTCACTTTAACTGACATTTGCGCGGTCATGCGATGTTGTACCCAAACAAAATTTATGTCCTTTTTTTTACCACAAATAGAGCTTTCTTTTTGGTGGTATTTGATCACCTCTGCGGTTTTTATTTTTTGCGCTATAAACAAAAAAATAGTGACATTTAAAAAAATATATATATATATTTTTACTTTTTGCTATAATGAATATCCCCGTGTAGCGGGGTATTGCTTTAAACAACCCAGAGACTACCATACCCAGGATGCATTTCCCCGCGCAAGGACTGCTGGGACAGGTTATTTAACCAGGGTGCGGGCCAGAGATTGGTCTCTTTGGACACCACCCGCCCAGCAAGTAGAACTCTGTGCTGAGTTTGCTGAGAATACAGGGCCTGAAGCCTAGGCCTGTATTATTCCAAAGAGCCTTCCGTACCCACCAAGGAGCCTGAGGGACGTTGCATCCCGCTGCTGTTATGCTACTACCAGGAGGACCGAAGACCCGGGTGTCGTGGAATCTGTGTACCAAGACACCGCAACGGAAGATACGGACACAGACTGTTCCGGTTGGGTGAGAGAGCACTTGCTCATGAGAATAATACAGGATCTTTAGACCCAGTAACTGTTGTTTGGGACTAACGTTAGTGCTTGCAGTTGCACGCCGGAGGGACAGTGCATTAAATTACGCTAGTAGACTTATTCTGGGTCACCAAGTTATCAAATTCCTTTGCTAGCGAAGATCTTTCTCTGCAGAACTTTCACATAGTACAGTCAGGCCTGACTTAGTAGTAGTGACATTGCTGGGCGCCATCTTGCCCATGAGGGAGAAGAGCTGCAGCGGGGTCCGTTAGTTTCTTGTCACAGGATTGTGTATCTGTCTGTTTGCTAAAATACTCTTTCATTGCAGGGCTCTGCATATGTTTATGTATACTGTTTTACCTGCTTAACCATTATTCTCAGTAAAGTACCAGGGTTAAGTATACCAGTCGTTTGTGTCATTTACTGTGCAGAAGAAACGGTTAGTGATAGCTATACCATACTGCTGTGTGTCTTTATTATGGGATTGTGCTGCCAAGAGTCACAGGTTACACAATCCTATCATCCCCTACTAACTGTGCCAAGGGAGGTTAGAGCCAATTGCTGGGGGTTGACAGTGAGTGTTACGGGGCCCGAAAAATCATACCATCGGCCCTCTTAGCTGGGGGTAGCGCTACACGTGGGGGCTCATCCGGGATTCCTGTATGCTGCAATCAAGCCCGCCAGAGGCACCGGCATGGATCTGCTAGCTGTGACCCAGTGGTGCGCATCCACTAATGTTTCCGTAGAGACGGCTGCAGTGATTGAACTTCCCGGAGAGGATTTTGTATGGGGCACGATGTAGAACCGCTCATAAAGCTCCTGTCCCCGCACCTATGCGCTGATAGAATGGGGAGACGAAGTGCCAGAAGACTTCAGAGGTCAGAGTGTGCGGTCCTTAGGAAAACAGACATACCGCTTGGCGCACGCAATGGTCATAAAGAAGGAACCTCCGCAGTCACCTAAAACCCCAAAGAGTCTGAAAGAGATGACAGCCCCGGGGACACCTCTAACCACTATAGGCCCCGAACTCTTAACTGCGCTAGGGGACCTTGTCACAAAGTGTCAGAAGAGTAGTACGGTACATGTAGAGGCAGGGTACCGGAAACTCTGGATCTTTTCAGGGAATCAACCTGTGCCACTCGGGGAAGAGGACTTTGACACCTGGATTGAACAAGCAATGCAGGCTGTGGAAGGATGGGAGGTACCAGAAGCGCAGAAGAAGCAGCGCGTGAGCGAAAGTTTAAAGGGGGCTGCTGCTGAAGCCGTGAAGAACCTCAGGTTCAGCAATGCTGCCTGTACTGCCTATGACTATCTGACTATGTTGCAGGAAGAATTTGGCCAGTTAGAGAAAGGGGTCGATCTAGTCTATCAGTTTGAACATACCCTCCAACAGCCATGAGAAAAGCTGTCTGAATATGTTCGCAGGCTAAACAAGATGCTTTGCCAAATCGTCCTTAAGAAGGGAATGGTACCACAAGAAATAGATGCGGCTAGGATGAAGCAGATTTTGAGGGGAGCATTGCGTTCTGATCCAGTCTGGCTCCATCTGAAAACCACTGGAGGAGTCATGTCCCTGAGTTATCCAGACCTTGTGCGAATCATAAGGGATGAAGAAGCTCTGATGAAGGACCAACAGGCGGTCGAGAAATCCACTACTTCCCCCTCAGTTGGGGTCAGATCCGCTGTAGCCACTAAACGGGACTCGGAGGTGGAGATCTTAAAATCACAGATGACCCAGGTGTTGGATTTGTTGACCTCCCTAATAGCCAAACCCAGGAGCCAAAGAAAAAGAGGAAGCCAGGAAAGAACCGTACCAGAGTGCCTCCACACCAGTCTCTCCGCGGGACAGAGGAAAAGCTGTCTGCTTTAACTGTGGAGGAGTTGGCCACTTTGGGCGAGTGTGCCCCAGTCCGAGGAAGACCCGAGGCCCTTATCGCCAGCCGGCGGAAAACTCCAAAGGGGCCCCGATGAAGGAGTCAGCCGGGTGCCCATCATTTCTAGCAAACTCCATTGGAATCATAAAGCAAGAGAAGTCAGGGAGTGAGGGAAACAATTCCCCATCAAAAACACCCAATACCACTCACCTGGAGTCAAAACCTCAAAACCCTCAGGAAATCAATGCATACCAGGCCCAACAGGGATTAAGATCCAGAAAAAGGTGGAAGAAGAAAAAACCGCCAAAGGATAAACCCACGAGTCCAAAGAAAGAGGCCTCCCCGAGGAGGTTTCCAGCCAAATTGGTGGGACCATCCCCAGTAGTCCCCATTCAAGTGGAGGGAGTCTACACGAGGGCCATCCTGGACACATGGGCCCAAGTAAGCCTCTTGTATCAGGATTTATATCAAAAACACCTGAGCCACTTGCCTTTACAGAAGTTGGAAGATCTGGAAATATGGGGGATTGGCACCCAAAGCTTCCCATATGACGGTTATCTTCAGATTAGACTGGCCTTCGACCCCTCAGTAGCAGGAAAGACAGAGGTCTTTGACACCCTGGCGGTAGTTTGCCCTCGCCCACCAGGGGCCAACAAAAGTTCCCTGATAATAGGGACCAATACTGACCTGGTCAGGAGACTACTGGCTCCCCTAGCACAAGAGCAGGGTACTTCAACAGCCAGAATTCACCCAATGTTGCAGTTAGCCTATCAGCGATTGGTTCTGGAACAGAAGGCCCCAGAAGAGGGGGTAGGGAAAGTCTGGAGACTGGAGAAGAAGGAGAGAGTGTTGCAACCTGGTGAAGTGGCCTGTCTGAGGGCCACTGTGAAGCTCACCTGGGAACAGCCAGGCCCCTTTGTAGTCCTGGAACCAGACCCTCTGGACACCCACCCAGGATTGGAGGTAATCCCCGAGGTAGTCCCGCTGAGGGCCCTGAAGTAGGAAAATGGCCGTGTACCAGTGAGTATCAGAAACACCACTGACTCACCTGTGAAGATTCCGGCCCGGATGCTGTTGGGCCAAGTAAACCCTGCCACCCCAGTGGCCCTGTCTGACTTGGAGAAGACTGAAGGAGGAGAACCCATTTTGGAGAAACTCTGCCTGGAGAACACGACCCTACCACCGGTGTGGAAAGCGAGCGCCAGGGCCCAGCTGGCCAGGTGGAGGAAGATCTTCTCCAAAGATGAGTTTGACGTAGGGTGTGCGAGGAGTGCCACCCACAAGATCCGTCTGCAAGAAGACAAACCTTTCCGAGAAAGGGTCCGGCGGGTCCCACTGGCTGACCTGGAGGACTTACGTGAGCAACTTACAGAGCTCAAGAGAACTGGTGTTAGCCGGGAGTCCAGGAGTCCATATGCCTCACCTATTGTAGTAGTCAGAAAGAAGAATGGGTAACTGAGACTCTGTATAGACTACAGGACTCTCAATAGGAGGACGATACCTGACCAGTGCACTACTCCTAGGATAGAGGACGCTCTACAGAGTTTGTCTGGAGCCAAGTGGTTCAGCGCCATGGACCTGAAGAGTGGGTATTACCAAATCCCAATGCATCCAGAAGACAGAGAGAAGACGGCATTCATCACCCCAGTGGGATTCTATGAATTTAACAGGATGCCTCAAGGTCTGTCGGGGGCTCCTGCCACTTTCCAGCAACTGATGGAAAAGACAGTGGGGGGCATGAACCTCATCGAAATCTTAGTGTATCTAGACAACATAATTGTCTTTGGGAAGACTCTGGAAGAACACGAGGAAAGGCTGGAGAAAGTCCTGAAAAGACTCAGTGATGAGGGACTCAAACTCTCCAGGGAGAAGTGTCAGTTCTACCAATCCTCAGTTCATTACCTGGGACACATAGTGTCGGAAGAAGGAGTGTCTACAGATCCTGATAAACTGGAGGCAGTTACCTCCTGGCCCCGGCCAACTACAGTGACTGAGCTCAGATCCTTTATTGGGTTCTGCTCCTACTACCGCAGGTTTGTGGAGGGATTTGCAAGAATTGCCAAACCTCTGAATGAGTTGCTGAAGACAGAAGGAGAGGAAGATTACTCTGGCCCTAGGAAGCCGGGAGAGTCAGTGGAAGAGATTTCTGGAGAGATTTACCTTTTCCCTGCATTACATAGGCATTCGACAGCATGACAGCAGCAGAGGTAAATATTACTTCTTTCTTTGCAGAGAATTATTTTTTAGATTCATTTACATTTTTATGAAAGATTGGCCTTAAAAAGGATCTGTAAAGTTAGAAGCAAAATATAAAGATTATTGCTAAGCTTCTTGATGTTGTATTTAACAGATCATATCCAAAGAGCCATCATGTAACATTATTCTTTGAGGTACATTTGTTTGTAATCTTCTGAAAATCTGATTGGCATATAACATAGAACTGGGGACACCATTCCTCAATTAACAGTTACGTAAATTAGTCATGCTACAGATGTGCATTTTATTGTATTTTTGTTCCTGAGAATTGCTAAACAGTTGTACAAATATTGCACAACAAAAATTTTTAACTACAATGCTCTAATGCTACATGACATATGTGTTCAGAAAATATAACATGTTCTGGAGGTTTTAGGTAGTTTATAGTCAAAAGTGCTGATTTTGACAGGTGTGTAAATTTTTTAATTTTTTACATTTTTTGAGACATATTTTTATTGCAGTATTTGTATTTATTAAAGGGCATCTAAGATCTTTTTATCACATTTTCTGAGTTTACCCCTTCGTGACTAGACCATTTGTTTGCTATTTGGCACTGCACTACTTTAACTAGTAATTGACTGGTCATGCTTTGCAGTGATGAGAAACAGACATATTGTTCCCTCTGTACAGAGCCCAATGTTGATTGTCAACACAGGGCTCTGGCCTGTGATTGGACACAGCCAATCAGCAGGTCCCAGCCATGAACCATTGGCTGAGACCAGCTGACAAACTCCTGCTGTGAACAATCACAGCGGATGTCAACCTAACCAGGTCGCGATGTGTGGGTGTCAGGCGGTAACAAAAAGTAGATCCTAGTATAATGGAGATGTAGACAATGACTAAGAATTATACAAATGTCTTGATGGAAAGTGTACAGTGTTTGTTACCATCTGACCCCTACATCCGCTGGGGAGACCCTTGTTATTGGCGCGTCCACCCCCATGTGTGGGCTAGGTGAGATATAGGGCCAGCTCTGTTTTTACTTGGTTAGGAGAGTGACCGGTGCACCGTATGAGGCTAATTTGTATAATTTGTTCAATGTGTGTGCTATATACTGGTTAATGTTGTAACGTGGTGTGCATGTGAAGTTATGTGTACACATGGCCTGACATGTGCCCCAGATGTATATTACTTGAGTGTTATCATGTATTTCTGTTTACTCATAGATCTTGACTCCTTCTCAAACTCCTGAAGAAGCGGTTACCCCGTGAAATCTACATTAAATAATTATGGAATCTCAAGATGACTAGTGCTCTTTCTGTCAATTCCATTGGAATCTTTTATTGGAAACACCTATTCTGGTGACAACTGTCTGAGAAGGGTTTCTTCTTCATGCAGGACAAAGACTGACAGAGTTTTTACCATACCTTACTGTATCCAAAACTTGAAACATGTGTAGGAAAGTGTTCTTTGGTTCACTGTCTGTGAGGTTGTTTACTTTCATGGCTGGTACATACCATAGAGTTCTTGTTACAAACAGGTTGTTTCTCGTCCTTGCTTAATGGTCAGGAAACCCCTCAAGGCTACATATATGGATGTCTTACAGGAAGTGCATACTTACCAACTGTCCCGAATTTCCCGGGACATTCCTGGGATTTAGACCCTTTTCCCGGATTTTGCTATTCCCGGGAAATGTCCCGCGAAATTCTTATTTTCCCGAATTTTAATTATTATTTTTTCGCCGCCGGCCGCTAGAGGTCCGTGGCCGATGGAGACAATGTCTCCACCGGCCGCCATTTTCCCAAAGACCACAACAAACAACTGTTTAGTAATGGCCGGGTGGCTGCCAATAGAATTTGAGCTGTGGTACCGCCCACCTCCCACCGCGCTGCCGACTGTCTGTGACCTGATGTGGGAAGGGGTGGGGGGTGGGCGGCGCGGCAGCTCAATTGCTATTGGCAGCCACCCGGCTATTTTGTCCCATTCTGTTTAGTAATGGCGGAGGAGAGAGTCTCCACTGCTGGGAATGCCTGATGTAAGGAAAGGGGGGGCTCCATTGGGGGATGCCTGGTGTAAGGGGGGACTTTGCTGGCAATGTCCGATGTAAAGGAGGACTCCGCTGGCAATGTCTGATGTAAAGGAGGACTCTGCTGACAATGCCTGATGTAAGGGGGGACTCCGCTGGCAATGCCTGATGTAAGGGGGGACACCGCTGGCAATGCCTGATGTAAGGAGGGACACCGCTGGCAATGCCTGATGTAAGGGGGGACTCCGCTGGCAATGCATGATGTAAGGGGGGACTCCGATGGCAATGCCTGATGTAAGGGAGGACTCCGATGGCAATGCCTGATGTAAGGGAAGAATCCGCTGGCAATGCCTGATCTAAGGGGGGACTCCGCTGGCAATGCCTGATGTAAGGGGGACTCCGCTGGCAATGTATGATGTAAGGGGGAACTCCGCTGGCAATGCCTGATGTAAGGGGGACTCCAATGGCAATGCCTGATGTAAGGGGGGACTCCGCTGGCAATGCCTGATGTAAGGGGGGACTCCGCTGGCAGTGCCTGATGTAAGGGGGGACTCCGCTGGCAGTGCCTGATGTAAGGGGGGACTCAGCTGGCAATGCCTGATGTAAGGGGGGACTCAGCTGGCAATGCCTGATGTAAGGGGGGACTCCGCTGGAAATGCCTGATGTAAAGAGGGACTCCACTGGGAATGCCTGATGTAAGGAGGGGCTCCGCTGGGAATGCCTGATGTAAGGAGGGGCTCAGCTGGGAATGCCTGATGTAAGGAGGGGCTCCGCTGGGAATGCCTGATGTAAGGAGGGGCTCCGATGGCAATGCCTGATGTAAGGGGGGACTCCGCTGGCAATGCCTGATGTAAGGGGGGACTCTGCTGGCAATGCCTGATGAAAGGGGGGACTCTGCTGGCAATGCCTGATGTAAGGGAGGAGTCAGCTGGCAATGCCTGATGTAAGGGAGGAGTCAGCTGGCAATGCCTGATGTAAGGGGGGACTCCACTGGCAATGCCTGATGTAAGGGAGGAGTCAGCTGGCAATGCCTGATGTAAGGGGGGACTCAGCTGGGAATGCATGATGTAAAGAGGGGCTCCGCTGGGGACACCTGATGGCATCTGGTGGCAGGCGACGTGGCAGGTGACACGCTCAGGGCTTCCACTGATTCTGCATTATGGTGAGTGGAATAATTTCATTCTATATTACAATGTAATAATAGAAATAATGCGCTTCAATCACCCTGACACCATAACAACCATGGTGGCGGGATGATTGAAGCGCTAACATCAGGTGTTTGGAGTATCTTTATCTGCTGATTGTTAAACTTTCTGGAATACACATATTTCTATTGTGGTGTAGGATCTGGGCCTGCTGTCTCTCCATCCCTCTTTCTTTCTCTCTATCTCTCTTTTTCTTTCTCTCCCTCTTTCTTTCTTTCTTTCTCTCTTTCTTTCCCTCTTTATTTCTTTCTTTCTCCCTCCATCCCCCATTCATCTCATACTCTAACCACACCCTTCCGGGCCACGCCAATTTAAGCCACGCCCACTATTCCGCGTACTTCGCACGCCACATTTTTCCAATACGGTATGCCCGCCTACAAACAAATGCCACGCCCCTAATTATAGCAAGGCTCCACCTACATGCAAAAAAGTGTCCCGATTTTTTTTTTGCAATGTTGGCAACTATGGAAGTGAAAGGAGAGAGTGGCCAGCCACATGCTCTGCAACACAGGAGGTTCTGCATGCTGACTTTGTGCTGTATCCATCCATCCATCCTGGCTTAAAAGGGACAATAGGCAAGTGTTACTGCACTGAGTAGCTCACTGTTTGTTATATTACTGTCACTCCTGTGTGAGCACTCCTGTGTGGGAATCAGAGATATCTGATATTGTCTGAGTCACTGAAACTTTCTATTTGCATACTGCAGTATAATTGAGCTACTCTCAAATGTATGACAGCAAAGCTCATTTGATTATAACCTATCAAGTGACTGGTTTGTGTTGAAGTGTATATCTGCTACTTCATTATTTAGAGCAACAGTGTCCCTTTTTGGTATGGGAGGTACCTAGCTAGTATTAGACTCTGAACAGTAAACAGCTCAGGGTAGCGTTAGGCCCCTTTCACACTGAGGTGTATTTCAGGCGTTTTTGTGCTAAAAATAGCGCATAAATAACACCTGAAATACTCCTGCCCCAGCATTCTCAATGTGAAAGCCCGAGGGGCTTTCACACTGAGGCGGTGCGCTGGCAGGAGACAAAAAAATCTCCTGCAAGCCGCATCTTTGGAGCGGTGAAGAAGCGGTGTGTATACTGCTCCTTTACCGCTCCTTGCCATTGAAATCAATGGGACACCGCGGTAATACGGCCCGCAAACCGCAGCTGTAGCCGCGGTTTTCAGGCGGTATTAACCCTTTTTCGGCCGCTAGAGGGGGGTTAAAACCGCACCGCTAGCGGCCGAATATCGCGGTAAACACGACGGTATAGGGTGCTGAAAATCACGCCGCTATACCGCCACTGCATATGCCCGCCCCAGTGTGAAAGGGGCCTTAGGATAGACTTCCAATGGCCATTTAGATAGGTAGAGGCCCGGTAGCATTGATAGCCTATAGTCAGGTTAGGGACCAGGAGATAGGCTAGATAGGCCTGATTTGCCTTGCCGGTGGCGTGTTCCAGACTTTTTTGCCATCGGTGTGTTCGTCTGTACATGCGTTCCTAGGAAGCCACCACTCCACAGATGCATCAGCGTTCATCCTCTCAAGCTGGATTGTGCTACGCCTTGCAAGCCAGCTCATCAGGAACCCCTGCAACCGAACTCTGCCACAGGACCTAATTAGAGGTGTTAAAGGTTTTTAGTTATACATATTCGGATATATAGATACATATATACACTGTTCTAAGACATATGAACATTCTTCTTGTTATTGCTTTGGTTGTATGTAATGCCATCACTTTATCATATATAAAGTTACACTAATCACCTGCTGGTATGTCTGCATATCTCTACTCTTATGCCACGTACACACGATCATTATTCACGGCGGTTAAAAAACCGCCGTGAATAATGACAGGAAAAACGAGGGAACCGCTTGGTTCCCTACACACGGTCGTTTTTCCCGTCATTTTTTCTCTTGACGAGAAAAACGACCGTCTGTGGGCTCCACGGCAGTGTTTCCCTATGGGAAAACTGCCGCGGAAAAAAATGCTGGAAAAAACGATGAGAAAATTTAGAACATGTTCTAATTTTTCTCGTCGTTTTTTATGCCGTTTTTCTCGACGAGAAAAACGACATAAAGCCCACAGACGATCGTTTTTCTCGGCGAAAAAAATGCAGTTTTTCTCGTCGAGAAAAGCGGTCGTGTGTACGCGGCATTAGAAATCTATGCTGGGTGTATTAGTAGTACTACTGCTGTCAGTTATTTTGGGTGAGTTTCTAGTTATTGTCCTAGAAAGGCATTATCCCTACATACGCTGGAGCCCTGTGCTAGCTGGAGGCACTGCCAATTATATATTCATAATCCACTCTTCCTTTAGCGAATGCTCTTGCTCATTTGGTTACCAGCAGGTTAGCACCATAGCCTGTGTGGAGAGGGCAACTTCATATGACCCCCCTCCCCCATAACAGGGCTCCACAAGGTTTTCACTTTAGATTAAATTCAAGTGTTAATTAAAGCGTTAGTAAAGTCGTTTAAAAAAAAAATAGCTTAATGGCATAATGTGCTAGCAGGCATCGCCTACTAGCACATTATTATAGACTTACCTGTAAAATAGATCCCTCCAGAGGTGAGCTGTTACCACTGACAGCTCTTCCATCTCCACCGGGTCTTCCTCACAGGGTTTTTCGGGCTCTGCTCGTTTGAATGGCTGAGCCGTGATGATGTCACTCCTGCGCATGCACATCTTAGTCATGGCACAGCGCTCTGAATGGACGGCGCACACAAGAGTGCCATCCATTCAGGGTGCACTATGCATGCGCCGGTGATGTCACCAGCTGCTACATGTGTGAATATCTCCTAAATGGTGCATGATATTCACTGTACCTACAGGTAAGTCTAATTATAGGCTTACCTGTAGGTACAACTGGAAAAGTGGACTTTACTACTGCTTTAATTACTTATCTATGAAATTTATTTTTACATACATCCTCCTATAAACCCCTGCAGAACAGCACTCATACTAGGAAAGGAAGAGACAGCAGTATGTACCTTTTCTGTTGCTTTGCACAGTGTCCATGTCAACATGCTTATAGAAGGGAAAAGTAAAGTAATGATCTGCATGATCTCCTGCTCCTTCATTATTCAGCCAGAGGCTGGAGTATGTCCTGGAAGATATTGTATTGTTTTTCTGCAATGTAACTTGCAAAGAGAACCAGGAACCTTATTCTGCAATGTTGTAGGCTGCATTCACACATGGGCGTTTTGAATTACGGGCAGAATAGCAACGATTCTGTCCGCAAATTCAAAACGCCAAGGTGTGAATGACAGATCTCCATTCCCAGTTGATGCTTTTTACAAGAAAACGCGTCGGTAGGAGAGAAGTCTGAGACGTTACTACACACTAGCAGACATTTTGATATAGCTGCAGTTGTGTGTTTTATATATTTCTTTACATTTTATTGCGTGAAAACCCTTTTGTGTGTTTTTTTAATAAATACCCTGAATTTACTGCACATGAGTTTTTTCTTTTCTATTTTTTTCAATGAACTTTCTGGCTGGTTAAACTGTGATTACCCTCATTGAGTCTGATTGAAACATATCAAGGAAGGTATGAAGCGGCAGGGCGGATTATGCTCTTGGAGTCCACATATCCTGAATGCAATCAAGATATCCGGGGAGAGACACAATCAGGTGTCTGAGCAGACAAGCAGGTGCACCGACTGAAGGAGGAACAGCTGATCCCGTTGGGGCTTACAACATGAGTTTGACTCCCATCATAGGAGTCCACCTTTTTCGGTAAGGGGCCATCCGGCTGCATTTACTCCCCGTATCAAGATTGACATATTTGAGCCGCATATACTAGGATCACCAGTTACCAGTGCTAACCCTTAGGAAGATCTTTCAATTTGTGTGTGCCGGTTTATGCATTGGGACTAATTTTCCTCCTTTGTGTAGTCTCATTGGACTCAGTTCTGATTCCAATGATTTGGTTTTAAACACACAACTTTGTTCACTAATTAATTTGGTTACACATTAGGTGTATTATATGCTGTTTTTATATGGTGCGCCATATATCCTATCCTATTTCACTTCATATATGACAATGTATGCTGGTTTATGATAGGTGTGTATGTCACATTCACTGCACATGTTGGTTTCACATTCAGTTTTTAACACTTTGTGTGAGTTTAATTTAATTAATTTTGGATCAATTTATTTTTTATTCTTTATTTTTGATCAAATTTTGACAATTTCATGATCACAATTTTTTCATCTATTCACGGTTTAGAGTCATAGGTGCTAATTTTTTGCGCAACTTTTTATTGTATATAATGTGAATGACAAATCGCACAACGCACATTTCAGTTGCCATTCATTTAAATGCCACCTAAAAACTTGGTGCGGTTCTGCTGAATTTTTCAAAGCTCCTGAACTTTTTTTGACCAATAAGCTTCACGCAATGCAGTTTTCCATGATTGCAGCGCAATTTATCGTGCGGCAATCAGGCAGAATCGCACAGCATTTATAAGAGCCATTGAAATTAATGTCATCAGAAATGTACATTGTGCGATTTGTCATTCACACCTAGGCATTTTGAAATCATGGGCAGAATTGCAGCTATTGTGTGCCATGATTCAAAACGCCCATGTGTGAATGCAGCCGTAAGGGTGCTTGGATCACCAAGACTGTCAGAGTACTGTTACAAATCTTTTGACAGGTAGTACAGATCACATCTAGGTGATCTGTACTACTGTGTAGTTACTGTAACTGTTTGCCTGGTGTTCAGCTTCTATTAAGAGTGTAGTGTTTGCTGTGACGAACGCGGGTGTCAGATCCCTGCCCTCCTCACTAACTCATGACAAGCACCGGCCAATCTCACACCGCGCTGTCACTAATGTAACAATGCCACTCTCAGCTGCACCTTGCACAAAGATTTTCCAGCTTGCAGGACCACAATATAGGTGCCAGCAGCCTGAGAGCGATTGTCACTGGGCTAATTAACCAATTAGCCCTTTAACTACCACCTCTTTTGGACCGAGCAGGAGGAGACTCGTAATTTTAGCAATACCAATTATGATTTTAGAATAATCGTCTGTAACACACACTGTCACCACAGACGGGTATGTTCAGAAAGTTTATCCTATACAGTAGCACTCTTCAAGAGACAGGTTCTTGGTTAGCTTGCATTAAGAGCTTAGGGGCAAGGTTAACACTTTTCAAAATAAGGTTTTAATAACGAAAAGGTCAAAATTGGTGCAAATAAAACATTTACAGAAAAAGGGTGTTTCAAAAAACTAAAGACAATATACAGCAACAGAGTAACAAGACAGCGTGAGAAGAAGAATACTTGCGCAATGTCCTTGGGTTGAACAGAGTTTCGGTCGATGAGCCAGGTGTCAAAATGGTTCTCAAACTTGGCAGATGTGTCTGATCTCATGGTAAAGGAGAACTGAGAACTGTCTTTGCACTTCTCTTTTTCTCTGGTATCAAAGGGGTGGGGCCAGTTGCCATATACCATTATTCATATCTCCCAATATGTACGGGATGCATTCTTGGAACTGATAGGTTATTGTTCATCATTGAATTTTGTGTCCAGGCAGTGGCGTAACTAGAGACTTCAGGGCCCCGGTGCAAGAAATCATGAAGGGCCCCCCCCCCCCCCACCGAAAAGCTTAATACTTAATTTTTTTACACTGTACAACAAAGAGGGACTGCCCATATCACCTGGGATTTCACATAAATGAAGCAATACATCAGTTGCTGATCCTATGCAGCAATCATAGGATCAATTAAATCTGACCTGGGGAATGGGATCAGTAACAGTGCTGGTGGGGAGGAGGGATGGGATCAGGGTTGCCACCTTTTCTTCAAGCCAAACCCGAACACTTTCGCGGTGCGCGGCAATTTTTTTGTACTACACGCTATAGGATTGTAAAATACCTAGGACACCTTTTTGGGTTACCCAAAGAGAGTAGTAATGAGGTGTGCTACAATGAACAGTGGCTGTGGCCAAATTGCATTAACAGTGGTGGGGGGGGGCTGAATAGGCATGGTTAATTAAAAAAAAAAGCATTAGTGTACCCATAAAATATGATTCAATTAATAAAAGAAATGTCAGTTAAAATATGAAACTAGTCTACCTTTAAAAGTGGACACTGTCAGCCAGTAGGGCAGAGGACGGTGTCAGTAGGGCAGAGGACGGTGTCAGTAGGGCAGTGGACGGTATCAGTAGGGCAGTGGACGGTGTCAGTAGGGCAGTGGACGGTGTCAGTAGGGCAGTGGACGGTGTCAGTAGGGCAGTGGACGGTGTCAGTAGGGCAGTGGACGGTGTCACCCGGTGAGAGCTGTATATATGGATGGTGTATGGGGGGGGGGGGGAATTGTATATACAGGGGGGGCTGTATATATGGGGATGGTGTATAGGGGGAGAGAGAACTGTATATATGGGGGGACTGTATATATGGATGGTGTATGGGAGGGGGAGAGAACTGTATATATGGATGGTGTATGGGGGGGGAGAGAGAACTGTATATATGGGGGGACTGTATATATGGATGGTGTATGGGGGGGAGAGAACTGTATATATGGGGGGGACTATATATATGGATGGTGTATGGGGGGGGGGGAGAACTATATATATATATATATATATATATATATATATAATATATATATATATGTATATGGGGGGCTGTATATATGGATGGTGTATGGGGGGTGAGAGAGAACTGTATATATGGGGAGGACTGTATATATGGATGGTGTATGGGGGGGAGAACTGTATATATGGGGGGGACTGTATATTTGGATGGTGTATGGGGGGGAGAGAGAACTGTATATATGGGGGGACTGTATATATGGATGTGTATGGGGGGGAGAGAACTGTATATATGGGGGGGACTGTATATATGGATGGTGTATGGGAGGGAGAACTATATATATATATATATATATATGTATATGGGGGGCTGTATATATGGATGGTGTATGGGGGGAGAGAGAGAACTGTATATATGGGGGGACTGTATATATGGATGGTGTATGGGGGGGAGAACTGTATATATGGGGGGGACTGTATATATGGATGGTGTATGGGGGGGGAGAACTGTATATATGGGGGGACTGTATATATGGATGGTGTATGGGAGGGAGAACTATATATATGTATATGGGGGGCTGTATATATGGATGGTGTATGGGGGGGAGAGAGAACTGTATATATGGGGGGACTGTATATATGGATGATGTATGGGGGGGAGAGAGAACTGTATATATGGGGGGGGACTGTATATATGGATGGTGTATGGGGGGGGAGAGAACTATATATGGGGGGACTGTGTATATGGATAGTGTATAGGGGGAGAGAACTGTATATATGGGGGGACTGTATATATGGATGGTGTATGGGGGGGGAGAACTGTTTATATGGGGGGGACTGTATATATGGATGGTGTATGGGGGGGGAGAGAACTGTATATATGGGGGGGACTGTATATATGGATGGTGTATGGGGGGGGAGAACTATATATATATATATATATATGGGGGGACTGTATATAAGGATGGTGTATGGGGGGGGGAACTATATATATATGGGGGGGACTGTATATAAGGATGGTGTATGGAGGGGATGATAAATGTGTGTATGAGGAGGAGAGGGAAAACTGGATGGATGGATGGTGTATGGGAGGGGGGTGGCAGAACTGTATGGTAGTGTATGGGGGGGGGGGGCAAAACCAGAGGAGAGTCTCCGGCAACATGGAGACTCCGTCTCTGCCTCTGTGTCCCGTCTGCAGCACACAGAGCGGACGGAGGTGAACCGACAATGCGGGGGTGGGGGGGTAGATAGGAAGGCAGCAGTTGCAGAATAAAGCGGACCGAACTCGAGGCGCACACGGCGGTGGTGGCACAGCTTCAGCACAGGCACAGGGACTCAGGGAGCAACTGGCGGGTCTGAATAATATTCCTGGGTCTCAGGCGGGCAGAGACCCGGGCACATGTTTCAAAACCCGTACTGTCCGGGTGAATCCCGGACAGGTGGCAACCCTAGATGGGATCAGTGAAGTGCTGGTGTTGAGGGGGGGGTGGCAGCGGTTGTACTTAAGGCGGGGTGGCTGCGGTGGCAGTGGTGGTGCCATCCTCTCCCACCACCACCTGTGCCTCTTACTGATCCCATCCCTATCCCCCCCATCACCTCTGTTGTAGAATTAATGGGGGGGGATAGGGATGAGATCAGTGGTGGGGGGATGGGATCGGTAAGGAGGCACAGGTGGTGGTGGTGGGAGAGGATGGCATCACCACTGCCACCTCCCTCAAGTACCACCGCAGCCACCCCCCCTCAAGTACCACCGCTACCACCCCCCCTCAAGTACCACCGCTACCACCCCCCCTCAAGTACTAGCGGTGGTACTTGAGGGGGGTGGTAGTGGTGGCACTTGAGGGGGAGTGGCTGCGGTGGTACTTGGGGGGTGGCTGCGGTGGTACTTGGGGGGTGGCTGTGGTGGTACTTGAGGGGGGGGGGTGGCTGCGGTGGTACTTGAGGGGGGGTGGCTGTGGTGGTACTTGAGGGGGGGTGGCTGCGGTGGTACTTGAGGGGGGTGGCAGTGGTGGTGCCATCCTCTCCCACCACCACCTGTGCCTCCTTACTGATCCCATCCCCCCCACCACTGATCTCATCCCTATCCCCCCCATCACCTCTGTTGTAGAAGTAATGGGGGGGGATAGGGATGATGAGATCAGTGGTGGGGGGGGATGGGATCAGTGAGACGAGGCACAGGTGGTGGAGGTTGGCATTGATTGCTGAGGTGAGCTCTGTCACTTGATTGACTTACCATCAATCAATCGATTCCCCCGGGAATTCCGTCCTGTGGGTCACTCTGACAGATGTCACTGTGTGTGTCTTCTCCCGCCAGGCGCCAGGATGAAAAATTCGCCACTCTGCCTTGCCTCATGCTGCCTGGGTAGACTCCGGGAAGGTACTCCATGCTGCCATAGAGGGGAAAGCTTCTCCCCGCCTTCTCTCATTTTTCAGAGTCCGCCCCGCCTCCCTACATCTCTGTGTCTCTGGATAGGCGGAGGCGGAGGCGGAGGCGGGGGCGGGGGCGGAGGTGGTCCACAATCCCAGTCAGTGAGTGGAGTGCTGCCTCAGCTGCCCTGCTCTCTTGCATTATCTCAGTGTCTGTCTTCAGTCAGCGGCGGACCCGCGGCCCAACGTATAGCACGCAGTGCGCGCTGCACACATTGTCAGTGAGTGACAGTCAGGTGGGCGGCGCCGGCAGAGTACACGGACGGGCTGCGGGGCCCCCCGGACTTGGCAGAATTACAGGGCCCAGTCGCAACTGCGACTGTCGCGACCCTGAAAATTCCGCCACTGTGTCCAGGTATACTAAACACAGGGTAACTCAGATAAATGTGTCACCCAGGAGGCATCTGACAGCTATCTTCCCTCTTGTATGTCTTAGCATGGTCATGCCTGGACTTAATTAGTTCAGTATGAAATTCCACATCCAAATATATACTTTTTATTAATGTGTCATGTTCCTGTATGGGTTTCTGTATCATGTGTAGATTCTTAAGTTTTGAATTGGGCAGAGGTCTCTGAAAGCATGCCCTTTTACGACCCTCATTAAGTCTGAGCATCCTTAGATGGCATGTTATGTATTCTTAATGGATTTGGTTATAGTTTTACGATAGGCCTGGACAGCAGATTAGACATCCTGCCAGGACTTAATTAGCTGTTTACAGCCCTGCACAGGCCCATGTCTGAGATAATGTTTTTTTTTTTTAAGTGAGTCTATGGATTACATGAAATAAAAGAGGTCGAAGGGGGTTGAGACTACTGCTACAATGTAACTATTCTGTCAAACTGTCATGGCTGACGTCTGATTTCTGAACAAGATGGCCAATAGCTACAGTTTTTTGTGTGTCTAGTACGTGATATCAATACATTTACCACCGGTAAATAAGGGCACTATTGTTGGCTGTCCTAGTCCCTACACTTTAGGGGGGCCCATGGAAATGCTAAAAACTTCTACTCTTCAGTAGTCAGCTTCAGATTTACATGTTTTTAGAACAGTTTGTTACCCAATGGAGCAATCAGCTACACTTCTTCAAATAACCTTCCCTTCATACACCTCTCTAATCCCTTCATCTTTTTAATAAGTAGCTTTCTGTTTAAAAATGCAAGGCAATTCCTAATCTTTTCACCCATTGTCCTGGTCTGAAGCAACTTTGTCTCACTGGGGTTGTTTTACTAACACTGGAGAGTGGAAAATCTGGGGCAGCTGTAAATGGTAGCCAATCAGCGTCTAACTTCAGCTTGTTCAATTAAAGCATAACTCCACTTTACAGTTAGTACAGTACAGTTAGACAGTTACTAGAGTTGGAGCACACATAGTCCTATGGTTTGTGTAGCAGGGATCATCCTGCTCCTATAATTATAGTTTGTGGTTCAGTAAAGTGTTAGATACTCGAGTGGTCTTAGGGAAAATATATGCCTACATGGTAATCATCAGCACAATCGACAGCATCTAAGTCATTGTATTCCTGGTATCTGTCTCCTTTTTTGTTGTCAAAATGTATTACCATAAATGAATGATATTCTTCTGCAAATAGGCCCTGCTCGGGACGTGCGATCCATCCACAGAGAGGCAATGTCAATTTCGGGTTCTCAGTGGCACAGGAAGTGATGTCACAGCTACGCGGGAAAGCACCGCCCATGTCCTACGGCGGTTCCAATTTAAAAAAAGACAGTAACAAGAATAACTAGTACTGGGAGTGTTCCGTGGCATTGCACTGCACCACGATGCAGCTTAAAACTCCCGCAAATGAAGCGTCTCGTCTGCAAACACGTGAGTACATTGACGTCACGCGCTTCCCATAAGCACTGTGTCCGGCGCCCGAACACAGTGCACTTAAAGGAGCTTTTTTATTTAAGGGCCCTTTTATTTTTACTTTAATAGCTTTGGGGGGGGCGCGTAACCGGAGGAACAAGAGATCAGCAGAGGGGGAGAAGAACCAAAGGGATAAGGCACGTTGGAGCTGCGATGGGGAACATTCTTCATTTTTAATAAAGTACTTTGACAAAAAACAGTTTTTATTTATTTTGACACTTTTTTGGGAGAATGAGCAGGTACCCCATTATAATTCTAATGGAGTGGGGGGTGTGGGATCTGGAGGCCCCCCCTTGTTAGAGGGGTCTTTCAGATTCCTGCCTGCAGACCCCCAGGGTTGTTGGAAAGAGGCCCTTGTCCCTATCAACTTGACTACATTTTTATAGCTACACTTTTATTGTTGTCCTCGGAATGACTCTGAAACGTGTGCTGGAAAAATGCAATCTAGTGTGTAGGTGGGGTGCAACGTGTGCGGCGGCAATAATTTATACAGTCACAATTTAAAACTTGGGGTAATGAAGCAACAGTTCACAACAAGCCCAGTGGGAAAGCTACTCAGCTGGACTTACAGCGTCTGTTGAGAGGGGGCAGAATGTTGCCTAGCTATCTCGTGCCCAATCAGAAAGGTGTCCAGAAGAGATGCGACCGTATGTTTTCCCTCCTCATCAGGAAACTTTCCCTTGCGCTAGTACTGTTCATCATAATTGGGGTATAGGAGGAAGTTGGCGCTGGTATCAAAGACAATGTGGGAACTAATGAAGGTAAGGGAAAGACATTAAAACAAAGGCACTAGATGAGAAATGGTACATCAGTGAATAAGTGGATAATAATAAAAATTGTATAAAAAAACAATAAAAGAAATTCACATAAGACTATAAAAGTCCTTTCAGTCCATTTTAAAACACCTAGAAGGCAGCCCAGTGAAGATATGAAGCAAATCCTGGAAGAGCTGAGGGGAGAAGCACAAAAGCGCCACTCTAAGTGCAGTATTATTGATAAAATGTAATGTTTAAAATGGGGGGGGGGGAGCATATATGTACTCACAAATGTGAAATGGGAATAAGCATGTAAACAGAGATCAAAGTCTTATCTGTAGGAGGGTGGTGCCGCGGTCCCAATGGCTCTGGTGAAAGCCGATGTATGGCAGTACCGCACTTCGTTGATGCAGGCAAAAACAAGATAAGAGGGATCCACAGCGGGCGGTGGGCTATACTGCAAGCCGTGTATCGTGATCGACTTCCAGGTGATTGCAAACCGTGACTTGCGATGAACTTCCGGGTAGTTGGAGGACCAATAGAATCCGGGTAGCTAAAAACCAATGGGTAAGCGCTTTCGGAGCATGCGCTCCTTCATCAGACCTAATAGTGGCCATGTTGAGTAAGGGCTCTATATACCCTGCAGCCAAGCTGCAGGATCCTAGAGCCCATGACAAAAACAGAACTAGATGTTATACACTGACTGGACAGACATTGTAGTGTAAGGTAAACCACAGGAGCATCAAATATATATATGAAAACAATCGAAAATCACATCAGGATGGTCATGAAGAGGAGGAATATGTTATATAAGTATGTGTATGGGACGAAAATATAAGAATATAATTTATGAGGGAACATTAGGCAGGAAATGTAAAAATTGCAAAAATGCAAAGATATGAAAATAGATACAAAAATAGCTAGTGGTCAATTAATTTATCTATAAATAACAAAAATAATGAGATAAAATTGATTGGAGAAAAATATTAGTAAAGAAAAGATATATATAGAGATATATTGTATGTTGGTGTGTATATTCCCACATGCATGGTAGAAGATAGTGCATATTGGAAATTTATAAGAGAAATTGGTTAAATAATTAATTAAATAATAATAATAAAAATAAAAATAATAATACAAATAATAATAAAAATAAAAATAAAATAAGATAAGAATTAAAAATTGAATAATGAAAATTTAATTATGGGAAAAATTGATACTAAAATCAGTATGCAATTTTAGGTTGAATTGGCTCATGTATCAGTACACTAAATCAGAATCAATCTCAATATATATCACATAACCATGAGTAAAAGGGGGGGGAAATGAAAGAGAAAAGGGGAGGGGGGAAAGGAAAAGGGAACAGGAATGTGGAAGAGGGGGGGGGGTTGTAAGGGGAAGAGAAGAAGAGAGAAGGAGGGGGGGTAGGCAGGGGAAGATGAACTGGACCATGGTGTCTAAAGAGAAGGACAAAAGAGGATGGTGCAGGAAGGTAAGGGAAGGGGGGCTATTTCAAATAAGATTATTGACCTCTATCTCCTCATTGAGGCCTCCAGGCGAGAGAGTATCCAAGTTGTATATCCAGAAAGTTTCCCTCCGGCAGAGACGTTTGAAACGCTCCGCCAAAGGGAACTTTCCAGGGATGGATTCAATGACCCAAACCCTAAGGCCTGCAGAAGATTGTTCGTGATGCTTGAGAAAATGGAGGGGGACGCTGTGTTTATCATTGCCACCCTCTACGAAGCGACAATGTTCGCCAAATCTTTTCCTGAGTGTGCGGATGGTTCTCCCAACATAGTGGAGACCGCATGGACAAACCAGGCAGTACACTACAAATTCAGTCGAACAATTGTAAAAACTAGAGATTGAATATGTTTTCCCTTTCACTGTGAACTCCTTCTGGCCATGATTGACATGTTTACACGTTAGACAAGCTAGCTTACGACATTGAAACATGCCAACCAGAGGAATCAGACAGGGTTCTTGTGTGAGTGCAACAGGGAATGGTTTATATTTGCTGGGAGCTATAAGATTTTTAATATTCCTAGCTTTTCTATATGAGAATTGGGGTTTGGATGGTAAAATGAACTTCAACTGAGGGTCTTCTAACAGAATGGACCAATGATTGTTTAAAATCTGTTCAATTTTTTTGTATTTGGTATGGAATTGAGTGACAAATCTAATTGGTTGAGTGGGGGACTGATTGTTGGCTCTGTGTGGCATGACTTGGTCTGACAAATAGAAATTGAAGGCCTCATCTACAAGTGTAGATGGAAAATCTTTTTCTATGAATTTTTGTCTAAGAGAGGACCCTTGTTCGATGTAGTCTTCATCCACAGTACAGTTCCTACGAAGGCGGCAAAACTGGCTTTTCGGGATGTTTTTAATCCATCTCGGATGGTGACAACTGTGATGGTTTAGGAATGAATTTCCAGCTGTTGGTTTGGTGAAATTTTTTGACACTATTTTACCGTCTTTTTGGTATAGGGTTAGATCAAGAAAAGATAATTGTTGAGAGTGGTGTTCTGAAGTGAAGGATAAACTAAACGTGTTGTTGTTGCAATGTTGTATGAATTGTGTGAACAGGGACTCTGGGCCATCCCAGATGACGATAATGTCATCTATATACCTCCCATAAAAAACAATATGGGAGGTATATGGATTATTATGCCAGATATAATTGGCTTCCCAGAGTCCCATAGTGAGATTTGCATAGCTGGGGGCAAAATTAGCCCCCATAGCTGTGCCTATGGTCTGCAAATAGAACTCACCATCGAATTCAAAATAATTGTGAGTTAAACAAAATTCTGTTGCTGCCAAAATGAAATCTGCCTGTCTGGGATTGAGTAAGGGATCCATAGACAAAAAATAAGATGTGGCTCTAAGGCCAATTTGGTGCGGTATGGAAGTATATAAAGAATTTACATCTAGAGAAGCCCACATGTAAGTAGGTTCCCAGATATAATGGGTCAATTGTTCCAAGAGGTGAACACCATCTCTAATGTAGGATGGGAGATTTTGTGCCAGTGGTTGCAAAAACTGATCTATATATTGGGAAATGGGACTGGTAATGCTATCCATGGCAGCAACTATTGGCCTACCAGTTGGGTTGGTGGAATTTTTATGGATTTTTGGTATATGATAGAAATATGGAGTAGAAAATAAATCTTTCCTGAAGAAGGCATATTCAGATTTGGTGATTATACCATCTTCCTTAGCCTGAGTGACAAGTGTGGTGGCTTCAACAGTAAAAGCAGGTAAGGGATCAGAACGAAGTTTTCTTTCTCGTACATCACGGGACACAGAGCGGCATAGTCATTACTATGTGGGTTATATAGATACCTTCAGGTGCTGGCACTGGCAACTTCCAAAACCGGAAGTACCCTCCCCTATATAAGCCCCTCCCATCCGGGCGTACCTCCGTTTTTTGCCAGTGTCTATGGTGTTGGCCAAGAAGTAACATGTGTTTTCACTGAGCTTGCGTACAGGTTCTTTTGGGCCTCAGTAAGCTATTCCGGATCCGACCAAAAAAGCTTCATAGCTAAACGGTCGGTACCCGGGCCTTGCAAAGAGAAGAGCAAGGTTTTGCCTGTAATGCCTCTCTTAGGAGGGCTGGACCCTGGGATCCAGAGCTCTGGTCATACCCACGACCAAGATGTTTTCTGTGCAGGGTGCTATACAGGTCCAGGGGAGTGGAATCCTTGGGAACCCGGTCCCTGAAGGTTTAATTACAATGCCTGCCGTGATAGGTGAAGTTTGGGCTTCTGTGGACCAAACAGAGTCCTGCGGCGAGGAAAAGGTAAGTGGGGGCCCTCAGGAACTTGGTTCTATTGGGGGACCCCCAAACCTATTTTGTCTTTTTGCCTGTTACCTAAGGTATTCCCGCTAATATTCTGTGCATGCCTGTTACTACTGAGAAAATGTAAAAATTTTAATAGTAGGCAAGAAAAAAAAAAAAAATGTAAGACCGCGGTACCTGTGTTAACCACTAGAGGCCGCTATGGTGCTTTTTCTTGTAATGTGGATTTTTTTCTTCCAAAATCAAATCCAGGCAGTTGGTAAGTTCTCTGCTGGGAAGCTGTCTCCTCTGCCCTGTTGCTGCGCTCATCCATCCCCGGGCCCTGCGGCAGGGACCCTGGCTCCCATCTAGCTCCTTATTTTTTTCAAAAAAGAGCGCCGAAGGCGCAACGTGCCCGCGCGCGTGCACGCGCCTCTATATATAGAGGCGATCTGGAAAAAGGGGCGGAGCGGGTGGATGACGCTCGGTGTGTGCCGCGGCGCTACTGCGCATGTGCGGGCGTCCAGCCTGTTTAAAAGCACAATCACAGCTGGCTATTGAAGTGCACAGACAGAGCTAGCAACAGTAAAAAGGCACACAGAGGCGGTTGATGCAGGCATCCCCTAGAAAGGCACTTTAGTAGACACCAACTGTTATATAGCAGCAATTGTGCTAGACTATTATCAGTAAAAGTGGTGTATTATGGCTGGAATACCTCAGCTTTGGGCTTAGGAATATGCCGTCCAGAAGCTCCGGAACTAAATCTTCCAGGAAGCGAAGGGGGTCTCCATCGGGCTCTGAGGATCTTGGGCATGCTTCTGCTGCACCAGTCTCCCCTGAAAATTCAGAGGTTAGTGACCGTAGAGACCCCACAGGAGTACCTGGTACTGTGGCTGTCCTCAGTTCACCTGCTCCTGTGTATGTAACAGAGGAGGATTTTTCCTCAGCTCTGGGAGGATTGGAAGAGAGATTGTCAACATTGATCGCTGCCTCCCTGTCACAGGGAAAGCACGCCCGATCTCCGTCTCCTCCTTCAGAGTACCTGTTAGCGGAGCAACAGTCCCATACAGGGATCGACCTGCCTGAAGGGGATCAGGATGAGGTTGATTCTGTTATAGAGGAATCAACAGTGGAGGAACCTTTCTCAGCATCTCAAGCTGAAAGATTATGGGTTCAGTCTCTGACTAACATGGTCCGATCAGCATTTAAAATGCACCTTGCGGAACCATCAACCACTACTGTCTCCTCGCTGGGGTCGCTAAAAGCTCCCCAGACTGTCTGTTCCTTTCCACTTCACCCTTTACTGGAAGGGCTCATTTACCAGGATTGGGAACATCCTGATAAAATATTTACTCCCCCCAAGAGATTTCCGGTGGTCTATCCCATGGAGGATAAGTTCATCAAAAAATGGAGGGTCCCTACAGTGGACGCAGCCATCTCTTATGTGAATAAATCACTGACATGTCCAGTGGACAATGTCCAAATGTTCAAGGATAGGGATGAGCTCGGTGTTCGAGTCGAACATACGTTCGACTCGAACATCGGCTGTTCGATCGTTCGACGAAGATCGAACGATTTGGGCCGTTCGCGCCTAATTCGAGTGACGCGAACGGCCCACAATGCACTACGCCATCGCAGTGTCATCCAGGCGCTGTGATTGGCCAAGCATGCACTGTGACCCCGCATGCTTGGCCAATCACAGCGCCGGCAGCGAGGAGAGCAATGATTGGCCACAGGCAGGATGCCTGTGGCCAATTATTGCTGAGGGTGTTTAGTACACGCCCCACACTATAAAAGGCCGCCAGCACGGCGGCCTAGTGTAGTGTGTTCCGGAGCAGGGAAAGAGAAGCATAGGCAGGGACAGTGACATTTTTTTTTCTTGCTTAACCTGGATTCCTTTAGTTTAGGGAAAGAGAAGGATAGGTAGGGAGAGTGTCAGTGTGTTTTACTGTGCGAATCCTTGTTTCTAGGGACAGGGAAGGACAGTGAGGGAAATTCTCCTTGTGCTATAGTGTGCTAAAGCATTGATCATCAACCATCTTTAAAAAATCATTTTTTCTAGGGACAGAAAACTATAGGTAGGGAGAGTGTCAGTGTGTTTTACTGTGATAATCCTTGTTTCTAGGGACAGGGAAGGACAGTGAGGGAAATTATCCTTGTGCTATAGTGTGCTAAAGCATTGATCATCAACCATCTTTAAAAAAACATTTTTTCTAGGGACAGAAAACTATAGGTAGGAAGAGTGTCAGTTTCTTTCACTGTGATAATCCTTGTTTCTAGGGACAGGGAAGGACAGTGAGGGAAATTCTCCTTGTGCTATAGCATTGATCATCAACCGTCTTTAAAAAAACATTTTTTCTAGGGACAGAAAACTATAGGTAGGAAGAGTGCCAGTTTCTTTCACTGTGATAATCCTTGTTTCTAGGGACAGGGAAGGACAGTGAGGGAAATTCTCCTTGTGCTATAGTGTGCTAAAGCGTTGATCATCAACCGTCTTTAAAAAAACATTTTTTCTAGGGACAGAAAACTATAGGTAGGAAGAGTGTCAGTTTCTTTCACTGTGATAATCCTTGTTTCTAGGGACAGAGAAGGACAGTGAGGGAAATTCTCCTTGTGCTATAGTGTGCTAAAGCATTGATCATCAACCGTCTTTAAAAAAACATTTTTTCTAGGGACAGAAAACTATAGGTAGGAAGAGTGTCAGTTTCTTTCACTGTGATAATCCTTGTTTCTAGGGACAGGGAAGGACAGTGAGGGAAATTCTCCTTGTGCTATACTGTGCTAAAGCATTCCTCATCAACCATCTTTGAAATCCTTGTTTTTTGGACAGTCAGGGAAATTGTCGTTGTGCTATTCTGTGCGAAAGCAATCATCCTCAACCATATTTAGAAATCCTTAAGTAAAGGGACAGAGAAGGACACCTGAAGGTAGCCCTTATTGCTTTTTTCCCATCTCCCTGCAGGCCATCTATTAGAATGTCTGGAAGGCAAACAAGGAGAGGCAGACAGTCAGGAGGCAATAAAAGAGGGCAAGCAGGCTCTGTGTCTGGGGGCAACAGTGCTGGTCGTGGACGCGGTGCATTGTCATCAGCACATGGCCATGGGACACGCTTGTCCTTCTTTTCGGCAGCTGGACATGTTGAGCCACATCATGCCGAAGACTTGGTAGAGTGGATGACCAAGCCCTCCTCCTCCTCCTCCTCATCCTCTCTCACCCAGGCTCAGGGTACTGGCAAAGCAGCTGCCAAAGCGTCCTCTTCCCTGGTATCAATGTCAGACTCATCATCAGTCACTCCTTCCCTAGACCCACCATGTCCTCCTCCTGAGGAGTCCCCCGAACTGTTTGAGCACAGTGTTGGGTACATGCTCCAGGAGGATGCCCAGCGTTTCGAAGGGTCTGATGATGAAACCCAGCTACAGGAAGGCAGTAGCGTGAGAGCAGACAGAGGGGATGCTCAAGAAGGACACCAATCTGGCAGTCATGTTCCAGCAGCTGCAGCATACTGCCAGATTGGCTCCAGTGATGAGGAGGGAGGGGATGATGAGGTCACTGACTCCACGTGGGTGCCTAATAGGAGAGAGGAGGAGGAGGAGGATGAGGAGGAGGCACATCTCCAACGAGGCAGGATGCCCTTTGGTGGCCAGCGTAAGGGCAGTACACCGACGGAATCACACCGCAGAGCTCCGCCTGTGCAGGGCGCTGCCTCTGCCCGTCATTCAAAAAGTTCTTTGGTGTGGGCCTTTTTTGAGGCTAGTGCATCAGATCGCACAGCTGCTGTTTGCAACATATGTCTCAAGCGTATATCGCGTGGCCAAAACATCAGCCGCTTGGGTACCACATGCCTGACCAGACATATGTTGACCTGCCATGCAGCTCGTTGGCAAGCCTACCTCAAAGACCCACACCAAAGAACAAAGCGGACCTCTCCTTGCACCGCATCAGCTGGGATCTCCAACCCCACTATAACTTCAGTCCTGTCTGAAACATGCACTGAGAGGAATGAAGGTGTAGAATTAGGTGTGTCACAGCCAAGTAGTTGCGGCCACTCTGCTAGCAGTACACCGACGTCCGATTCTAGCAGGCAAATTTCCCTGCCCCAGCTGCTGGACCGTCGAAAGAAGTTCACTCCCAGCCATCCACATGCCCAGCGGTTGAATGCTAGCTTGGCTAAATTGCTAGCGCTTCAACTGCTGCCTTTTCAGTTGGTAGACTCGGCCCCCTTCCGTGAGTTTGTGCAATGTGCGGTTCCTCAGTGGCAGGTTCCCAAACGCCACTTTTTCTCACGGAAGGCTATTCTGCCTCTCTACCGGCATGTGGAAGGCAATGTCTTGGCCTCGCTGGACAGGGCGGTCAGCGGTAAGGTGCATATTACCGCTGACTCATGGTCCAGCAGGCATGGACAGGGACGTTACCTTTCTTTCACGGCCCATTGGGTCACTCTTTTGGCAGCTGGGAAGGATGCAGGACAAGGTGCAGTAGTGTTGGAGGTTGTTACACCGCCACGCCTCCAAAATGCTACTGCTGGTTGTGACACACCTCTCTCCTCCACCCCCTCCTCTTCTTCTTCCTCCATGGCCTCTTCCTGTGGTTTGTCCTCTGAACCAGTGGTGCTCCGTAGCCGTTCAAGGGACTACGCAAGTACGCAGGCAAAAAGATGCCATGCCGTGCTTGCGCTGGTGTGTTTGGGGGACAGAAGCCACACTGGGGCAGAGGTCCTGTCTGCTCTGCAGGGCCAGGCCGAGAGGTGGTTGACGCCACGCCAGCTTAAGCCAGGAATGGTGGTTTGCGACAATGGCACCAACCTCCTCTCTGCCCTCCGACAGGGACAACTGACCCATGTGCCCTGTGTGGCTCACGTCCTTAACCTGGTGGTGCAGCGGTTCTTGGGCAGGTACCCGGGCTTACAGGATGTCCTGAGGCAGGCCAAGAAAGTCTGTGTGCATTTCCGCAGATCTTATAATGCCAGTGCTCGCCTGGCTGAGCTGCAAAAGGAGTTGAACCTGCCCAAGAACCGCCTTATATGTGACATGCCCACCAGGTGGAACTCAACGTTGGCCATGCTGCAGCGGCTGCACACGCAGCAGAGGGCCATCAATGAGTACCTGTGCGACTACGGCACCAGGACAGGGTCAGGGGAGCTTGGTTTTTTTTTCTCCACGCCAGTGGGGCATGATCAGGGATGCATGCACTGTCCTGGCACCATTTGAGGAGGCCACGAGGATAGTGAGCAGTGACAGTGCATGCATCAGTGACACTGTACCTCTTGTCCACCTGTTGGAGAACACGCTGCGTGGAATAATGGACAGGGCACTTGAGGCAGAACAGAGGCAGGAAGAGGAGGACTTCCTTGCCTCTCAAGGCCCCCTTTACCCAGACAGTGTTCCTTCTGTCCCACCCATCGCACAGGAAGAGGAGGAGGAGGAGGAGGAGGAGGAGGAGGAGGATTGTGTCAGCATGGAGGTGGAGGCTGGCACTCAGCAGCAGCAGTCTTTTAGGGATGATTTACAGTCCCAAGAAACCAGTGGACTTGTACGTGGCTGGGAGGAGGTGGCTGCGGATCATGTCGTCCTTAGTGACCCAGAGGACTCCGGACCGAATGCCTCAGCAAACCTACGCTGCATGGCCTCCCTGATCCTGCAAAGTCTGCGGAAGGATCCTCGTATTCTTCGGATCAAGGAGAGGGACCATTACTGGCTGGCCACTCTCCTTGATCCACGGTACAAGGGTAAGGTTGCGGACCTTATGTTACCGTCGCAGAGGGAGCAGAGGATGAGACAACTCCGGGAGGCCTTGCAGAAAGGTCTGTGCAACGCGTTCCCAGAGACTGGGAGGTTACAAACTCCTGGTCCTGGACAACGAGTTGCTGAGGCTTCGGCCAGTCAAAGAAGGAGCGGTGGGGAAGGTGGCCGTCTGACCGATGCGTTCAGACAATTCTTTAGTCCGCAGCCCCAAAGTATGATCGGTTCCAGCAACCATCGCCAGCGTCTGATAAACATGGTGCAGGAATATCTAGGGGCAAGGTCAGACTTGGACACCTTCCCCACCGAAAATCCTCTGGCTTACTGGGTCTTGAGGATGGATCACTGGCCAGAGCTTGCACAGTATGCAATTGAGCTACTGGCCTGTCCTGCATCCAGCGTTCTTTCGGAACGCACATTCAGTGCTGCTGGAGGATTTGTCACGGATCACAGGGTGCGCCTGTCCACCGACTCGGTTGATCGACTGACTTTCATCAAGATGAACCAGTCTTGGATCACCACCAGCTACCACACACCTGATGCTGATATAACAGACTAATTGATTTTAACATGTCACATCCCTTCAAGACTGATGCTGATGCTGAGTGCCTGTGCTGTTATGTTGACTGGCTATCCTCCTCCTCCGAGTCCTCAATGATACGATTGATGATGATAGCTTGGAAGATCATTTTTGTTTATGGGTGCCGCCACCAGTGGCTAAGGCCCAATTTTTCAGCCCCTGTTTTACAGGGGCGTGTAATTACAATTTTTTTAGCAATAATTTGCCATAGGGCTCATTGCTGTGCTCCAAGTACAGTATCTGTGAGGGGTTGGAGTGTTGTGCCACCAGTGCCTAAGGCCCAATTTTTCAGCCCCTGTTTAACAGGGGCGTGTCATTACAATTTTTGAAGCAATACTTTGCAACAGGGCTCATTGCTGTGCTCCAAGTACAGTATCTGTGAGGGGTTGTAGTGTTGTGCCACCAGTGCCTAAGGCCCAATTTTTCAGCCCCTGTTCAACAGGGGCATGTAATTACAATTCTTGATCTAATAATTCACAGCAGGGCCCATTGCTGCACCCACCAAGAGTAACTCTGAGGGCTTACAGTGTTGTGGCAACGCCACCACCACCACCACCACGAAAGGCCCAATTTTTCAGCCCCTGTTCAAAAGGGGCATGTAATTACAATTCTTGATCTAATAATTGACAGCAGGGCCCATTCCTGCACCCACCAAGAGTAACTCTGAGGGCTTACAGTGTTGTGGCAACACCACCACCACCACCACCACCACGAAAGGCCCAATTTTTCAGCCCCTGTTCAACAGGGGCATGCAATTACAATTCTTGATCTAATAATTCACAGCAGGGCCCATTGCTGCACCCACCAAGAGTAACTGTCAGGGCTTACAGTGTTGTGGCACCAGCACCACCATCAAAGGCCCAATTTTTACTACCACTGTTCAACAATTATATGTAATTAAAATTCCTGATATAATAGTTGACAGCAGGGCGTTCCAGCACCAACCAAGAGTAACTGTGAGTGCTTACAGTGTTGTGCCAACACCAACAACTAAGGGGCCTATTTCTGCAGAGTATATACGGCAGTTCCCTACTTTCAAACATCCAACTTACAAACGACTCCTACTTGCAAACGCAAGAAGACAACAGGAAGTGAGAGGAAATCTACCCCTTGGAAGGAAAATTCTCTCCTGTAAGAATTAATATGGGAGAAAGGTGTCTCCTCTGTACTGATGCTTTATCAGCAATCCTTGTTTCAAGAAAAACACCACATTTCAAAAACAGTTGTCATTGGGACGGAAAGTGAGGTGAAATGTTCTGAACAGGGGCACAGACAGCAAAACAAATGTTACAGGGGTGATAACCCTTACCTATGTTTTCCAAAAAGTTTAAAAATAGATTTTTGGGCTGGAGCTACACTTAAACAATGTACATGTTCAAAATTACAAACAGATTCTACATAAGAACAAATCTACAGTCCCTGTCTTGTATGTACCGCCTGTATACGGCTGTTCAGAGTATATAGGGCCTTTTTTATTTTATGTGCGGGGTTCCCCTTAATATCCATACAAGACCCAAAGGGGCTGGTAATGGGCTGGGGTAGGGGGGGGGGTCATGGGGTAGCTATGCCATTTTTCTTAAAGATTTTCATCCATATTACCGGGACCAGACATTACATTAAAGCCGCAAGCAGTTTTAAATGGCTTTTTTTTCCTTTAGAAGTGTCATTTTGTGCAGGGACAGTTCTAAACACGGGAAACACGTGGCACTTCACAGGCATACTTTAGACACCCCCCAGGTACGATATTTAAAGGAATATTTGACTTTTTTTTTTTCACTTTATGCATCATTAAAATGATTGCTCCCGAAAAACGACCGTTTTTAAAACTTCTTTTTGCATTGATACATGTCCCCTGGTGCAGAACCCGGGTTCCCAAACCCTTTTTAGGACAATAACATGCATAATAGTCGTTATAATTAGCACTTTAGAATTCGAACGTTCGCATCCATTGTATTTAATAGGGTTCTAATGTTCGTACGAACTTTCGGTCCGTTCGCGGGTTCTGGTGCGAACCGAACCCGGGGGTGTTCGGCTCATCACTATTCAAGGACCCAATAGATAAAAAATTGGAGTCCTTATTAAAATCTGCTTTTTCTACAGCAAGCTTGGTGACACAACCAGCAGTAGCAGCTATTGGGGTCTGCCAAGCAGTGAAGGATCAGTTGAAACAGGTCTTAAGGGACTTGCCAGATCAGCAGGCCCTTGCCCTAGCTGATCTACCTAGAGCCTTATGCTTTGCGGTTGACGCCATAAAGGATTCAATCCATCAGGCCTCCCGCCTTACGCTGTCTGTAGTACATATGCGCAGGCTTCTATGGCTCAAAAACTGGTCTGCTGAAGCTCCCTGTAAAAAATTGCTGGTTAGCTTCCCATTTCATGGTGAACGCTTATTCGGGGAAGACCTGGACAAATATATCCAGAAAATTTCCAGCGGTAAAAGTACACTCTTGCCGGTTAAAAACAGAGTTAGAGGTCCCTCTTTTAAGAGGCCTGCTTCTCCAGTCCCTGGGGCATCGGCTGTGAAACAGTTCCGACGGCCTCCTCGGTCAAATCCCAGGGGTAAAAATCAGGGACAATCGCAGGGTAACAAGAAGCCCTGGGTCAGGAGAGGTACAAAACCTCCCCCAAAGTCAAATGCATGAAGGGTTGCCCCCACTCAATCGGGTGGGGGGAAGACTCCAGTTGTTCGCAGAGACCTGGCGGGACACGATCAGAGACAGATGGGTGCTCTCCGCAGTAAGTCTGGGATACAGATTGGAGTTAAAAGACTCTCCTCCTTCCCATTTTATGTGGTCAAACGTGCCAAGGGATCCCCGGAAGAGAGAGTCCCTCCTGTTGGCACTAGAACAACTATTGCTCCAAGGAGTAATTATGGAGGTTCCCCTGGAAGAATGGGGGTTCGGGTTTTACTCAAACCTCTTTACAGTCCCGAAGCCAAACGGGGATGTGAGGCCCATATTAAATCTAAAAGGGCTAAACAAATTCCTGCATATCAGGACTTTCCAGATGGAGTCGATCCGATCGGTGGCCACTGCCCTACAAGGGGAGGAATGGTTAGCCTCGATCGACATCAAAGATGCTTATTTGCACGTTCCCATCTTTCCAGTCCACCAAAAATTTCTACGCTTTGCAGTAGAAGGGCGCCATTTTCAGTTTAGAGCCTTACCCTTTGGTCTGGCCACAGCACCATGAGTGTTCACAAAAATTCTGTCCCCATTATTGGCCAATCTAAGAACACAAGGTGTAACGATAATGGCATATCTAGACGACTTGTTGCTGGTAGACCACTCAGTGAAAAAACTAGAAGTGGTCGTTCACAAGACAATCAAGTATCTGGAATCTCACGGTTGGATTATCAACCGAGACAAGTCAGCCCTAAAACCAGTCAAAAGTCTGGAATACTTGGGGCTAAGGCTAGATTCAGGCCAGAGGAAAATATTCTTGCCTCGAAAAAAGGTGTTGCCTTTGAGAGATTTGATCCACTTAGTGGGTACAAAAAGACAGCCGTCCATACGCCTGTGCATGAGGCTGCTGGGAAAAATGGTGGCATCATTCGAAGCAGTACCTTACGGTCAATTCCATTCAAGGAATTTGCAAAGGGCCATACTGTCAGCCTGGAACAAGAAAGTTCAGGCCCTGGACTTACCAATGTCCTTGTCCCCTTCCGTTCGCAAGAGCCTCCGTTGGTGGTTGGTTCCCCAGAATCTGGAAAAAGGGAAATCCTTCAGTCCGATTTCTTGGAAGGTGGTCACTACAGATGCCAGCCTTATAGGCTGGGGAGCAGTACTGGAGCAATGGTCTCTCCAGGGCAGATGGTCGGATGCAGAAAAGGCCCTGCCCATTAATCTCTTAGAGATACGAGCAGCCCGGTATGCCCTAGTAGCATGGACATCCAAACTCCAAGGGTCCCCTGTCAGAATTCAATCGGACAATGCCACGGCAGTGGCATATATCAATCATCAGGGTGGCACCAGGAGTCGTGCAGCCCAGAGGGAAGTAAATTGCATCCTGAAATGGGCAGAAAGATATGTCCCAGCCATATCCGCGGTATTCATTCCAGGAGTGGAGAATTGGAAGGCGGACTTTCTAAGTCGCCAACAATTATGCCCAGGGGAATGGTCCCTTCACCCCGAGGTTTTCCGGACAATATGTCAGCGGTGGGGAACACCGGATGTAGATCTGCTAGCATCCAGATTCAACGCAAAGGTGGACAGGTTTGTCTCTTGGACAAGGGATCCCCTAGCTTGCGGCTCGGATGCCCTAGTGTTCCCTTGGGATCAGTTCAAGCTGATATATGCATTCCCACCGCCACAATTGTTACCTCGATTACTCCGCAGAATCAGGGTAGAAAAGAAACCAGTGATTCTGGTGGCTCCAGCGTGGCCCCGAAGAGCATGGTACGCGGAGATTGTAAAAATGTCTGTGGGGAGTCCTTGGACCCTCCCACATTGTCCGGACCTGCTTTCGCAAGGACCGATATACCACCCTTCCTTACCAGCCCTAGGTTTGACGGCCTGGCTATTGAAGCCCACATTCTAAAAAAGAGAGGTCTCTCTAATCCTGTGGTATCTACCATGATCAATGCCAGGAAGCCGGTATCCAGGCAGATCTACTATAGAATCTGGAAGGCGTACATCGCCTGGTGTGAGGCCAAGAAATGGCATCCACGTAAGTACGTAATAGGTAGGATTCTGGACTTCCTACAGTGGGCTGTAGATAGGAAGCTTGCCTTGAATACTATCAAGGGTCAGATTTCGGCCTTGTCAATATTTTTTCAGAGGCCCTTGGCTTCGCATTCACTAGTCAAAGCCTTTATACAAGGAGTGATGCGTATTAGCCCTCCGGTTAATATTCCCATATGTCCATGGGACTTAAACCTGGTTCTGTCGGTTTTACAGAAACAACCATTTGAACCATTACAGCATATTTCCCTGGTTCTTCTCACCAGGAAATTGATTTTTCTAGTAGCCATTTGTTCGGCTAAAAGAGTGTCGGAATTAGCCGCTATGTCCTGTAGGGAGCCATATCTGGTTATCCATAAGGACAGAGTAGTGTTACGTCCTCATCCAGCCTTTCTTCCTAAGGTGGTATCGAGGTTTCATTTGAACCAAGATGTGGTTCTTCCTTCTTTTTTCCCCAAACCTAGTTCAGTAGAGGAAAAATTATTACATTCTTTGGATGTAGTAAGAGCAGTTAAAGCTTATCTAAAAGCCACTGCTCAGATTCGCAGAACAGATACTTTGTTGATTCTGCCGGAAGGCCCGAGAAAGGGTCAGGCAGCGTCAAAATCTACTTTAGCCAAGTGGATTCGACAGGTCATAATGCAAGCCTATGGCTTGAGAAGGAGACCGCCTCCTTTCAAAGTTAGGGCGCACTCCACGAGAGCAGTTGGAACTTCATGGGCAGTGCATCACCAGGCCTCCCTGGCTCAAATCTGTAAGGCCGCAACATGGTCTTCAGTACACACGTTTACTAGGTTCTACCAGGTGGACGTTAGAAGTCAGGAGGATGTCGCCTTTGGGCGCAGTGTGTTGCAGGCCGCAAAAGATCCTCATGTCTGATAGCACTCAGCTTATGTATGGTGTATCCCCCCACTCATTGGGCATTGCTTTAGGACATCCCACATAGTAATGACTATGCCGCTCTGTGTCCTGTGATGTACGAGAAAGAAAATAGGATTTTTAAAACAGCTTACCTGTAAAATCCTTTTCTTGGAGTACATCACGGGACACAGAGCTCCCACCCCTCTTTTGGGGACACTTATTGCTTTGCTACAAAACTGAGGTACTCCCGGATGGGAGGGGCTTATATAGGGGAGGGTACTTCCGGTTTTGGAAGTTGCCAGTGCCAGCACCTGAAGGTATCTATATAACCCACATAGTAATGACTATGCCGCTCTGTGTCCCGTGATGTACTCCAAGAAAAGGATTTTACAGGTAAGCTGTTATAAAAATCCTATTTTTTGTATGTCGATGTGTCAGATAGAAGACGTAGGGCTTCTGTGAGATAGTCACTTTTATTTTGGACAACTATGCCACCACCTTTGTCTGCAGTTTTAAAACTAAATCATGGCGTTCGGCAAGGTCATTTAATGCTGTTTGTTCATTGAAGGTGAGATTTCGATGATTGGAGTGGCTAATGTGAGCCTGATTGCAGAGTTGTATGATATCAGAATTGACAACTTGATAGAATGTTTGTAGGTATGGACCCTTAACATGTATGGGATTGAATATGGATTTAGGTTTAAATTTTGTATGTTGCACTGGGGGAGAAGTGGATAAATGCTGTGTGAAGAGAGCTAGGTCCTCATCTTCATCCCCTTCACCAAAATGATATAACTCTTCAAGTATACGTTGATCAACTGGATTTGGACTAACAGGGCAAATGGAAATGGTTTGGGTGGCCGAATTGGGCGAGCGTACTGTGTCTTTGAGAGATTGGATGTTATAATACCTTTTTAGAGTCAAGGTGTGTATAAAACTATGTAAGTCCTTAAATAATGTGAAAGAATTGGGCAAAGAGGACGGAGCGAAGTTCAATCCTCGTTGTAAGATTAGAGTCTCAGAGTCTGATAATACATGAGAAGATAAATTAAAAATCTTTATTGTTTGTAAAGCTTGGCCCTTGGATTTATGTCGCTGTCTTCCCCTTCGCTTTCCTCTTCTTCTAGTTTTCTTTTTCCAGTTGGATGATTGTGGGATTGCGAGGGGGACTGTACTAAAAAATCTAGAGGAGTGAGAGAGATGGACTTTCCTGGAAGGGGTGTCCTAATAGTACCCTCAATGGGTAAGGGAATCGTAAGATCTGTGGTAAAATCTGCCAGGGTGACTTGGTTTCCCTCAGAGCCAGAATCTGCAGCGACAACAATGTCTTCTGAGACAGTGGTTGGAGAGACCCCAATAGTATGGGTCGAAGGAGAGGGCCCATTAGTGGAGGAGGGGATGGAGGGATCTCTAGTAATGAGTGGAGAAAGGGAAGGACAATTATTTTGATTAGATAAACCCGCAAGTAGAGATCTGGGTCTGTAGTGTTTCTTAAATCTGTTTTTGTGATCACGCTGGGGTTTAGGAGTGAGGGGACGGAATCCTGCGTTATGCGGATTGGCGGGAAAGCTATGTAGACGGAACGGAACACTCTGATGATGGACAGGAAAAACTGTCCCACCATGGGAGACCAAATTGTGATCCCTGTACTGAGGTCTCCAATCCATAAGGGGGATGAGCGGTGGGCGTGGGAGGGATGGTGGACCCGCAGGGTGTATGCGGGATCCCTTCTTCCAATTGAAAACCCTACCCAGATTGAAATCATCAAAATCTCGCCTCATCTTTCCCAACTTCCTTTCAACTAATTTATCCTCATCTTTTTTAGTGTGTTGTTTTAAGGTGTTGAACCAAGTGTTGGGCAAATGCGATGAGAGTTTGCTGAGGAGGGTTATATTGGTCTTGAATTGTTGCACCAGCTCTGAAAATTTTAGATCTCGTTGTTTAATAATAGTGAGCATCCATTTTTTAGTGCAAAATTCTGAAATTTGAGACCATTCAGTCTGTAATTCGCATGACAAGAAAGGGCATGTTTTGAGAACCCTAAGGCCCCGAGGGGAGATGGAATGGGAGATATACTGTTCTAAAAAGAACTTGTCCCACCACTGGTGATTGGCCTGAGATGATATTCTGTTCAATGTTCCTAAAGAGTGTACAGCAATCCTTAAAAACATGTTTAGGAATAATAAATTGATTTTGAAAAAAATTAGGTAAAAATTATACATATAATGCATCTAAGGTGAAATACTTGGCATCTTCTAGATGTTGCAACCACTCCATGTTGTTGTACGGCGTATGTGTAGTGTGTGTGTTCACACACAGGCACCTGTGTGAGTGTCAAGGAGGTTACTGCATGCATATGCACGTATTCAGACCAAATATGATGTGATGTCATAGATGTAACATTCCCGTGTTGGCCACAAATTACCAAAAAATTCAAATCTTAACAACTATGAATTTGTCAAAGAAGCAAATAAAGTACATGCACTTACTCACATTGCATGTATAGTAAATATAAAATATAATACTAATGAGAAAGGACTGGATGGTGGGGATAATAAAGTCTAATGGTACAGCAGCACAACTGTAGCTTCTTAGAACACACAACACATATAGGAGGAAGTTGGCGCTGGTATCAAAGACAATGTGGGAACTAATGAAGGTAAGGGAAAGACATTAAAACAAAGGCACTAGATGAGAAATGGAACATCGGTGAATAAGTGGATAATAATAAAAATTGTATAAAAAAAACAATAAAAGAAATTCACATAAGACTATAAAAGTCCTTTCAGTCCATTTTAGGTCTGATGAAGGAGCGCATGCCCCGAAAGCGATTACCCATTGGTTTTTAGCTACCCGGATTCTATTGGTCCTCCAACTACCCGGAAGTTCAGAATCATCGCAAGTCACGGTTTGCAATCACCTGGAAGTCGATCACGATACACGGCTTGCAGTATAGCCCACCGCTCGCTGTGGATCCCTCTTATCTTGTTTTTGCCTGCATCAACAGAAGTGCGGTACTGCCATACATCGGCTTTCACCAGCGCCATTGGGACCGCGGCACCACCCTCCTACAGATAAGACTTTGATCTCTGTTTACATGCTTATTCCCATTTCACGTTTGTGAGTACATATATGCTTCCCCCCCATTTTAAACATAACATTTTATCAATAATACTGCACTTAGAGTGGCGCTTTTGTGCTTCTCCCCTCATCATAATTGGGGTGCCTGTCCCTACTCTACCAACTCGCCAAAAGCATGCTGGACCTGGGAGCCAGAGCCTTAAAAAAACTCTGCTTGACCCAAGATGGTCGCCAGAGTCACATAAAATTGGATCACTTCCCCAGTGACCCAGGAAACAATAGCGAAACCACGTTTCTCCTGACTTTCTCTCCATCTGCAGTGCCGCTGCGGATAGCACCACCTGCAGTGGAGAAAGTAGACTGCCCCTGCCTACAAATGTGTCTTTGTGGTTCATATACCCTCATCACTTCGAGCCAACTGTAGCTTTCCCCAGTACTTTCTTGAGCATGGGAAGATATACAGCACAGGATCATGTGACATGAAGGTGCACTAGAAATCTACTTAGAAACTTGCTGAACTTGTCTGCATAGAAATATGATACTGTGAAATTGAATCAGTTTTGTAAAATTTTTTGGTTAACATTAGTCTACTGATACACTCTACTTGCATGGAGTTGTTCTTTAAATAATGTATCATTTTGCATTATATTATGTAATACATCACAAAAATAAGCTGCTGAGTTGGTAATGAAGATTATAACTGCAGCATACTGAGATCACAGAAACTCTGCTGCCTCATGTAGCGCAGCAAACTGTGATGAGGCGGTGACTTTATTAGCAAAGAGTGTTATTTACTGCATTAATTAGTGCATACAACTTAGTGATGATACTGATGTGCAGCTTATGGAACTATTTCATTTCATTTCACTTTGTTTTATTTTGCTTGTACAGAGCCTAATTAAAAATACACTTTATTTGTTACAATGGCTCTGTATTAATTAAAGGAAAAGGCAGTTTTGGGTTGATTTAAAAGATAAACTATATTAATAGATCAAATATGCAGTTTCCCCCTTTTGCTCTAAGCATCTACTGTACATATCCTACGAAAGGCCCAGATTATAAGGGTCACCATATCCAAACGATGCAACCTATGCTGGGCTGGGTGATGTTTCAATCTTCCTATAGTCTGGAAGCTACTGTACGTGTTACAGTGGAGAGACTGTATACTTACAGGCTTTTTTGGCTCTGAAAAACCTGCATCAAACAAGTGGATGTATTCTGAAAGTTACAATGTAGAGTTTGAGCAAATGATGATGAACAGCATTTTAGAGGTAAGACTAATATAGCTTTTGGTGCTGATCATAGGTGTGCGCAGCCTATGGCATTAGGGTGTGCACCCCAAAGATCAAACACATATGCATGTGTGCATGTATATATGTATGTATGTATGTATGTGTATATGTATATGTGTGTATATATATATATATATATATATATATATATATATATATATATATATATATATATATATATGCGTAGCGGGGACAATACAAAAGCCTGATCCCTCCACTGTGCATTTGGTTGAGAGCAACCCCAGCTCACTTTCTGGCACAGTTAGGCAGGCCACCACCACTGACGTGACCTGTGGGCAGGGCAATCCCCCTCCACGATTTTGGTGGGAGCTTCCCCTGCCGACCTCCCTTGCAGCCCTTAATGACTTTGTCTGTACACATTGTTAATCTTGTCTTTGGGGACCAAAGATTCTAAGTGGGGGGAGTGTGTAGTGGGGTATTGCCTTTTAAATCCCTCAGAGACTACATTACCCAGTACACTTTTAGGCACCCAGGGTGCCTTGCCCTGCGCAAGGACTGCTGGGGTGGACTTTATAAGGGAGAGGCGGAGCCCAGCTCTTTGTCTTTGGACACCGCCCGCCCAGCAAGCTGAACTGCTGTCTGAGCTCCTGTCAACTTAGGCCAGAAGCCTGGCCGTTTGCTCCAAAGAGCCTTCCGCGCGCACCGAGGAACCTGAGGGACATCTCTCCTTGATACTGCACCTTTGCCAGGAGGACCGAAGACCCGGATGTCGATGGATCGGTGTGTTTAGGCACCGCGGCGGAAGAAACGGACGTGGACTGGTCCGGTTGGGTGAGAGAGCACCTTCTCATAAACAGACACAGTACCTTTGTTACCTTGGTGGATTACAATTCTGTTCTTCAAGTGCACCACCGTTGCTAGCGAAGATTTCCTTACAGGACTTCCACTTTAGTTCAGTCAGGGCTGACTGGGTAGCGTATACATTTCTGGGCGCCATATTGCCCACGAGAGGAAGGAGCTGCAAAGGGGACTGTTAGCGTTGCATAATGTTGAATACTTGTTTGCTTGTTAACACTGTTTATTGCAGGGCTCTGCTTATGAAATGTACCCACCCGTTTTACTGCTTACCCATTAATCTAAGTAAACATATTAGGGTTAAGCATATTGGTGTCTGTGTTCTTTACTTTACAGAAGAAATAGGTAAAGAAAGTTTTAAAACATTACGGTGTATTTTTGTCATAGGATTGTGCCGCTGTGAGTTACAGGCCTCACAATCCTATCATCCCCCACTAACTGTGCCAAGGGAGGTTAGAGCCGATTGCCAGGGGTTGACAGCGGTGCACTACAGGGCCCAAAAATCATACAGGCAGCCCTCTTAACTGGGGGTATTGCTACACGTGGGGCTCGGGTCCGGGATTCCTGTAAACTGCACGCTGCAATCAAGCCGGTCAGAAGTACCAGCATGGACCCGCCAGCAATGTCACAGTGGTACACAGCGGTTGGCGCAGATTCAACTGAGGCGGTAGTTATTGAGCTCCCGGGGGGGATCTGGCAAGAAAACGAGATAAAGCAGCTCATAATGTTGTTGTCCCCGAATCAAAAGGCATGGGTGATGGACATAAGGCCAGATATCTTGTGCACGTACGCACTAGTGGAATGGAGAGGAGAAGTTCCGGAAGATTTTAGAGGTCAGAGCTTAAAAGCCACAGATGGCCAGATATACCGCTTAGTGCATACGAGGGCTGTGAAGAAGGAATCTCCAAAAATCTCCCCACCATCATCCCCGATACTTTCCCACAAAATGGAAAGCAGTCGGGATACGATAGCCCCGGGGACACCACTGGCAGCCATAGGGCCGGAACTATTGAATGCTCTGGGAGACTTTGTCACTAAGTGACAGAAGAGCAACACAGTACATGTGGAAGCCGGGTACCGGAAGCTCTGGATCTTTTCAGGAAAGCTACCTGTGCCTTCCGGAGAAGAAGACTTTGACACCTGGATTAAGCAGGCAATGCAGGCAGTAGAAGGATGGGAAGTACCAGAAGCACAGAAGAAGCAGCGCATCAGTGAAAGTTTGAAGGGCGCTGCTGCTGAGGCTGTGAAGAACCTTAGGTTCAGCAATGCTGCCTTAACCGCATATGACTATCTGGCTATGTTGCAGAAGGAATTTGGCCAGCTGGGGAAGGTGACTGAACTAATGTACCAATTCGAGCATACCCTCCAACAGCCAGGGGAGAAATTATCTGAATATGTCCAGAGGTTAAACAGAATGCTGTGCCAAATTGTACTCAAAAAGGGAATGCTGTCTCAAGTCATAGATGCAACTAGGATGAAGCAGATCCTGAGGGGAGCTTTGCGTTCGGATCCGGTTTGGCTCCACCTAAAGACCTCTGAAGGAGTCATGAATTTGAGTTACCCAGACCTTGTGCGGATCATAAGAGACGAAGAAGCCCTGTTGAAGGACCAACAGGCGGTTGAGAAGACCACTCCCCTCCCCTCAGTAGGAGTCAGAGCAGCAGTAACCGCTGAACGGGACTTGGAAGTGGAGACCTTCAAGTCCCAGATGACTCAAGTACTGGACTTATTGACCTCTCTATTGGCCAAGAACTCTGGAGCCAAAGAGCAAGAGGAGATCAAGAAGGAACCACGCCAGAGTGTTTCCACTCCAACATCCCCACAGGGAAGAAGAGAAACTGTCTGTTTCAACTGTGGAGGAGTCGGCCATTTTGGAAGAGTTTTCCCTAGTCCAAGGAAGAACCGGAGCACTTACCACCAGCCGGTGGAAAACTTCAGAGGGCCCCGGTGAAGGAGTCAGCCGGGTGCCCACTATTTACAGAAAGCTCCAAAAAGATCCAAAAGCCAGAAGAGGGAAAGAGAAACAATGTCCCTCCTAAAATACTCAATGCCACTAGTCAGAAGTAAAAATTCAGCCACCTAAGGGAAATCAATGCATACCAGGCCCAACAAGGGTTGAGATCCAGAAAGAAATGGAAGAAAAAGAAAACCTCAAAAGGAAAGTCCAAGAGTCCAAAGAAAGAGACCCCTCAGAAGAGTTTTCTGGCCAAGTTAATAGGGCCCTGTCCCCTAGTTCCCATTCAAGTGGAGGGAGTCTACACCAAAGCCATTCTGGACACAGGAGCCCAAGTGACTCTGTTGTATAAAGACTTTTACCAGAATCACCTAAGTCACGTGCCCCTACAAAAGCTGGAAGACTTAGAGATATGGGGAATTGGTACTCACAAGTTTCCATTTGACGGTTTTGTTTCAATCAGGCTGGCCTTTGACCCCTCTGTGACAGGAAAGGCAGAAGTCTTTGACACCCTGGCAGTAGTTTGCCCTCGCCCACCAGGAGCCAACACAAGTTCTCTGATCATAGGGACCAACACTGATCTGGTCAGGAGACTGCTGACTCCTCTAGCCCAGGAGCAGGGTACTTCAGGAGACAGGATCCACCCCATGCTGCAGCAGGTCTACCGGAAGTTGGTACTGGAACAGAAGGCCCCAGAAGAGGGAGTGGGGAAAGTCTGGAGACTGTCAAGGAAGGAGAAGATGTTACAGCCTGGTGAGATGACCTGCCTGCAGGCTACTGTGAAACTCTCTTGGGAGCAGCCTGGCCCCTTTGTGGTCTTAGAACCAGACCCCCAGGACACCAACCCAGGGTTGGAAGTGATCCCCGAAGTGGTCCCGCTGAGGGCATTGAAGAAGGCTAGGGGCCAAATCCCAGTGAGCATCCGGAAGGTCACTAGTTCTCCCATGAAGATTCCAGCCTGGATGTTGCTGGGGAGAGTAAACCCTGCCTCCCCAGTGGCCCCGTCTGGCTTGGAGAAGGCTGAAGGAGGAGAATACACTCTGGAGAATCTCTGCCTGGAGACCACCACCCTGCCACCAGTGTGGAGGGAGAGAGCTAAGGCCCAGCTGACTAGATGGAGGAAAATATTTTCAAAGGACGAGTTCGACGTAGGGTGTGCGAGGAGTGCCACCCATAAGATCCGTCTGCAGAAAGACAAGCTTTTCCGGGAGAGGGTCCGGCGAGTCCCCCAGGCTGATTTAGAAGACTTACGTGAACAGTTGACGGAGCTTAAGAGAACTGGGGTTATTCGGGAATCCAGAAGCCCATATAACTCCCCTATCATGGTAGTCAGGAAAAATAATGGGTCACTGAGACTTTGCATAGACTACAGGACCCTCAATAGAAGGACCATACCCGACCAATATACCACCCCCAGGATAGAAGATGCTTTACAGAGTCTGTCTGGAGCCAAGTGGTTCAGCGTCATGGACCTGAAGAGTGGGTATTACCAAATCCCTATGCACCCTGATGACAGAGAGAAGACAGCATTCATCACCCCAGTGGGATTCTATGAGTTCAACAGAATGCCTCAGGGCCTGTCAGGGGCCCCTGCCACTTTCCAGAGGTTGATGGAGAAGACAGTGGGGGACATGAATCTTATTGAAGTCCTGGTATACCTAGACGACATCATTGTCTTCGGGAAGACTCTGGAGGAGCACAAAGAAAGGCTGGAGAAAATCCTGAAGAGACTCAGTGAAGAGGGACTTAAACTATCCAGGGAGAAGTGTCAGTTTTACCGGTCCTCAGTTCACTATCTGGGACACATAGTGTTGGAAGAAGGAGTGTCTACAGACCCTGGCAAACTGGAAGCAGTTACCTCCTGGCCTCGACCAACTACAGTGACAGAGCTCAGATCCTTCCTTGGGTTTTGCTCCTACTACCGCAGGTTTGTAGAAGGATTTGCAAAAATTGACAAACCACTGAATGAGTTACTGAAGACAGAAGGAGAGGAGGATGATACTGGCCCCAGGAAGCCCGTAGAGTCCGTGGAAGACCAGTGGACAGAGAAGTGTGAAGAGGCCTTCGAAATGTTGAAGAACAGTCTGACCACTGCTCCGGTCTTGGCCTATGCTGACACTAAGAGACCGATATGAACTGCATGTGGACGCCAGCCATGACGGTCTGGGAGGTGTACTGTACCAGGAGTATGAAGGACAACTCAGGCCGGTCGCCTATGTAAGTAGGAGTCTAACACCAGCAGAGAAGAACTATCCCACCCACAAATTGGAGTTCCTGGCCCTGAAGTGGTCAGTTGTGGATAAACTCAGAGACTACCTGTATGGAGCGGACTTTACAGTAAAGACAGATAATAACCCACTCACCTACCTTTTCACCACAGCCAAGCTGGATGCCACTAGCCACCTTTGGTTGGCCGCCCTCTCTGGATTCAACTTTAGCCTCAAGTATAGGCCGGGAACTGGAAAAAGGGATGCGGATGCATTATCCAGGAGGTCTCATGCTCCCACTTACCATACAGAAGACTGGACCCAGGTAACCCCAGATGGGGTGCGGGCTTTGTGTCAAGGAGCCCAATTTCAAGGGGCCCCTCTGATGACCTGGAAGAGAAGTGGCAACTGTTTCTGCCGGAAAAATACAGAAGAACTGTCCTTGCTGCCCTACATGATAACCATGGCCACTTAGGGGCCAAATGAACCTTCCAGCTTGTAAGGAATAGATTCTATTGGCCGTGTATGCGAGCTGAAGTGGAGGAGTACTGTCACTCATGTGCTCGCTGCATACAGAGGAAGACATTGCCAATTTAAGCTGCCCCAATGGGCCATCTGCAGAGTCAAGGGCCCTTGGACTTGGTATGCATCGACTTTCTCTGTCTGGAACCTGACTTGAGTGGACATGAAAATGTTCTGGTGATAACCGACCATTTCACCCGTTATGCCCAGGCCTTTCCAACTAAAGACCAGAAGGCCTCCACTGTAGCCAAAATCTTGGTGGAGAAATACTTTGTACACTACGGGTTACCTCAACGCCTTCACTCAGATCAAGGGAGAGACTTTGAGAGCCGACTGATTCGGAAGTTGCTGGACTCTTTAGGCATAAAAAAAAACGTACTACCCCTTATCACCCTCAAGGTGATGCCCAACCTGAAAGATTCAACAGGACTCTATTAAATATGTTGGAGACTCTGAACAGTGAGGAGAAGCAACATTGGGGCAAGCACATAGCTGCCATAGTACATGCCTATAATAGTACAGCCAGTGATGTCACAAGATATTCCCCTTACAGACTTATGTTTGGAAGAGAGGCCAGACTAGCAGTGGACTTGGCTTTTGGTACCTCCATGGACCATACATCTGTCACCTCACACAAAGGATACATGGATAGATTGCGGAAGAGCTTGAAACTGGCCTATGAGAAGGCTCAATCAATTTCCGAGCAGAGAGGAGCCCGGAACAAACGGAACTTTGACCTTGGGGTCCATATTCAAGATCTACAACCTGGAGACAGAGTGTTGCTGAGGAATTTAGGAGTCCCAGGGAAGCACAAGCTGGCAGACAGATGGAGATCAGAACCTTATGTGATTTGTAAGAAGCTGCCTGGTCTACCCGTGTACCAGCTGAAGCCTGAAGGAAAAGTGGGACCGCTGAAGATCTGGCACAGAAACCATCTGCTACCCCTTTCTGAAGCAGTCAGGATGCCTCCTACCCCGGATTCCCCCGAGCTACCTTCAAGCTCAAATACTTCCAGACCCAACACTAGGTCTCAGACAATTCAGTCAGGAGAAACGGATATCGCCACTCAGAGTGAAGATGAGGAACTGGAAGTTGAATGGTTGTGGCCGTCCCAGGTACCTGAACCTCTGTCCATAGACCTTCCACCCTCTGAGGATGCCCCTGATGATACTTTAAATACAAAAGCCACTGAGTTTATTCCATCCTATGCTCAGACTGAGGGGTGGGAAGATGCTATAGAATCCTTCCCTGTTGACGATCCAAGGGACTCCATGTATCTTTCTGCATCTGATTCGGGTGCCTCAGAAACAGAAGAAACTCCTACACCTATCCCAGTGGAAGAACCTGTGGTATCTGAGGCATTGACCCCCAGAGAACAGAGAGCTAAAAGAACCATACGTCCTCCTCGGAAGTTGACATATACACAGATTGGAGAAAGCTCTGAGGACACTGTAACTACCGCAAGAAGGACAATACAAAAGCCTGATCCCTCCACTGTGCATTTGGTGGAGAGCAACCCCAGCTCACTTTCTGGCACAGTTAGGCAGGCCACCACCACTGACGTGACCTGTGGGCAGGGCAATCCCCCTCCACGATTTTGGTGGGAGCTTCCCCTGCTGACCTCCCTTGCAGCCCTTAATGACTTTGTCTGTACACATTGTTAATCTTGTCTTTGGGGACCAAAGATTCTAAGTGGGGGGAGTGTGTAGTGGGGTATTGCCTTTTAAATCCCTCAGAGACTACATTACCCAGTACACTTTTAGGCACCCAGGGTGCCTTTACCCGCGCAAGGACTGCTGGGGTGGACTTTATAAGGGAGAGGCGGAGCCTAGCTCTTTGTCTTTGGACATCGCCCGCCCAGCAAGCTGAACTGCTGTCTGAGCTCCTGTGACCTTAGGCCAGAAGCCTGGCCGTTTGCTCCAAAGAGACTTCCACGCACACCGAGGAACCTGAGGGATGTCTCTCCTTGATACTGCACCTTTGCCAGGAGGACCGAAGACCCGGATGTCAATGGATCGGTGTGTTTAGGCACCGCGGCGGAAGAAACGGACGTGGACTGGTCCGGTTGGGTGAGAGAGCACCTGCTCATAAACAGACACAGTACCTTTGTTACCTTGGTGGATTACAATTCTGTTCTTCAAGTGCACCACCGTTGCTAGAGAAGATTTCCTTACAGGACTTCCACTTTAGTTCAGTCAGGCCTGACTGGGTAGCGTAGACATTCCTGGGCGCCATATTGCCCACGAGGGGAAGTAGCTGCAAAGGCGACTGTTAGCGTTGCATAATGTTGAATACTTGTTTGCTTGTTAACACTGTTTATTGCAGGGCTCTGCTTATGACATGTACCCACCCGTTTTACTGCTTACCCATTAATCTAAGTAAACATATTAGGGTTAAGCATATTGGTGTCTGTGTTCTTTACTTTACAGAAGAAATAGGTAAAGAAAGTTTTAAAACATTACGGTGTATTTTTGTCATAGGATTGTGCCGCTGTGAGTTACAGGCCTCACAATCCTATCATCCCCCACTAACTGTGCCAAGGGAGGTTAGAGCCGATTGCCAGGGGTTGACAGCGGTGCACTACAGGGCCCAAAAATCATACAGGCAGCCCTCTTAACTGGGGGTATCGCGATATATATATATATATATATATATATATATATATATATATATATATATATATATATATACTGACTATTTGTTCATTTTTATTTTTATTTTTTCACTATTTTTTTTTTTTCATTTTTTACTTTTTACAATTATTTTTAGGAGCCTCATTAGGGGGCATTGATGAAATATTAGGGGTCTAAACAGGGGGATTATGCTCCACAGGGGGTGATTAGGGTGTGCCCAGGCACACCTGGCACACCATGTGCGCACGCCTATGGTGCTGATATTTTAGCTGCATAATAAGATGAGTATAATTATTTACGGACTAAATTAGTGTAAGGAATTAGGAAAAGGGTTAGGGTAGGGTTAATGTCAAAGGTTAGGTGGTGTATAAGGTAGGGTTTATTAGATAACATTTAAGTATGAGCATTAAGTGTTAAAGATTTATTTTAAGGTATAGATCATGTTTTAAGGTCAGGTAAAGCCACAACTTTTATTTGTATTATGGACAGAGTGGTATGGGGTTAAAACCCCTCTGAGGTCTCTCTGTAAGCCTGTTAAAAAGTTACTGTCTCTTAATTTGTCCTGGTGGTGACCATTGTCACTGGTACTCGAAATTAGGGGCAAACCAAGTTGCCAGCTAAATAGAATAGAGGGTAAATATTTTATTAGAGACCCTTATTATGAACACAACTGTCTAAGAGGGCATTTTTCTCACTTTGGAGAGATTATCTTTACCTTCCTGTTGTACCTATTTAACAGAAAGCAAAGATAAATCTCCCAAATAGGGCTAAAATGGGAAAAAAAACTGACGAATTTTCAATATTCCCTGCTCCATCCAAATTAAAATAAATGTTTTGGATTTAGTTATACACTATGTGTAAAGGATTTATTTTAGGGATTTGTAGGGATTATATTAAAGTTTTTTTAGATATAAAGTGACTCTAAGGGCCGGTTCATACTTGTGCGATGCCAGACATCGCATGTAATTCGCAGCGAACTGCTGTTCACATTACATGCAATGTCTGTGCGGTGCGATTTCAGCCATACAGATAGTATAGCTGATATCGCACTGCATTTGGTCCAAACACGCACAGGATCCTTTTTTCTGTTCGGGCCAGAATCGGATCGCATGTGTGTTCATACATATGCGATCCGATTCATGTCCGAACTGTCAGTCGCAGTGCGATACGCAAGCTGAAATGGGGGTGTCGTTAACATATAATGACACTTCCCAGCAGTTCGCATATGGCAGTGTGAACGGCAGTGTGAGACGGTGCGATGCGGGAACCCGCAGTGGATTTGCAGGGTTCTCGCATCACACAAGTGTGAACCGGCCCTAAAGGCTAAAGAGGTTTTACGTACAAAAAATAGGAGCTACTACCTCTTAATATTATACAACGGCTTAATCACCAGGAGCTCTGGCTAAGGCAGCTGATTCCTCATCCACAGGATCAATTTAAGCAAATAAAATCTGTCAATCCGGTGTATGCTCTGCAATCATGTATTTATAGTTGTGTGACAAAAACTGGCCTTATTCATGACTTATGAATCAGATAGTCACCCAGCTGCTGTGCAGGGCCTAGGATTCTTCATGACCTATTTTCTGCAGTTCTATTGACTGAACAGCCCACAGGTCATAAGCTTTTCATACCTCCACCTTAGTATGTCATGATGGTTCTTTATTTGCATAAGGATCAGAAACCTTTCCTGGGCAGAACAGTGTGCCCCCTTCCAGTTCTGTGCTGTGTCCCTCCTTCTCATTTGTTAACAGCTGCATAAAAAAATAAAAAAGTATCAAAAGATCAAAAGGCTCCTAAAAGAGCAGAAAATGACAGATTGGGTGGGGATAGATTTGCCCCATTACACATCCAATAAATAAAAAAATTAAAGTTACTACTGAGTACTTCCTGGGAGTGATCCAGGGGTGTACCTACAAGGGTCACAAGGGTTGCAATTGCAACCTGGCCCCTGCATGCTTGGATAGGAGAAGTAGTGGGGACTTCTGCATATAGAGGAACTGATCTCTACTTTTTGCTTTAGCAGCCGCTGAATGCCTGTGGGAGGGAGAGGAGGCAAATCGTGCTTTCAGCGGCTGCAGGAGAAAAATTGAGAGATTGGTTCCTCTGTATGCAGCCGCCACTCCTCCTATTCAGCTTTTTTCTGCTGCCCCCCGTGTGCTATTTAGCCCCCCTGAGCTCTTTCGCAGCCACCATGCTCCAGCCTGCCCCCCCTCAAACCCCTGCTGGGTTCCCCCTCCCCTCTCTGTCAAGCTGCTGCGGGGGATCTGTCAGGATTGAGAGCAGGAAAGGAGCCGGTAAACGTGTCATTTACTGTACCGTCTCCTTCTTTTTCTGAATGGAAAGTCAGTGATCCTTACCGGTCATTGACTCTGCCCACTCATAACTAAAACATAGTAAACTGTGTTTACTATGTTTCAGCTTGTGAATGGATGGGAAGCTCTGTACAGAGCTATTCCTGTCCATTCATTCAGTGCAATTTATTCTGCAGAAATGGAGATTGAGGCTTGTTTCCTCAATCTCCTTTTTCTGTCTCAAACGTGGAACATCAGAGGTCTGTTTAGACCCCTGATATCTCACCAAAGCCCCCCAATGGGGCTTCTAAAAGATATTGCAAAAAGTAATATAAAATACATTTTGTAAAAAAAAAAATTTTAAATGGTAAAATAAAATAAGAAAAACTACTGACACCAGTGGTGGAATTACCAGGGTCACAAAGGTTGCACTTGCGACCGGGCCCTGGCATTCCGCCACCAGACTCAGAGGGAAGGGCCCCAGTGGGGGTTTGGGGGGCCTTTCATGGTTTCTTTCCCCAGTGCCCAGAAAGTTATAGTTGAGCCACTGGAGTGAATCCTTAGTTGGCAACATGGTACACCATATTCAGAACTTATTTCAGTCAACAAGGTATGTGGATGGAAGTGAGAGCCAGAAGAGATAATGGCGTGCCATAATGTTGCATCTTTTTAATTTATATACTAACTGGAGAGGCTTTTCAGGCTGTAAGGAAACATCTAAAACGATATAAGACTTTTGACAGTTGCACAGAACTCAAACCAGACCAGGTATGCTCCTAGTTGGACCTTTGTCTCAACACCACCTATTTAAATTATGGTACATGGATAACTTCTATAGAAAGAAACATGCTGTGCTGTAGGATCACTTGTATCTCCACATTTTATTTAACCTGTACCAGGATGAGGTGGAGAAGAGATCCTTGTTTTAAGGGAATAACACCTAGTCATTGGTTAATGTATGCGAATGATGCATGGGTCAGGATCAGAACATTGGAAATACAAGCTATTCGTGAATACATAAACTCAGTGGACAAATGCATCATGTTTACATGGTAAGAGTCACAGAATAACAAATCACTATTTTTGGATTGTGTGTTACATGTCAAAGAGGGGGCTGACTTGGACAGTGAGGTCAACAGAAAACCTACCCACACAAACCAGTATCTGCTTTTGATTCTCATCACCCACTGGACTACAACCTGAGGGTTATTAGGACTCATCAAGCTAAGATGATAGCAACAAACACAGAGCCTAAAGACCAAGAACTTTCAGCAGTAAAAGTTTGACTTTGTAAGTTTGTTGCAGTCCACACTATGAACAATGAAGGTCAAAAAGGATCCACCAAAATTTAAACCGGATCTTAGCAGGGACTTTGTCATTGAGTCCAAGAACTATAAAGGTAGTGCTGGCCCATAGGAGATGGAGCACCGTTTTATTGCCAGGGAATTTTTAATCAAGAATTATGACTGAGCTGAGATAAAGGGATTTTTATAACAGCTTACCTGTAAAATCCTTTTCTTGGAGTACATCACGGGACACAGAGCGACTTAGTCATTACTAATGGGTTATATAGATTACCTTCAGGTGTTGGCACTGGCCAATTTCAAACCGGAAGTACCCTCCCCTATATAAGCCCCTCCCACCCGGGAGCACCTCAGTTTTGTAGCCAAGCAATAAGTGTCCCAAAAAGAGGGGTGGGAGCTCTGTGTCCCGTGATGTACTCCAAGAAAAGGATTTTACAGGTAAGCTGTTATAAAAATCCCTTTTTCTTTTTCGTACATCACGGGACACAGAGCGACTTAGTCATTACTAATGGGACGTCCCAAAGCAATGCCAAATGAGGGGAGGGATACATAAGCTGGGCGCCATCAGGCATGAGGATCTTTTGCGGCCTGCAACACACTGCGCCCAAAGGCGACATCCTCCTGACTTCTAACGTCTACCTGGTAGAACCTAGTAAACGTGTGTACCGAAGACCATGTTGCGGCCTTACATACTTGAGCCAGGGAGGCCTGGTGATGCACTGCCCATGAAGTTCCAACTGCTCTTGTGGAGTGCGCCCTAACTTTGAACGGAGGCGGTCTCTTTCTCAAGCCATAGGCTTGTATTATGACCTGTCGAATCCACTTGGCTAAAGTAGATTTTGATGCTGCCTGACCCTTTCTGGGGCCTTCCGGCAGAACAAATAAAGAATCCGTTCTGCGAATCTGAGCAGTGGCTTTTAGATAAGCTTTAACTGCTCTTACTACATCCAAAGAATGTAATAACTTTTCCTCTACCGAGCTAGGTTTGGGGAAAAAAGAAGGAAGAACCACATCTTGGTTCAAATGAAACCTCGATACCACCTTAGGAAGAAAGGCTGGATGAGGACGTAATACTACTCTGTCCTTATGGACAACCAGATATGGCTCCTTACAGGACAAGGCGGCTAATTCCGATACTCTTTTAGCCGAACAAACGGCTACTAAGAAAATCAATTTCCTGGTGAGAAGAACCAAGGAAATGTGTTGTAATGGTTCAAACGGTTGTTTCTGTAGAACCGACAGAACCAGGTTTAAGTCCCAAGGACATATGGGAATACTAACCGGAGGGCTAATACGCATCACTGCTTGTATAAAGGCTTTGACTAGTGAATGCGAAGCCAAGGGCCTTTGAAAAAATATTGACAAGGCCGAAATCTGACCCTTGATAGTACTCAAGGCAAGCTTCCTATCTACAGCCCACTGTAGGAAGTCCAAAATCCTCCCTATCACGTACTTACGTGGATGCCATTTCTTGGCCTCACACCACGTAATGTATGCTTTCCAGATCCTATAATAGATCTGCCTGGATACCGGTTTCCTGGCATTGATCATGGTAGATACCACAGAATTAGAGAGCCCTCTCTTTTTCAGAATGTGGGCTTCAATAGCCAGGCCGTCAAACCTAGGGCTGGTAAGGAAGGGTGGTATATCGGTCCCTGCGACAGCAGGTCCGGACGATGTGGGAGGGTCCAAGGACTCCTCACTGACATTTTTACAATCTCCGCGTACCATGCCCTTCGGGGCCACGCTGGAGCCACCAGAATCACTGGTTTCTTTTCTACCCTGATTCTGCGGAGTAATCGCGGTAACAATTGTGGCGGTGGGAATGCATATATCAGCTCGAACTGATCCCAAGGGAACACTAGGGCATCCGAGCCGCAAGCTAGGGGATCCCTTGTGCGAGACACAAATCTGTCCACCTTTGCGTTGAATCTGGATGCTAGCAGATCTACATCCGGTGTTCCCCACCGCTGGCATATTGCCTGGAAAACCTCGGGGTGAAGAGACCATTCCTCCGGGCATAATTGCTGGCGACTTAAAAAGTCCGCTCTCCAATTTTCCACTCCTGGGATGAAAACCGCGGATATGGCTGGGACATATTTTTCTGCCCACTCCAGGATGCAATTTGCTTCCCTCTGGGCTGCACGACTCTTGGTGCCACCCTGGTGATTGATATATGCCACTGCCGTGGCATTGTCTGATTGAATTCTGACAGGGGACCCTTGGAGTTTGGATGTCCATGCTACTAGGGCATACCGGGCTGCTCGTATCTCTAAGAGATTGATGGGCAGGGCCTTTTCTGCTTCTGACCACTTGCCCTGGAGAGACCATTGCTCCAGTACTGCCCCCCAGCCTATGAGGCTGGCATCTGTAGTGACCACCTTCCAAGAAACCGGACTGAAGGGTTTCCCTCTTTCCAGATTCTGGGGCACCAACCACCAATGGAGGCTCTTGCGAACGGAAGGGGACAGGGACATTGGTAAGTCTAAAGCCTGAACTTTTTTGTTCCAGGCTGACAGTATGGCCCTTTGCAAATTCCTTGAATGGAATTGACCGTAGGGTACCGCTTCGAATGAAGCCACCATCTTTCCCAGCAGCCTCATGCAGAGGCGTATGGATGGTTTTCTTTTTGTACCCACTAAGTGGGTCAAATCTTTTAAAGACGACACCTTCTCTGGAGGTAAGAAAATCTTTCTCTGATTTGAATCCAGCCTTAGCCCTAAGTATTCCAGACTTTTGACTGGTCTTAGAGCTGACTTGTCCCGGTTGATAATCCAACCGTGATATTCCAGATACTCGATTGTCTTGTGAATAGCTACTTCCAGCTTTTCCACTGAGTGGTCTATTAGTAGCAGGTCGTCTAGATATGCCATTATCGTTACACCCTGTGTTCTTAGATTGGCCAATAATGGGGCCAGAATTTTTGTGAACACTCGTGGTGCTGTGGCCAGACCGAAAGGTAAGGCTCTGAACTGAAAATGGCGCCCTTCTACTGCAAAGCGTAGAAATTTCTGGTGGGCCGGAAAGATGGGAATATGCAGATAAGCATCCTTTATGTCGATCGAGGCTAGCCATTCCTGCCCTTGTAGGGCGGTGGCCACCGATCGGATCGACTCCATCCGAAAAGTCCTGATATTTAGGAACTTGTTTAGCCCTTTTAGATTTAATATGGGCCTCACGTCCCCATTTGGTTTGGGGACTGTGAAAAGGTTCGAGTAAAACCCGAATCCGCTTTCTTCCAGGGGAACCTTCATGATTACACCTTGGAGCAATAGTTGTTCTAGTGCCAGAAGGAGGGATCCTCTCTTTTGGGGATCTCTTGGCACGTTTGACCTCATAAATTGGGCAGGAGGAGTGCCTTTTAACTCCAGCTTGTATCCCAGACTTACTGCGGAGAGCACCCATCTGTCTCTGATGGTGTCCCGCCAGGTCTCTGTGAACAACTGAAGTCTTCCCCCCACCCGATTGAGTGGGGGCAACGCTTCATGCCTTGGGGGGAGGTTTTGTACCTCTCTTGATCCAGGGCTTCTTGTTACCCTGTGATTGTCCCTGATTTCTGCCCCCTGAATTTGACCGCGGAGGCCGTCGGAACTGCTTCACAGCCGATGTGCCCGGGACTGGAGAAGTAGGCCTCTTAAAAGAAGGACTTCTACCCTTGTTCTTAACCGGTAAGAGTGAACTCTTACCGGCAGAAATTTTCTGGATATATTTGTCCAGATCTTCTCCAAATAAGCGTTCTCCATGAAATGGGAAGCTAACCAGCAGTTTTTTACAGGGAGCTTCAGCAGACCAGTTTTTGAGCCACAGAAGCCTACGCATATGTACTATAGACAGCGTAAAGCGGGGGGCCTGTTGGATTGTATCCTTTATGGCGTCCACCGCAAAACACAAGGCTCTAGGCAGGTCAGCTAGGGCAAGAGCCTGCTGATCTGGTAAGTCCCTTAAGACTTGTTTCAACTGATCTTTCACTGCTTGGCAGACTCCAATCGCTGCTACCGCAGGTTGTGTCACCATACTTGCTGTAGAGAAAGCAGATTTTAGTAAAGACTCCAATTTTTTATCTATTGGGTCTTTGAACATTAGAACATTATCTACTGGACATGTCAGTGATTTGTTAACAGAAGAGATGGCTGCGTCCACTGTAGGGACCCTCCATTTTCTTATGAACTTATCCTCCATGGGATAGATCACCGGAAATCTCTTGGGGGGAGCAAATATTTTATCAGGATGCTCCCAATCCTGGTAAATAAGCCCTTCTAATAAAGGGTGGATTGGGAAGGAACAGACAGCCTGGGGAGCTTTTAGCGACCCCAGCGAGGAAACCGTAGTGGATGGTGGTTCCGCCAGAGGCATTTTAAATGCTGATCGGACCATATTAGTCAGAGACTGAACCCATAATCTTTCAGCCTGAGAAGCTGAGAAAGGTTCTTCCACTGTTGATTCCTCCATAACTGAATCAACCTCATCCTGATCCCCTTCAGGTAGGTCGATCTCTGTGTGGGGCTGTTCCTCCACTAACAGGCACTCTGAAGGAGGAAACGGAGATCGGACGCGCTTTTCCTGAGACAGGGAAGCAGCGATCAATGCTGTTAATCTCTCTTCCAATCCTCCCAGAGTTGAGGATAAAACCTCCTCTGTTATATATACAGGAGCAGGTGGACTGGGGACAGCCGCAGCACCAGGCATTCCTGCGGGGTTTCTACGGCTACTGACCTCTGAATTCTCAGGGGAGATTGGTGCAGTACAAGCATGCCCAATATCCTCAGAGCCCGATGGAGACCCCTTTGGCTTCCTGGAAGATCTATTTCCGGAGCGTCTGGACGACATATCCTTTAAGCACAAAGCTGAGGTATTCCCGTCGTCATACACCAATTTTGCTGGTAATAGTCTAACACAGGTGCTGCTATATACCAGCTGGTGTCCACTAAAGTGCCTTTCTATGGGGATGCCTGCATCAACCGCCTCTGTGTGCCACCGTTTGTTGCTAGCTCTGTTTGCATGCAGCTGACACTTGTACTGTGTCTTTTAACCATGCTGGGACGCCCGCACATGCGCAGAAGCGCCGCGGCGCGCATCAAGCGTCATCCACCCGCCCCGCCCCTTTTTTTCATAGGAGGCGCGTGCACGCGCCCGCGCGCCATTGGCGCCCTTTTCGAAATCAAACAGGGGACTAGGAGCCAGGGCCCTTTTTGCCGGAGGGCCTGTGCGGTGGATGAGCGCAGCAACAGGGCAGAGGAAGTGGATTCCCACAGAGAAACTTACCAGCTGCCTGGATCTTTTGACTTGAGAAAACCAAAGATCCACATGACAAGAAAAATGGACTACAGCGGCCTCTAGTGGTTTAACACAGGTACCGCGGTCCCTGTTTTTTTTTTTTTTTTCTTGACTACTATTAAAATTTTACATTTTCAGTAGTTATAGGCAAACACAGATATTTAGCGGGAATACCGTTAGGTAACAGACAGAAAGACAAATTAGGCTTGGGGGTCCCCCAATAGAACCAAGTTCCTGGGGGCCCCCACTTACCTGATCCCCGCCGCAGGACTTTGTTTGGTCCACAGAAGTCCAAACTTCACCTATCACGGCAGGCATTGTAATTAACCCTTCAGGGACCGGGTTCCCAAGGATTCCACTCCCCTGGACCTGTATAGCACCCTGCACAGACAACATCTTGGTCGTGGGTATGACCAGAGCTCTGGATCCCAGGGTCCAGCCCTCCTAAGAGAAGCATTACAGGCAAAACCTTGCTCTTCTGCTGCAAGGCCCGGGTACCGACCGTTTAGCTATGAAGCTTTTTTGGTGGGATCCGGAACAGCTTACTAAGGCCCAAAAGAACCTGTACGCAAGCCCAGTGAAAACACATGTTACTCTTTGGCCAACACCTTAGACACTGGCAAAAAACTGAGGTGCTCCCGGGTGGGAGGGGCTTATATAGGGGAGGGTACTTCCGGTTTGGAATTGGCCAGTGCCAACACCTGAAGGTAATCTATATAACCCATTAGTAATGACTAAGTCGCTCTGTGTCCCGTGATGTACGAAAAAGAAAACTACTACACCAGAGTCAGTGGAAATGAGTGACATTTAGCATGGTACACTGAAGTAATGTAAGAGCTATCCCACTTGGGTAAGCAGGGGTTATTACACGTTTGCTAGAGGCTGCTGATGGATTAAGGCACAAAAACAGAAGAATAAGTGCTAAGAAGTTAATGGAAGCACACAGCTTGACTCAGGAGCGAGCCTGCACATGTGTCACTATAGGAAGCAGATTCTCATGTTGGCACACAGAGAAGAGGAGGAGTGGAGAGAGCCGGCGGGGGACCCCAGAAAAGGAGGTTCAGGAGGAGGTTCAGGGCCCGTTATGAAAAAAAAAAAGTATTTGCAACTGCTATAATGCACCTGAGCTAAGGACTGGGCACTAAGGGGTTGATACTTGCATGCTAGGGACAGGTCAATGAGGGGTAATGCATGGACAGAAAGTTCATCACAGAGGGGTTGATTTTTATGTTCTCGGAGGAGATCACATACACAGCAGACAGGTTACTAAAGGATTAACACCTATAAGCTTGGAGTATGTTGTGCTTTTAAGGGACAGTTTTGCCCGCACAATATATTAATTTTAAGTTCTTTTTAACGAAAGATATTTTTGAATACAAGTCAATCCTATATGATACAGTCTATAATATGAAACTTATTCACGGAGACGTGCGATCATACAAAATAGCTACATTTATTGGTTGACAAAAAGCAAATATTTACATGAAATTAAAATACCAATTCTGTTACATGAACGACTACAAAATCAATAAAATTACCCGTAAAATGGGCATACAGTCCCTTAGACATAATGCTGTCATGATAAATTCTCAATAGGTTCAACAACCTTGTATAATTGACAATGAAACAGAACGTCTGTATTTCACACATCCAACCGTTACTATACTGCAGGTAAGTAAGTGGTTAACAATGTGAAATAAATTGGACCTCTGTTTTGCCACTAAGATTGGAACTATGCAAAAAGAAAAATACAATGAAAAATTGAATCTTTACAAAAAACATCTACCAGTTGTTGGTTAATGAGAATAAATCATGATTGCAGAATATTCAATACTTCAACTATTTTGAGAACAACAATGAATTCAAGATAAAATCAAAAATGGCATATCTACCCATTCCATAATGGCAATCTCCTGACCAGAGTTAAGATGGCTGCCGTGGTTTTCAGGATTCGGGTGTCTAGGAATCTTCATGAGTGTAAGAATATGTCTTCATGCATGGTGCATGGGTGTCAGTCTCTCTGAGAGTGTGGATCTCCCCGTGTGCCCTCAGGGTGGGTCCCTGAGTGTCTCTCCCCGGCCGGTGGGAGTGACTGGCTGTCAGGGAGTCCTCGGTGAGTGATGTCAGTGTGTGGTCAGTCCTCCTGTCTCCCTCTAATTTTTCTTCCCTTAAATCTTGTCTCTGGACAATAAGATTATAAAAATTATCCTAAGTTCTTCCCAAAGGAGGTGGTTCTTCCACTTATTGGTGGCTGCAGTTAGGGGAGTTACTGTACAAAAATCTCTGGTTTCTATAGGTTGGTAATTTAATAATTAACTGTTCTCTGTATTTTTGGGAACCTCAAGTAATACCACTTTCAGCCACTAGGGCATCAATTCTTTAAGTTGATATATTCTATTCTCAGAATGTGTGTAATTTGTATATTGTGGGAAGAATATATGGATTTTAATCTTCTGGTAATCCGGTATATATAACATACTTCTAATATACTTCTTGATTCATTCACATAACATAATTTGTTTTATATTCCTGTCTAAAAATATATCTATAAGCTGGTTTTTCTAAACAGGGTACAGATTATATGTCAATCAATATAACATTCAATATTTATCTATATCTTTTGAATATGTGGTCATTTCTAAACGTGGACTCCTTTTGTATTCTATAATCATAATTCGACGTATTTCGTAAGGCTAATTAACTCTTTAAAACATTTCTATCTATAAAATCACACTGATATCTATCTTCATTTTTCTAACGAAGTCCCTAGGTCAACAGATACTAAAATCCTATTTTTCCCTATGACCTAAAATGTCATTGATAATCTAAACATCATTCTTATTTATTACATATCAATATATGTTCTTACTTTGAATATCATGTATATTTATAATGTATCCAGGTGTTTTCTTAAAATGTCTGAGAAGTGGCATATGCATCACTTATGATTAGGATATTTATGTCCACATATATATGAGGTAAAGGAAAAGAAATGAAAAAGATATATGTATAAAAGTTCCTCTTGGGGGTCAGCCCTGGACTTTAAACTGAGAATTGGGTGAATGGTTCAGCTGTCCAAACAGATCCTTCTTATCAATACTTCTTAGTCAATATAGCTCTGGCCATGTCCATACATTTGATTGTCCAGTTTTTTGGTTGCCATATACCTTACAACACATTCCTTTGTCTCTACACGGCTAGTATTAGCATTAGTGATGAGCCGAACACCCCCGGGTTCGGTTCGCACCAGAACCCGCGAACGGACCGAAAGTTCGAACGAACATTAGAACCCTATTAAATACAATGGATGCGAACGTTCGAATTCTAAAGTGCTAATTATAACAACTATTATGCATGTTATTGTCCTAAAAAGGGTTTGGGAACCCGGGTTCTGCACCAGGGGACATGTATCAATGCAAAAAGAAGTTTTAAAAACGGTCGTTTTTCGGGAGCAGTCATTTTAATGATGCATAAAGTGAAAAAAAAAAAGTCAAATATTCCTTTAAATATCGTACCTGGGGGGTGTCTAAAGTATGCCTGTGAAGTGCCACGTGTTTCCCGTGTTTAGAACTGTCCCTGCACAAAATGACACTTCTAAAGGAAAAAAAAGCCATTTAAAACTGCTTGCGGCTTTAATGTAATGTCTGGTCCTGGTAATATGGATGAAATTCTTTAAGAAAAATGGCATAGCTACCCCATGACCCCCCCCCCCCCCCACCCCAGCCCATTACCAGCCCCTTTGGGTCTTGTATGGATATTAAGGGGAACCCCGCACATAAAATAAAAAAGGCCCTATATACTCTGAACAGCCCTATACAGGCGGTGCATACAAGACAGGGACTGTAGGTTTGTTCTTATGTAGAATCTGTTTGTAATTTTGAACAGGTACATTGTTGAAGTGTAGCTCCAGACCAAAAATCTATTTTTAAACTTTTTGGAAAACATAGGTAAGGGTTATCACCCCTGTAACATTTGTTTTGCTGTCTGTGCCCCTGTTCAGAACATTTCACCTCACTTTCCGTCCCAATGACAACTGTTTTTGAAATGTGGTGTTTTTCTTGAAACAAGGATTGCTGATAAAGCATCAGTACAGAGGAGACACCTTTCTCCCATATTTATTCTTACAGGAGAGAATTTTCCTTCCTAGTGGTAGATTTCCTCTCACTTCCTGTTGTCTTCTTGCGTTTGCAAGTAGGAGTCGTTTGTAAGTTGGATGTTTGAAAGTAGGGACCTGCCGTATATACTCTGCAGAAATAGGCCCCTTAGTTGTTGGTGTTGGCACAACACTGTAAGCACTCACAGTTACTCTTGGTTGGTGCTGGAACGCCCTGCTGTCAACTATTATATCAGGAATTTTAATTACATATAATTGTTGAACAGTGGTAGTAAAAATTGGGCCTTTGATGGTGGTGCTGGTGCCACAACACTGTAAGCCCTGACAGTTACTCTTGGTGGGTGCAGCAATGGGCCCTGCTGTGAATTATTAGATCAAGAATTGTAATTACATGCCCCTGTTGAACAGGGGCTGAAAAATTGGGCCTTAGGCACTGGTGGCACAACACTGCAACCCCTCACAGATACTGTACTTGGAGCACAGCAATGAGCCCTGTTGCAAAGTATTGCTTCAAAAATTGTAATGACACGCCCCTGTTAAACAGGGGCTGAAAAATTGGGCCTTAGGCACTGGTGGCACAACACTGCAACTCCTCACAGATACTGTACTTGGAGCACAGCAATGAGCCCTGTTGCAAAGTATTGCTTCAAAAATTGTAATGACACGCCCCTGTTAAACAGGGGCTGAAAAATTGGGCCTTAGGCACTGGTGGCACAACACTGCAACTCCTCACAGATACTGTACTTGGAGCACAGCAATGAGCCCTGTTGCAAAGTATTGCTTCAAAAATTGTAATTACACGCCCCTGTTAAACAGGGGCTGAAAAATTGGGCGTTAGGCACTGGTGGCGGCACCCATAAACAAAAATGATCTTACAAGCTATCATCATCAATCGTATCATTGAGGACTCGGAGGAGGAGGATAGCCAGTCAACATAACAGCACAGGCACTCAGCATCAGCATCAGTCTTGAAGGGATGTGACATGTTAAAATCAATTAGTCTGTTATATCAGCATCAGGTGTGTGGTAGCTGGTGGTGATCCAAGACTGGTTCATCTTGATGAAAGTCAGTCGATCAACCGAGTCGGTGGACAGGCGCACCCTGTGATCCGTGACAAATCCTCCAGCAGCACTGAATGTGCGTTCCGAAAGAACGCTGGATGCAGGACAGGCCAGTAGCTCAATTGCATACTGTGCAAGCTCTGGCCAGTGATCCATCCTCAAGACCCAGTAAGCCAGAGGATTTTCGGTGGGGAAGGTGTCCAAGTCTGACCTTGCCCCTAGATATTCCTGCACCATGTTTATCAGACGCTGGCGATGGTTGCTGGAACCGATCATACTTTGGGGCTGCGGACTAAAGAATTGTCTGAACGCATCGGTCAGACGGCCACCTTCCCCACCGCTCCTTCTTTGACTGGCCGAAGCCTCAGCAACTCGTTGTCCAGGACCAGGAGTTTGCAACCTCCCAGTCTCTGGGAACGCGTTGCACAGACCTTTCTGCAAGGCCTCCCGGAGTTGTCTCATCCTCTGCTCCCTCTGCGACGGTAACATAAGGTCCGCAACCTTACCCTTGTACCGTGGATCAAGGAGAGTGGCCAGCCAGTAATGGTCCCTCTCCTTGATCCGAAGAATACGAGGATCCTTCCGCAGACTTTGCAGGATCAGGGAGGCCCTGCAGCGTAGGTTTGCTGAGGCATTCGCTCCGGAGTCCTCTGGGTCACTAAGGACGACATGATCCGCAGCCACCTCCTCCCAGCCACGTACAAGTCCACTGGTTTCTTGGGACTGTAAATCATCCCTAAAAGACTGCTGCTGATGATGCTGAGTGCCAGCCTCCACCTCCATGCTGACACAATCCTCCTCCTCCTCCTCCTCCTCCTCCTCCTCCTCTTCCTGTGCGATGGGTGGGACAGAAGGAACACTGTCTGGGTAAAGGGGGCCTTGAGAGGCAAGGAAGTCCTCCTCTTCCTGCCTCTGTTCTGCCTCAAGTGCCCTGTCCATTATTCCACGCAGCGTGTGCTCCAACAGGTGGACAAGAGGTACAGTGTCACTGATGCATGCACTGTCACTGCTCACCATCCTCGTGGCCTCCTCAAATGGTGCCAGGACAGTGCATGCATCCCTGATCATGCCCCACTGGCGTGGAGAAAAAAAACCAAGCTCCCCTGACCCTGTCCTGGTGCCGTAGTCGCACAGGTACTCATTGATGGCCCTCTGCTGCATGTGCAGCCGCTGCAGCATGGCCAACGTTGAGTTCCACCTGGTGGGCATGTCACATATAAGGCGGTTCTTGGGCAGGTTCAACTCCTTTTGCAGCTCAGCCAGGCGAGCACTGGCATTATAAGATCTGCGGAAATGCACACAGACTTTCCTGGCCTGCCTCAGGACATCCTGTAAGCCCGGGTACCTGCCCAAGAAGCGCTGCACCACCAGGTTAAGGACGTGAGCCACACAGGGCACATGGGTCAGTTGTCCCTGTCGGAGGGCGGAGAGGAGGTTGGTGCCATTGTCGCAAACCACCATTCCTGGCTTAAGCTGGCGTGGCGTCAACCACCTCTCGGCCTGGCCCTGCAGAGCAGACAGGACCTCTGCCCCAGTGTGGCTTCTGTCCCCCAAACACACCAGCGCAAGCACGGCATGGCATCTTTTTGCCTGCGTACTTGCGTAGCCCCGTGAACGGCTACGGAGCACCGCTGGTTCATAGGACAAACCACAGGAAGAGGCCATGGAGGAAGAAGAAGAGGAGGGGGTGGAGGAGAGAGGTGTGTCACAACCAGTAGTAGCATTTTGGAGGCGTGGCGGTGGGACAACCTCCAACACTACTGCACCTTGTCCTGAATCCTTCCCAGCTGCCAAAAGAGTGACCCAATGGGCCGTGAAAGAAAGGTAACGTCCCTGTCCATGCCTGCTGGACCATGAGTCAGCGGTAATATGCACCTTACCGCTGACCGCCCTGTCCAGCGAGGCCAAGACATTGCCTTCCACATGCCGGTAGAGAGCCGGAATAGCCTTCCGTGAGAAAAAGTGGCGTTTGGGAACCTGCCACTGAGGAACCGCACATTGCACAAACTCACGGAAGGGGGCCGAGTCTACCAACTGAAAAGGCAGCAGTTGAAGCGCTAGCAATTTAGCCAAGCTAGCATTCAACCGCTGGGCATGTGGATGGCTGGGAGTGAACTTCTTTCGACGGTCCAGCAGCTGGGGCAGGGAAATTTGCCTGCTAGAATCGGACGTCGGTGTACTGCTAGCAGAGTGGGCGCAAGTACTTGGCTGTGACACACCTAATTCTACACCTTCATTCCTCTCAGTGCATGTTTCAGAGAGGACTGAAGTTATAGTGGGGTTGGAGATCCCAGCTGATGCGGTGCAAGGAGAGGTCCGCTTTGTTCTTTGGTGTGGGTCTTTGAGGTAGGCTTGCCAACGAGCTGCATGGCAGGTCAACATATGTCTGGTCAGGCATGTGGTACCCAAGCGGCTGATGTTTTGGCCACGCGATATACGCTTGAGACATATGTTGCAAACAGCAGCTGTGCGATCTGATGCACTAGCCTCAAAAAAGGCCCACACCAAAGAACTTTTTGAATGACGGGCAGAGGCAGCGCCCTGCACAGGCGGAGCTCTGCGGTGTGATTCCGTCGGTGTACTGCCCTTACGCTGGCCACCAAAGGGCATCCTGCCTCGTTGGAGATGTGCCTCCTCCTCATCCTCCTCCTCCTCCTCTCTCCTATTAGGCACCCACGTGGAGTCAGTGACCTCATCATCCCCTCCCTCCTCATCACTGGAGCCAATCTGGCAGTATGCTGCAGCTGCTGGAACATGACTGCCAGATTGGTGTCCTTCTTGAGCATCCCCTCTGTCTGCTCTCACGCTACTGCCTTCCTCTAGCTGGGTTTCATCATCAGACCCTTCGAAACGCTGGGCATCCTCCTGGAGCATGTACCCAACACTGTGCTGAAACAGTTCGGGGGACTCCTCAGGAGGAGGACATGGTGGGTCTAGGGAAGGAGTGACTGATGATTTGTCTGACATTGATACCAGGGAAGACGACGCTTTGGCAGCTGCTTTTCCAGTACCCTGAGCCTGGGTGAGAGAGGATGAGGAGGAGGAGGAGGGCTTGGTCATCCACTCTACCAAGTCTTCGGCATGATGTGGCTCAACATGTCCAGCTGCCGAAAAGAAGGACAAGCGTGTCCCATGGCCATGTGCTGATGACAATGCACCGCGTCCACGACCAGCACTGTTGCCCCCAGACACAGAGCCTGCTTGCCCTCTTTTATTGCCTCCTGACTGTCTGCCTCTCCTTGTTTGCCTTCCAGACATTCTAATAGATGGCCTGCAGGGAGATGGGAAAAAAGCAATAAGGGCTACCTTCAGGTGTCCTTCTCTGTCCCTTGAAACAAGGACTTTCACAGTGAAAGAAACTGACACTCTCCCTACCTACAGTTTTCTGTCCCTAGAAAAAATATTTTTTTTAAGCACAATATAGCACAAGGACAATTCACTCACTGTCCTTACAGGTCCCTGGAAACAAGGACTTGCAGAGTGAAAGAAAAAAAACACTCTCCCTACCTACAGTTTTCTGTCCCTAGAAAAAATGTTTTTTTTAATCACAATATAGCACAAGAACAATTCACTCACTGTCCTTACAGGTCCCTGGAAACAAGGACTTGCAGAGTGAAAGAAAAAAAACACTCTCCCTACCTACAGTTTTCTGTCCCTAGAAAAAATGTTTTTTTTAATCACAATATAGCACAAGAACAATTCACTCACTGTCCTTACAGGTCCCTGGAAACAAGGACTTGCAGAGTGAAAGAAAAAAAACACTCTCCCTACCTACAGTTTTCTGTCCCTAGAAAAAATGTTTTTTTTAATCACAATATAGCACAAGGACAATTCACTCACTGTCCTTACAGGTCCCTGGAAACAAGGACTTGCAGAGTGAAATAAACTGACACTCTCCCTACCTACAGTTTTCTGTCCCTAGAATAAATGTTTTTTTTAAGCACAATATAGCACAAGGACAATTCACTCACTGTCCTTACAGGTCCCTGGAAACAAGGACTTGCAGAGTGAAAGAAAAAAAACACTCTCCCTACCTACAGTTTTCTGTCCCTAGAAAAAATGTTTTTTTTAATCACAATATAGCACAAGGACAATTCACTCACTGTCCTTACAGGTCCCTGGAAACAAGGACTTGCAGAGTGAAAGAAAAAAAACACTCTCCCTACCTACAGTTTTCTGTCCCTAGAAAATTTTTTTTTTTTAATCACAATATAGCACAAGGACAATTCACTCACTGTCCTTACAGGTCCCTGGAAACAAGGACTTGCAGAGTGAAATAAACTGACACTCTCCCTACCTACAGTTTTCTGTCCCTAGAATAAATGTTTTTTTTAAGCACAATATAGCACAAGGACAATTCACTCACTGTCCTTACAGGTCCCTGGAAACAAGGACTTGCAGAGTGAAAGAAAAAAAACACTCTCCCTACCTACAGTTTTCTGTCCCTAGAAAAAATGTTTTTTTTAATCACAATATAGCACAAGAACAATTCACTCACTGTCCTTACAGGTCCCTGGAAACAAGGACTTGCAGAGTGAAAGAAAAAAAACACTCTCCCTACCTACAGTTTTCTGTCCCTAGAAAAAATGTTTTTTTTAATCACAATATAGCACAAGAACAATTCACTCACTGTCCTTACAGGTCCCTGGAAACAAGGACTTGCAGAGTGAAAGAAAAAAAACACTCTCCCTACCTACAGTTTTCTGTCCCTAGAAAAAATGTTTTTTTTAATCACAATATAGCACAAGGACAATTCACTCACTGTCCTTACAGGTCCCTGGAAACAAGGACTTGCAGAGTGAAATAAACTGACACTCTCCCTACCTACAGTTTTCTGTCCCTAGAATAAATGTTTTTTTTAAGCACAATATAGCACAAGGACAATTCACTCACTGTCCTTACAGGTCCCTGGAAACAAGGACTTGCAGAGTGAAAGAAAAAAAACACTCTCCCTACCTACAGTTTTCTGTCCCTAGAAAAAATGTTTTTTTTAATCACAATATAGCACAAGGACAATTCACTCACTGTCCTTACAGGTCCCTGGAAACAAGGACTTGCAGAGTGAAAGAAAAAAAACACTCTCCCTACCTACAGTTTTCTGTCCCTAGAAATTTTTTTTTTTTTAATCACAATATAGCACAAGGACAATTCACTCACTGTCCTTACAGGTCCCTGGAAACAAGGACTTGCAGAGTGAAATAAACTGACACTCTCCCTACCTACAGTTTTCTGTCCCTAGAATAAATGTTTTTTTTAAGCACAATATAGCACAAGGACAATTCACTCACTGTCCTTACAGGTCCCTGGAAACAAGGACTTGCAGAGTGAAAGAAAAAAAACACTCTCCCTACCTACAGTTTTCTGTCCCTAGAAAAAATGTTTTTTTTTAATCACAATATAGCACAAGGACAATTCACTCACTGTCCTTACAGGTCCCTGGAAACAAGGACTTGCAGAGTGAAATAAACTGACACTCTCCCTACCTACAGTTTTCTGTCCCTAGAATAAATGTTTTTTTTAAGCACAATATAGCACAAGGACAATTCACTCACTGTCCTTACAGGTCCCTGGAAACAAGGACTTGCAGAGTGAAAGAAAAAAAACACTCTCCCTACCTACAGTTTTCTGTCCCTAGAAAAAATGTTTTTTTTAATCACAATATAGCACAAGGACAATTCACTCACTGTCCTTACAGGTCCCTGGAAACAAGGACTTGCAGAGTGAAAGAAAAAAAACACTCTCCCTACCTACAGTTTTCTGTCCCTAGAATAAATGTTTTTTTTAAGCACAATATAGCACAAGGACAATTCACTCACTGTCCTTAGAGGTCCCTGGAAACAAGGACTTGCAGAGTGAAAGAAAAAAAACACTCTCCCTACCTACAGTTTTCTGTCCCTAGAAAAAATGTTTTTTTTAATCACAATATAGCACAAGGACAATTCACTCACTGTCCTTCCAGGTCCCTGGAAACAAGGACTTGCAGAGTGAAATAAACTGACACTCTCCCTACCTACAGTTTTCTGTCCCTAGAATAAATGTTTTTTTAAGCACAATATAGCACAAGGACAATTCACTCACTGTCCTTACAGGTCCCTGGAAACAAGGACTAGCAGAGTGAAAGAAAAAAAACACTCTCCCTACCTACAGTTTTCTGTCCCTAGAAAAAATGTTTTTTTTTAAGCACAATATAGCACAAGGACAATTCACTCACTGTCCTTCCAGGTCCCTGGAAACAAGGACTTGCAGAGTGAAAGAAAAAAAACACTCTCCCTACCTACAGTTTTCTGTCCCTAGAAAAAATGTTTTTTTTAAGCACAATATAGCACAAGGACAATTCACTCACTGTCCTTCCAGGTCCCTGGAAACAAGGACTTGCAGAGTGAAAGAAAAAAAACACTCTCCCTACCTACAGTTTTCTGTCCCTAGAAAAAATGTTTTTTTTAATCACAATATAGCACAAGGACAATTCACTCACTGTCCTTACAGGTCCCTGGAAACAAGGACTTGCAGAGTGAAATAAACTGACACTCTCCCTACCTACAGTTTTCTGTCCCTAGAATAAATGTTTTTTTTAAGCACAATATAGCACAAGGACAATTCACTCACTGTCCTTACAGGTCCCTGGAAACAAGGACTTGCAGAGTGAAAGAAAAAAAAACACTCTCCCTACTGTGACAGCAGGAAGGTAAAGTCACCTGGTTGCATCCAGGGGGGTAGATATATTTCTCCCAGATTCAGGCTTTATGCCGACTTATACAACTAGGGAGTTGATGAAGCCCAGCTGAGGCTAGTGGGCTCATGAATGACTCATACCTCTAGGGAGAGTGCTGGGCGTCGTGAGGCAGGGAGTTGATGAGACCAGCTGAAGCTTGTCAGCTCATTTAGGCCTCTATAAGAACTCCCAGATTCATTAGGTGTTAGCTCATGCCTGGAACCAGACCTGTGTGGACTGTCTAGGGAGAGTGAACCCCTGTGCGGTGAGGCAAAGCCTGTGTGGCTATTTGTTTGGACTTTTACTAAACCAGGGACTTAGGGACTAGGACAGCACCAGGCTGATCCCAGTTGTTAGTTTAGGAAACCTGCATGTTTAGTCAGAGGTCAAACTGACCAGGATTTATTTTGTTTATGTTTCTTTTTGGCTTTGCTGTGTTTTTGTCACTGTACATAGAGAAATAAACCGCACCTATTGATTTTGAAAACCACAACCTCCGTCTGCTGGCCCTGTTTTTGTGTGGGGAGCCCAACCAGGGGGTCACACACACCCGCTACCGAGTTAACCCCCTCACAGTTGGTGGAGAACCAGTGGCAGTTTTTTTAAGCCAGCATGGAGGAGATACTGAAACAGCTGGCTCTAGCAAATGCCAATCAACAGCAGACAAATGCAGGTTTGCAAAGGAGCCTTGCAGCCCAGCAGCAAGCTCATCAACAAGCCCAGCAGCAATCTGAGGCCCGCTTCATAGACCCATTACAGAAGCAAGAGCAGAGACTACAACAAATGGAAGCAGTAATGCAGCAACGTCCGCAGACCAGTGAGGAAAGCCGTCCCACTAATACCGCGTCCTTTGGGGTGAGTCGTTTATTGACAAAAATGACTGGAGAGGATGATCCAGAGGTATTTTTGACCACATTTGAAAGGACTGCTGAAAGAGAAAAGTGGCCTGAGGAACAGTGGGCTGGACTGGTGGCTCCTCTGTTAACTGGTGAATCGCAGAAGGCTTACTATGACCTAGAGCCTGACCAAGCAAAAGACTATGTGATGCTAAAAGCTGAAATATTGGCAAGGCTGGGTGTCACCCTGGCTGTCCGGGCTCAGCGTGTGCATAACTGGACTTTCCAGCTTGGAAAACCCCCCAGGTCTCAAATGTATGATCTCATTCACCTGAGCAGGAAGTGGCTACAGCCAGAGACTTTGTCCGCACCAGAGATTGTGGAACGTGTTGTAATGGATCGGTTTTTGAGAGCTCTTCCTACTGCCATCCAAAAGTGGGTAAGCCATGGAGACCCAGAGACGGCCGGTGGTCTTGTGGATCGTGTAGAGAAATACTTGGCTACAGAGAACCTGACGGCCTCTTCCAGAGACTCTCGGACTTTCCACCCTAAGACCAGACCATCCCCAGGGGCGGATAAGAGGATTCCAAGGGGTGAGGGTGGAGAGAGTGAGAGGGTGGGAGCTCTACCCAAAGTTTGGCGAGAACAGCCTGGGAAGTCAGGGGCTCAAGAGGCAGCCAAAAGGATTGTTTGCTACCGCTGCCGGCAAGCGGGACATATTGCAGCAAATTGCCCGGTTGTGGAGGAACCCATGCAATGTGACTTTCTGATGGACAGACGTCAGTCGCTGTGTGCGACAGTCGCATGCACTGCCATTCGGGGAACTGAGAAACATTTATGCAAAATGTGTATTAATGGTAGAAATGTTGTGGTATTACTGGATTCAGGTAGCCTTGTGACCCTGATAAAGGCTGAATTCGTTAAAACAGAGGTCTCTGGGAATAGCAAGGTAGCTGTTATTTGTGTGCATGGGGACACCCGAGAGTATCCAGTGACTACAGTGTGTTTCGAGACCCCCAAAGGTACCCTCTCTCATCCAGTGGGGTTAGTATCTCAATTACCGCATGATGCCATTGTGGGAAGGGATTTTCCGAAGTTCTGGGAACTGTGGGATGATCCTGAGCCCCCCACTGGTGCCCCTATGTACCAGGAATGTGATAGCCAGAACTCCTCTGAGAGTGGTGAGGACTCTCCAGAATTTCCCTTGTCAGTATTGGCAGGGGAGACTCAAGAAACTGGAGAGGAGCCCACCTCCTCAGACGAAAACCTACCGTCTGTGGAGTTTTCTGATCTGGAGGTTCACAGGGAAAATTTTGCCACAGAACAGTTAAAAGACCCCGCCCTAATAAAGGCACGGGAAAACGTAGTGGAAATAGATGGCGAGTTAGTGAACCCAGATAATACCTGCACTTACCCATACTTCAGCGTAGAGAAGGACCTACTGTATCGGGTGGCAAAAAGGGCAGAAGAAACCGTTGAGCAGCTTGTGGTGCCCAAACCTTACAGGAAGTTGGTGTTGGAGTTGGCCCATGGGCACATTCTTGGAGGTCATCTGGGGACAGAGAAAACCCGAGAGAGGGTATTACAGAGATTCTATTGGCCTGGGGTGATGAAGGACATAGAAAATTATTGTTCCTCCTGCCCTGTGTGTCAGAGGTCGGCCCCGATGCCACATTTCCGTAGCCCGCTGGTCCCTCTACCCATCATTGAGGTCCCGTTTGAGAGAATCGCAATGGATTTGGTAGGTCCTATAATCAAGTCCGCTAGGGGGCACCAGTACATATTGGTTATAATGGACTATGCCACCCGTTATCCAGAAGCGATCCCTCTCAGAAATACCTCGGCCAAAACCATAGCCAAAGAGCTATCTCTTGTTTTTAGCCGGGTGGGTATTTGTAAAGAACTGCTTACGGACCAAGGTACACCCTTTATGTCCCGGGTTATGAAAGAGCTGTGTAAATTGCTCAAAGTGACGCAATTGCGTACATCTGTGTATCACCCCCAAACCGATGGGCTGGTTGAAAGATTCAACAAAACCCTAAAACAAATGTTGAAGAAAGTGGTGGATAGAGATGGAAAGGATTGGGACTGTCTACTTCCTTATTTGATGTTTGCTATTAGGGAGGTGCCCCAATCTTCTACGGGATTCTCCCCCTTTGAGTTACTGTATGGGAGACACCCAAGAGGGCTGTTGGATATTGCCAAGGAAACTTGGGAAAGTGAGAGTTCTCCCCACAGGAGTGTGATTGAGCATGTCGCCCTGATGCAAGATCGAATTGCACAGGTAATGCCCATCGTGAAGGAACATTTGGCCCAAGCGCAGTTGGCACAGCAGAGAGTGTACAACCGTGGAGCAAAGACCCGTACCTTTTCCCCGGGGGATAGGATATTGGTACTTGTCCCTACGGTTGAAAGTAAATTCCTTGCCAAATGGCAAGGCCCCTACGAGATAATGGAAAAAGTGAGCGAAGTGAATTACAAGGTCAGACAACCAGGAAGGCGAAAGCCCGAACAGATATATCACGTTAATCTGTTGAAAGCCTGGAGGGATAGAGAGTCCCTAGTCGCAGAAACTTGGTCACCAGCTCAAACTGGTTGCGTGATTCCGGAGGTTGGAATAGCAGCCACCTTGTCACAACCCCAACAACAGGAGGTTAAGGAGTTTGTGCTTCGCAACAAGGAGGTGTTCTCTGAGCTGCCGGGACAAACATCTGGGGTAGAGCATGACATCATTACCCCGCCCGGTGAAAGGGTGAAGTTAAAACCCTATCGGATCCCAGAGGCCCGACGGGAGGCAATACGGGAGGAAGTACAGAAAATGCTGAACTTAGGGGTGATAGAGGAGTCCCAAAGTGATTGGTCTAGTCCCATTGTGTTGGTGCCTAAACCGGATGGGAGCTGGCGATTTTGTAACGATTTTCGTCAGTTGAACAAAGTTACAAAATTTGACACCTACCCCATGCCACGTATAGATGAGTTGATCGACCGGCTGGGAACAGCCCGATACATGACGACTCTTGACCTCACAAAAGGGTATTGGCAAATTCCCCTGGCCAAGTCGGCCAAAGAGAAAACCGCATTTGTAACCCCAGACGGGGCGTTCCAATATAAGAGAATGCCGTTCGGGTTACAGAATGCGCCGGCCACATTCCAGCGGAAAATGGACCAGATACTGAGGCCCCATCGGAAGTATGCTGCGGCTTACCTGGATGACGTAATTGTCCATAGCACAGATTGGGCCTCACATCTGCCAAAAGTGCAAGCAGTCCTAGACTCTATCCGGGAAGCGGGGTTTACGGCTAACCCCAAGAAGTGTACCATTGGGCAGGAGGAGGCCAAATATCTTGGGTACACCATTGGCAGGGGAGTAATAAAACCCCAACTCAACAAAGTCGAGGCCATCCAGAGTTGGCCACGTCCCAACAGCAAGAAGCAGGTACGAGCCTTTCTGGGAATCGCGGGTTATTATCGGCGCTTCATTCCCCACTTTGCTTCTAAGGCTGTGCCCCTAACCAACCTGATGAAAGGGAAAGGGTCGGTCATGATTAAATGGACCCCCGAGGCGGAGGCAGCATTCCAATTCTTGAAACAAGCCTTATGTAGCCAGCCAGTGTTGTACTCACCCGACTTCTCTAAAGACTTTGTCGTACAAAGTGATGCGTCAGATGTGGGGTTAGGAGCAGTATTGTCCCAGGTCTGGAACGGGGAAGAGCACCCAGTCATTTACCTCAGCAGGAAGTTGAAGTCCCATGAGGTAAATTACGCCACGGTTGAAAAGGAGTGTTTAGCGGTGAAGTGGGCTCTAGATTCCCTTCGGTACTATCTGCTAGGTAGGCACTTTGACATGGTTACGGATCACGCTCCGTTAAAGTGGATGGCTCAAAACAAGGAGACAAATAGAAGAGTGAATAGGTGGTTCCTGGCCCTACAGGAATTCAACTTCACAGTAAAGCATCGCCCTGGCGTTCAAATGGGGAATGTGGATGCTTTGTCTCGAGTACATGAATGCCTGATTGCTGGTGTTCCAACCCCAAGGTTAAAACAAGAGGGGGGGGTATGTGACAGCAGGAAGGTAAAGTCACCTGGTTGCATCCAGGGGGGTAGATATATTTCTCCCAGATTCAGGCTTTATGCCGACTTATACAACTAGGGAGTTGATGAAGCCCAGCTGAGGCTAGTGGGCTCATGAATGACTCATACCTCTAGGGAGAGTGCTGGGCGTCGTGAGGCAGGGAGTTGATGAGACCAGCTGAAGCTTGTCAGCTCATTTAGGCCTCTATAAGAACTCCCAGATTCATTAGGTGTTAGCTCATGCCTGGAACCAGACCTGTGTGGACTGTCTAGGGAGAGTGAACCCCTGTGCGGTGAGGCAAAGCCTGTGTGGCTATTTGTTTGGACTTTTACTAAACCAGGGACTTAGGGACTAGGACAGCACCAGGCTGATCCCAGTTGTTAGTTTAGGAAACCTGCATGTTTAGTCAGAGGTCAAACTGACCAGGATTTATTTTGTTTATGTTTCTTTTTGGCTTTGCTGTGTTTTTGTCACTGTACATAGAGAAATAAACCGCACCTATTGATTTTGAAAACCACAACCTCCGTCTGCTGGCCCTGTTTTTGTGTGGGGAGCCCAACCAGGGGGTCACACACACCCGCTACCGAGTTAACCCCCTCACACTACCTACAGTTTTCTGTCCCTAGAAAAAATGTTTTTTTTAATCACAATATAGCACAAGGACAATTCACTCACTGTCCTTACAGGTCCCTGGAAACAAGGACTTGCAGAGTGAAATAAACTGACACTCTCCCTACCTACAGTTTTCTGTCCCTAGAATAAATGTTTTTTTTAAGCACAATATAGCACAAGGAGAATTCACTCACTGTCCTTCCAGGTCCCTGGAAACAAGGACTTGCAGAGTGAAAGAAAAAAAACACTCTCCCTACCTACAGTTTTCTGTCCCTAGAAAAAATGTTTTTTTTAATCACAATATAGCACAAGGACAATTCACTCACTGTCCTTCCAGGTCCCTGGAAACAAGGACTTGCAGAGTGAAATAAACTGACACTCTCCCTACCTACAGTTTTCTGTCCCTAGAATAAATGTTTTTTTTAAGCACAATATAGCACAAGGACAATTCACTCACTGTCCTTACAGGTCCCTGGAAACAAGGACTTGCAGAGTGAAAGAAAAAAAACACTCTCCCTACCTACAGTTTTCTGTCCCTAGAAAAAATGTTTTTTTTAATCACAATATAGCACAAGGACAATTCACTCACTGTCCTTCCAGGTCCCTGGAAACAAGGACTTGCAGAGTGAAATAAACTGACACTCTCCCTACCTACAGTTTTCTGTCCCTAGAATAAATGTTTTTTTTAAGCACAATATAGCACAAGGACAATTCACTCACTGTCCTTAGAGGTCCCTGGAAACAAGGACTTGCAGAGTGAAAGAAAAAAAACACTCTCCCTACCTACAGTTTTCTGTCCCTAGAAAAAATGTTTTTTTTTAAGCACAATATAGCACAAGGACAATTCACTCACTGTCCTTCCAGGTCCCTGGAAACAAGGACTTGCAGAGTGAAAGAAAAAAAACACTCTCCCTACCTACAGTTTTCTGTCCCTAGAAAAAATGTTTTTTTTAAGCACAATATAGCACAAGGACAATTCACTCACTGTCCTTCCAGGTCCCTGGAAACAAGGACTTGCAGAGTGAAAGAAAAAAAAACACTCTCCCTACCTACAGTTTTCTGTCCCTAGAAAAAATGTTTTTTTTAATCACAATATAGCACAAGGACAATTCACTCACTGTCCTTCCAGGTCCCTGGAAACAAGGACTTGCAGAGTGAAAGAAACTGACACTCTCCCGACCTACAGTTTTCTGTCCCTAGAATAAATGTTTTTTTAAGCACAATATAGCACAAGGACAATTCACTCACTGTCCTTCCAGGTCCCTGGAAACAAGGACTTGCAGAGTGAAAGAAACTGACACTGTCCCTACCTACAGTTTTCTGTCCCTAGAATAAATGTTTTTTTTAAGCACACTATAGCACAAGCACAAAACACACTGACACTCTCCCTACCTATCCTTCTCTTTCCCTAAACTAAAGGAATCCAGGTTAAGCAAGAAAGAAATAACAGTCACTGTCCCTGCCTATGCTGCTCTATCCCTGCTCCGGAACACACTACACTAGGCCGCCGTGCTGGCGGCCTTTTATAGTGTGGGGCGTGTACTAAACACCCTCAGCAATAATTGGCCACAGGCATCCTGCCTGTGGCCAATCATTGCTCTCCTCGCTGCCGGCGCTGTGATTGGCCAAGCATGCGGGGTCACAGTGCATGCTTGGCCAATCACAGCGCCTGGATGACACTGCGATGGCGTAGTGCATTGTGGGCCGTTCGCGTCACTCGAATTTGGCGCGAACGGCCCAAATCGTTCGATCTTCGTCGAACGATCGAACAGCCGATGTTCGAGTCGAACGTATGTTCGACTCGAACACGAAGCTCATCCCTAATTAGCATCTCTGTTTACTAAAGTCTTTCTCTTACGAAGGATTTGTTTGCTCTAGTTGGAAGGTTTGTAATTTGGTTAACTATCTGTAGAGTATTTTCAATGGCAGTGTTGACTTCTTAAACCTCTCTAATTTGTCCTGAGGAAAGTTGTCATTGTTTTAACTTTCAGACCAGGTTTGTAAATGTTAGAGATGGCTAGCCCAATTGTTATGGGAAAAACGTGTTCATCAGCTTTTGAGGCCTAAGTGAACTTTCAAGTCTCTGCCCGTAAATATTAAAATTATTATTATTATTAATATTATTATTAAGGAAACCCATAACAAGTAGTTAACTAAAGAGTTAACTCTTCTTCTGTGGTGACTGATCACTAAGCGGCTTATACACACACAATGCAGACTGGTCACTGATCTGGTCATCACACACACCCACGCACACTAAAGCAAACCATACATTATGCAATTTTTTTTCCTTCCACCAGATGTTCCACACTAAATGTGTTGATGAGGGTATCCTTCCCACAGTGCTATTGTGTTCTGCTAGTGGGGAGCCTAGAGAGTCTTCCCTGCCGGCAGAACACGTTGATTAGTTTTGATGGCTTATAGCCTGCGGCACTAATCGTTCAGGGAAAACCCAACAGGCTGGTTGAACTGTGTACAACCAGAGTGCTCATAAATGGATTGAAATTCAGTCAGGCCCTGCTGAACCAGCCGAATTTTGATCCATATACAGTATGACCGGCTTTACTTAGGCTGGCCATACACAAGCACATTTTTTTATCAATCAGCCTTCAGGTTGAATAAAACAAGATTGAAAAAAGGTTAAACTGGTTCTTCCATCCACAGGATACTGTATGGATAGAGGAATCCCCCTGCTGGTGGTGGCTGTGAAAATACCCAGACAACTACTGCATCTGATTGGATGCAGTTGTTACTCAGCCAACAATTTTCCACCTGGCCCCTTTGATTTTGGGAGGGGCCCAACAGGGCTACCCACAAAGCAAATTTTGGATTGTTCATTAGAAACCGTCCAAAATCCACACAATGTTTGGGTAGCATTACTTATCCAGTGGGAGGGATTGGGCTTCACTCTGAGGGCTGAACCTCCAGTGGGTGTATCTGTACAATGTCTATTAGGAGGACATGAACAGTGATCAATATAACCATTTGTGTGGTGGTCGTGTGTGACTGCAGACTTTCAGGGTAACTTGAAAGTTTTTGCAGAAGGAGGGATATAGTTGAAAGACCAATATGCGTCTGTTGGAGATGGGATAAAGCAGAAAGACTTATCCCTGTGCTGGATGTGTGATGGTACCTCAAAAGGACTAGGAGGAGGCAGATTTGCACAGTGGCAAAGTTATAATATACATTTTTTCATGGTCAATGCAATAAAAGTAGTATGTTCAGCTTCTGGTGGAGCACGCACACATCCATAGGAGGTTACTACAAAGAGTCTACAAAACGTGTACAGTACAAGGAAAAAGAAAGGCAAAAAAGGAAGAGAAGCGCTAGGCTAATCTTAGTGCAGCATTAGTTTATTTTATTAAACTACAAATTTTTGACAATATAAGGTGCCCTTACATAGTGCTAGTGAGGGTAGGTGCTTTCCAGATCCAGCATCACAAAAGAGCCACCGGGGAGTCCCTGTGGAAGAGTCTATGCGTGCCGGGTGTCAGCGGGAAGCCGAAGCCTCGAGGGACCTGAGGAGGACGCCGGCTGTGTAACTCTGTGTAGGAGTGTTCCAGATCTGTCAGAGTGGGGAGCCAGATGGACGCTCCAGATGACGTTTTGAGTGATGAAACGCGTAGGACCGAGTTTCAGAACGTCTTTGCGTCACTTCTGGTCAGGGCCGTAGACAGGATTTTTTTCTCGGAGCCTGTGTCAGCAATACATGTCTGTATACAATTTTAGCAAATGTGAGTATATCTCCACCTTGTTATTCAAATAAAGTCTTTTTAAAAAACGGTATCACGCTATGGGCACTCTTCTCCCTTCTATATGTTAAATTTTGAGGAACGCCATTAACGCAGTGGATTGACCATCTCCCAGAGTGCTACACAGTGGCGTATACCAGTGTTTCTCAACTCCAGTCCTCAAGGCGCCCCAACAGGTCATGTTTTCAGGATTTCCCTCCAATGAAACAGCCGTGGTAATTACTGAGGCAGTGAAACTGATCAAATCACCTGTGCAAAATAATGGTAAGCCTGAAAACATGACCTGTTGGGGCGCCTTGAGGACTGGAGATGAGAAACACTGGCGTATACTGTGGCTGCGTAACACCCCTGGAGGGGTAGGGAACATTCGGTGAGTGCACCTGAGATAAGAGCACGGATAAGATCACCTACAATCATCAATATCATAAGAAAGAGGCATTTCTTTGCACAAAATCACTGGACACTTTTAAGGAGGACAAGTCACTTTGTTTTATTTATCACAGCATTTAAAGTGAAAAGGACTTTTTTATATTTAATATTTTTTGGTTTAATAATTTTTCCAGCACTATTATTACTATTTTATTGTATATGGTATCTTTATTAATTTCATAGGGTCACAGTAATTTATGCATAATTTTTATATATTCCTTAGATGCCATTACAGCACCCAAATATATATCGGTTGCACAGGGAATACCCTCCCATTGTGCACTAAAACACATGCGTGTAGCAAGCAAGAGTTTAAAATATAGGAACGTTGATTAATCAGTCACTAGCACATGTGGCTAGTAAAACAGGAGGCACTTATACCCTGAGTAACACACCCTGCAGAACACACTCACCTTCACTATCCTAACGTAATATATTACACAGTATTATTTTGCATTTAAAACGTTCGCTAGTTTTTCTATGAGGAGCAGCGCCACACCTACACCTTTAATTTATTCATTCACCTCGTACTCCACTCAGGTGGTAGTATTTTTGTAGGGGCAGCAGCCCTCTTGTTTACCTTTATCTGCGGTGTACTCTCCTTTGCGCGGAATCACATATAAATCTCAGAGAGTGGGGAGCCGCCTACCACTGTGTCTGGCCAATCAGAATGTGTTTTGAAGGCACGGCCAAGCCTTCTTCATCCGCTGATGATTGGTCAGACACAATGGTAGGTGGCTCCCCACTCTGACAGCTCCGGAACACTCCTACACAGAGTTACTAGCACTATGTAAGTGCACCTTATATTGTCAACAATTTGTATTTTAATCAAATAAAATAATGCTGCACTAGGATTTGCCTGCCACTTCTCCTCCTTTTTTGCCTTCCTTTTCCCATAGTGATCAGGTCCCCCAGCCTGCGCCTGAAGCAGCCTCGTTCCCTTTGCAGCATTTGTTTCAGAGACAAAGAGTTGACAGGGGCGCACCCCTTATGCCATGTACACAACATCGTTTTTCCTGACGTGCAAAAAGCCGTAGTTTTTCCCGACGTGATTTCTCTCCAGCCTGACTTGCATACACACGTTCATGCAAAAAAACATCTGAGCAAAGCGCGGTGACGTACAACACGTACGACGGGACTATAAAGGGGAAGTTCCTTTCAAATGGCGCCACCCTTTGGGCTGCTTTTGCTGATCCTCATGTTAGTAAAAGTTTGGTGAGAGACGTTTCACGCTTTTCAGCCTTGTGCTTTTCAGTCCGTTAAAGTGTGATGAATGTGCTATCTCCATTCTGAACACTAGTTTTTACCAGAACGAGCGCTCCCGTCTCATACTTGATTCTGAGCATGCACGTTTTTTTTTCCTCTCGGAAAAGCATACACACGAAAAAGACTGGCGGGAAAAACGAGGAGAAAAAAGAGAGCTGGTTTTAATTTTTTTGCGGGCAGTTTTTTTGTTGAGAAAACTGCTAGGGAGCATACACACGACCGGTTTTCACGACCGATATAAAAAATGGCAGTTTTCTCATCGTGAAAACCAGTCGTGTGTACAAGGCATCAGAGCTCTATGTTCAACTTGTTAATTTCAGGACTTTGGTCAATTACATTTTTACAAAAACATTTGTTTTTTTATTACATTTTTACCTCTACAATATATTTTTATTGTTGCTATTGAAGAACCAGCATTCTTACTGTATGCATGTCCTCCCGCTATTTTTCATATTTTGGCCTTTCACCGCTGAGCGTTACACTAGTGCTTTATGGGAGTGTGTTTTTTCCCCAAGGAGAAAGAAAACCTGGACAATGATAGGGGGGAAAAAAAACAACAAAAATAATGCAGTCATATTTTATTTATGATGCTCTAAAGACCTAAGTATTTTTTTTATTGCGAGCTTTAAAAACATTATCCCTTGTTTTCTTAGATATAGTGTAAGTACTGCTTCAGTTTTTCAGCTTTGCATAGAGTTTTTTAAAACAATTTTTAATCATGCAAGTGCTAATTAGCAATAATTACAAGTGGAAATGCTTTTTTTTTATTACAGCCACTTGATGTATACAGCTCTGTATCATAAGCACAGTGCTTTTACCGTTTGCAGCGACAAGAACATACTACTGTAAAAATACATAACAACTAATACCCGTTGTTTTATCTAAACATTTTGGGAAATATTTCCAGATAATATTGTGTCCTAGAGGGAAACCTACCATAAAACATTTTCATAACTAAATGGCAATTTCCTCTGTACCGCACACTGTTCATTGTTTGCAATATATTACAATAAATGGCTAAAATTAATCACGAATGGACACATTTGGTATTTATTTGCAATATATACTTTTAGTAGAAATAATATGCTTCATATTGGTTAACACTGCTGTTTACTTCTATTAAGATTCATTTTTACATAATTTCTTGTTGCCTAGCAACACTAGGAGAGGTTTGCATAAGCTCCTTCTCCATGGCTTGATGTTCACAACCACTGACAGCGCAACTCAGATCTTCCAGGTAACAGGAACTTAGACACAAAAGCTGTCAGTTCTGCCCTTTCATCATCGTATAATTAAGCACCTCACCGTCAAATTCTTCAGGGTGAGAGAACACCAGAGACTCAAAAAAAAAATAACAGAGCTGTACTCCTGAGTTGCAGGATGTAATGTATGACTTTGAAGAAAAAACACAATTACCTTTGCTCAGGGGTCAAGTCCTGGGGAAAAAAGTGTGGGAACTCCCACCCAAGATCCAGTCCCCCACAAAAAAACATACATATACACTGACACACAGTGGCGGCTGGTGCTCAAAATTTTTGGGGGGGGGCGCAAACAAACTGAAAAAATAAAATAAAATCAATTGCCGCCACTGTGCCCATTAAACGCAGCCACTGTGCCCAAACGCCACCAGTTTGCCCCCTCAAATACAGCCAGTTTGTTTCTATATACAGCCAGTGTGCCCTCATATATATATAACCAGTGTGCCCCCATATACAGCCAGTTTGTCCCCATATATATAGCCAGTGTGTCCCCATATATATAGCCAGTGTGCCCCCATATACAGCCAGTTTGTCCCCATATACAGCCAGTTCCCCCCAAATGCAGACAGTTTGTCCCCCATATACAGCCAGTTCCCCCCAAATGCAGCCAGTTTGTCCCCCATATACAGCCAGTTCCCCCCAAATGCAGCCAGCGTGTCCCCCATATACAGCCAGTTCCCCCCAAATGCAGCCAGTTTGTCCCCCATATACAGCCAGTTCCCCCCAAATGCAGCCAGCGTGTCCCCCATATACAGCCAGTTCCCCCCAAATGCAGCCAGTTTGTCCCCCATATATAGCCAGTTCCCCCCAAATGCAGCCAGCGTGTCCCCCATATACAGCCAGTTCCCCCCATATTCAGCCAGTTTGTCCCCCATATACAGCCAGTTCCCCCCCATATACAGCCAGTTCCCCCCCATATTCAGCCAGTTCCCCCCATATTCAGCTAGTTTGTCCCCCATATTCAGCCAGTTTGTCCCCCATATTCAGCCAGTTTGTCCCCCATATTCAGCCAGTTTGTCCCCCATATACAGCCAGTTTGTCCCCCATATTCAGCCAGTTCCCCCTATATTCAGCCAGTTTGTCCCCCATATTCAGCCAGTTTGTCCCCCATATTCAGCCAGTTCCCCCCATATTCAGCCAGTTTGTCCCCCATATTCAGCCAGTTTGTCCCCCATATTCAGCCAGTTTGTCCCCCATATTCAGCCAGTTCCCCCCATATTCAGCCAGTTTGTCCCCCATATACAGCCAGTTCCCCCCAAATGCAGCCAGTTTGTCCCCCATATTCAGCCAGTTTGTCCCCCATATTCAGCCAGTTTGTCCCCCAAATGCAGCCTGTCCCCCCCCCAGCCCTGCACTTACCTTCCTCGGTCCGCGCCGTCCTCGATGTGTTCTCCCGCCCTCGATGTCGTTTCAGCCAATCAGGTTACCGGTAACCAGATCCGGTGAACCTGATTGGCTGAAACCTCCACACAGTCTTCTCCCAGGAACGCACCCCCGTGCGTACCTGGGAGGAGTTTTTGGAAGCCGAATACAGCGTGAGAGCTGTATTCGGAAAGCCTATCAGAGCCGCTGGCTCTGATAGGCACTTCCAGAACACACCCACCGCCGGCCGCCGCTCTAATTTATATGGCCGGCGCTCACCAGGAGGCCGGCCATATGTATAGTGGGCAGCGCGGCAGCGGTGACAATACACAGATTCATGCAATGCATGAATCTGTGTATTGTCTTTCAGTGGCGGTGCGGGAGCGAGAGGGGGCGGCGCTCCGGCGCCCTCTATGGACGCACCGCCACTGCTGACACACCTACACTGACGGTAGTGACCTATATACACCGACACACCTACAGTGACGGTAGTGACCTATATACACTGACCTACCTGACCTACACTGACCTACCTACACTGACCTATATACACTGACCTTTACATACACATTACACTGTCTGACCTACCTCAGCTCAGCGGTGTCACAGCAGGCACTACTGCAGTCAGTCATTCCGTCAGAGGAGGAGCCTGGAGGGGAGGAGAGCCGAGGAGTCTAGAGGAGAGCCTGAGGAGAGCCGGAGAGGAGAGAAGAGCCGCCCGCCTGAGAGCGGTGCGGGGATGTGGCGCGGCGGCCAATTTGTAATTCCCGCCTTCTGGAGTCTGCAGCGCCTATGATGGACATCAACTGGTCCCGAGGTCGCGGCATTGGACAAGTGGGACGCCCATCATAGGCGTTGCGCAGGCTCTAGAGGGAGGGACCTGCTGTTATGGCACTCGGCGAGTCGGCAGGACTCGGCCACACTCGGCCGCACTTGGCCACATTCAGCCACATTTGACGGCGCTCGGGATCAGATCGGTCCCGGCGCTCGCCACTCGGGGGCTGCAAAGGGAACGGCGTTCCTGCTGTGAAAAAAGTGCAGGGAGGCCGTTCCCACGCATTCCCGCAGGACTCGAGCCCTGCCTTTGCTTCATTTATATACTGTACATGCAATATGATGATTAAGGCCAAATGCAATAGTGACAGTGAACAGCTGCAGTGCACAGGGTAACCCAGGATCTTTAGAGCCTAAAACTGAAGTTCCAATCCACTGTTTCAAACTGCAAGCAGGCAGGCTCTCTATTGCAGAAGAGGCATGCAATGTACACTTACCTGCCTTCTTGCAGCTTTCTCAGTCATGTAAACTGAGCCGCGTATCCGTATGCACAGCTCAGCTTACAGCACCAGCACAGTCCATGTGTTCGAGAATGACTGATTCCTGTGCATGCGTAAGAAGCAACATCCTCCTGTGCCGGACAGTGAAGGCAGCCGAAGTTGACAGCGAGGGACGGGGACCGTTGAAGTAGAGGTAAGTTTAGCTCTGCTTTAGGTGTAACTGCACCTACCAGTACTGTGGACGGTGACTCTATGGGATCATAGAAAGAACTTCTTAACGCTAATAAATAAACACTCATTACTGCAGGACCTGTGGCTTAAATAGGCCGTGGCCCTTTATTATAAGTATAATAAAATATTCAATATTATTATCAACAACTTCAATAAAAGTTAATAATTAATTTAATTCAAATTAATTCAAGCACTACTCATATTTAGTATTAAACATATTCTATCATCATAACTATAGCTCAGCTATACACAACATCTTTTTAAACAGACAGGTATAATTAAAGCGGAAGTAAACCCATCCATAAAACAGCTTAATTTACGGAAATGTAACACTCCCATTGGTTGTCTTCTCAACCAAACTGTCAAACCATCCAATGGCTGATGTCATAACTGATATCACATGTGCAGCATCATGGCAGTTGTATATGTAGCAAGGTGTCACTTTGAACGTAGCTCATAGACTACAGTTTGTGCCTATCAGGAACCTAGCTCCCTCTGGTGTCCGTTTGTGTTATATTGCTACAATTTGTTTGGTTCAGCTATGACAAGAACAAAGCATGATGGACATTGTAGTACACAGAGACAGAGACTCTATGGCTGTGGATTAGAAATAGACTACATTACCCACAAGACCACTGTACTACCAATAGTGCAATGCGCCGCGCACAGCCTGATGGAAGGGCTTATTTAAGAGAAGGGCGGACTCAGCTCACTCTCTCGAGATGCCATCTTCAAGCCGGCAGGAGGCCTGTGTTGAGGTCTGCTGTAAGTGTGCCTAGGCCCAAGAAGCCTGGGCCTACAGTTACCGAGAGCGGATCGCCTAGTTAGAGAGGGATCCTTGCGGACAGTTTCGCTGATCAAGCCGAAGGAGGATCGGCCTGCAGCTCGCAGCATCCGGCGTCCCCTATCCACCGGTACCCAGAGAGAACGGCCATGCGGAGGACCAGGGACCTCGTTATACCGAGAGACGGACTAGAGAGAGAAAGTTTCGGATTGAGGAAAGCCTGTGAAGCAAGGCCTCATTTGGTGAGCGGGCACTTGCCCATCAGTTAACTGACTCGTAGGAGTGTGACTTTCGTAAACCTTACTTGTACTTGCTGGCGCCTGCAGCGCCGCAAGTAGGAACACATGGCCTCTGGTTAACGATACAACGACTTGGGGAAATTAGCATACACTTTACCGCTACTTTGTGCGCCCCAATTGGCTGGGTTTTTTTTTCATCCTACCCATTGGAATACAAATGAATAAGTGCACCAACTGAGCTAGCAGAAGATTAACTGACTCTTAAAGGAACAGTCACCTGTTTCATTACCCTCACACTTTGTTACTACAGGACACGCACTAGATGAACTGTCCACTAGGGGGAGCCATACGGTTGTGAATTTATGTGATGATATAACTGTTTTCATCACTTCGTGATTTCTACTGTTTTATGTGAGACTTGGTGGAGAGGTGCCCCAGTGCTAATGTCATTGTACTGAGAGATTCCTCCACCATACTCTCACTCAGGTCTGGCCCTCAGGTCACGTCATTTGGGTCTGATCGCAGGGTTATTCAGAACCAGTGGTACTCCATTGTCTTATACAGTGATCTGTATGTATTTGATGTTAATTGCATAACCATTGTTCTATCTTTTTTGCCGAGTAAACACATTACCACTGATTGAACTACATCTTGTGTGGGACTCTATCTTTTGTAGCTGTGTGGCGGGTGAACTACACTAAGGTAACAATATTTAACAACATTTATTGTTGTGTGGTATCATTGTGGCCCTCTATAGCCATTTAGGGGTTCACAATCACAATATTTTCCAGTTGTGCCAAGGGGGAACCAAGCCAAATTCTAGGGGTTGATAGGCAGAGTGCAGGCCCAAACTTAAACCAGCAGCTCCTACGGGGGTAGTGCTACATATATTAAACAGGGGCAAAGATGGGGTTTACTTACACTTTAACTCCAACAAAACATCCCCTTTTATTGAAAGGTACAAAACCTCATAACTAGGGCCAAGACAGGGGGCAAGGGCAGGACGATCTGTCTTCTGTACTTCATGCTGACTGCCCGTTTTAACCTTTTCCCATCCGGCGTATAGTCAAATGACGGCCCCAAGGTGGCTCTGCCATCCTGGGCAGCCGTCATATGATGTCCTCAGTATCCTGGCCGCTAGAGGGCGTGCGCGCAGGGGCCAATGCGTATGCTTGGTGGCTGTGATATCCGCCAGGCACCCGCGATTGCTGGTCATAGAGCAGGGACGTGGATCTGTGTGTGTAAACAGATCCACGTCCTGTCAGGGGAGAGGAGACCGATCGTGTCTTCCTTGTACATAGGGAGACTGATCGGTCGCCTCCCCCAGTCAGTCCCCTCCCCCCACAGTTAGAATCACTCCCTAGGTAACACATTTACCCCTTGATCGCCCCCTAGTGTTAACCCCTTCCCTGCCAATGACATTTATACAGTAATCAGTGCATATTTATAGCACTGTTTGCTGTATAATTGTCACTGGTCCCAAAATAGTGTCAAAACTGTCTGATCTGTCTGCTGCAATATCGCAGTTCTGACAAAAATCGCAGATAACCACCATTACTAGTAATAAGTCTATCCCCTATTTTGTAGACGCTACAACTTTTGCGCAAACCAATCAATATACGCTTATTGCGATTTTTTTTTTTTTTACCAAAAATATGTAGAAGAATAAATGTGGGCCTAAACTGAGGAAATTTTTATTTATTTATTTTAAATTGGGATCATAGCCAAAAGTAAAAAATATTGTGTTTTTTTCAAAATTGTCAGTTTTTTTTGTTTATAGCGCAAAAAAAAAAAATCGCAGAGGTGATCAAATATTTCATTGGGGTACAGTGTTGTATGACCACGCAATTGTCATTCAAAGCGTGACAGCGCTGAAAGCTGAAAATTGGCCTGGGCAGGAAGGAGGTGAAAATGCCCGGTATTAAAGTGGTTAATGACGCATCCTCTTCTTTAAATAGGTACCCACTCGTGGCAGACTGTTAATTGGGTAACTGTCAGGTCATCTCCTAATCAATGGTAAGTATATATATATATATATATATATATATATATATATATATATATATGTATGTAGCGGGGTCGCTTTTAAGGCCCCAGGACTACGTTACCCAGAACCCCATTCGGCCCCAGGGCGGAGGTTCCACCGCAGAGACTCATGGGAGGGGTTACTTAAGTGAGGGGCGAGGCGGAGCTCGCTCTCTTGGGACACTGCGCGTCAAGCAACAAGTCATCCTGTGCGGTTCGGCTGGGAAGCAAGGCCTGAAGCCTGAGGCCTTGCTTGAAGTCCGAAGAGCCTTCCACCATACTGCGGAGCCTGGGTGGATCCTGACCCGTCGTGATAGGACGTGAGTTGGATCGAGGACTCGATCGGAGCAGACGCTGTGTGCGACACACAGGAGGTGGAAGTCCCAGGCTGGGATCGCGCCTGGAGTGGTGAGCGGGCACCTGCCCATATCAATAGACTGAGTTGTGTTCAGGCCTGTAGACTGCCTAGGCCTGCTGTTCGCTCACCAGTGTTTCTTGGGGAGTTCGGTAGCAGGGACAGAGTTGAAGTATCTACCCCCCCCCCCCGTTTTGCCCTGTTATTTCAAGTTAACACCCAATGTGGATTACAAATGGTTATTTCTTTAAGTGCACCAACGAAAGCTGGCCGGTGAAGAAACCCTCCTTCCTTAAGGAAAAGAGACTCAGTTCCATCCCATGTCAGGCCTGACTTAGTCGGGGAATTAGAAAGTTTGTGTTACTACGCCATAGGCGAGCGCACGCCATAATAGCTCCGCGTGGTGGACACTGCGCGGCGCCATATTATTGTGCTGCACCTAGTACATTGATTGATGCAGGGCTTTGCAGGCCCATGTACATGTTGCATGTTATACCTTGAATCCTTCATTACCAGTAAAGCTGATATATATATATATTATATTCTTGCCTCAGTGTGTTGTCTGACTGTTTAGAGATTATTAAGTATAATACACCTGAGAGTGATAGGAGTTTAACCCTAGACTGACTGTGCCAGAGTGGGTCGAGTAAGATTGCCGGGGGTTGGCGGTACTGTGTGCAGGGCCCGAAATCAAATCAGCGGCTCTCTTAACTGGGGGTAGCGCTACACGTGGGGGCTCGTTAGTCCGGGATCCTGTTGCAGCAAATAGCAGCCAAAAAGTACCAGCATGGACCCACTAGAAGTAGTGAAGTGGTGCGCAGCAGTCAACACAGATCCAAATGGGGTAGTGATCATAGAACTCCCAGGGATCTGGCAAGAAGATGCAGTGAAACAATTAGCGATGTCCCTGTCCCCACAACAGAAGGCATGGATAGTGGATGTAAGATCAGAACCTCCTTTGACATATGTACTGATAAAATGGAAGGATGGAGTCCCAGAAGACTTCAAGAAGCCAAGCATAGAAACGTTGGATAAACAAACTTATAAACTAATACGCGCCCCACCCAACCTAAAAGATGTAAAGAAAGAAGAGAGTCCCGGGTCACCGCAGGGCACCCTCACGCAGAATAATGCGCGGTTCTAGGGGAAATCATAGCGCAATGCAAGAAAGACCCGGCAGATTATCAAATATCAGGATACCGGAAACTCAGAATGTTTTCAGGAAGGAAACCTGTACATAGTTACATAGTTACATAGTTACATAGTTAGTCAGGTTGAAAAAATACACAAGTCCATCCAGTTCAACCATAAAAAAAAATTTAAAAAAAATATATCGTACAATCCCATATACCCAATTCTATACCCACAGTTGATCCAGAGGAAGGCAAAAAACCCCAGAAGAGCATGATCCAATTTGCTACAGCAGGGGAAAAAATTCCTTCCTGATCCCACGAGAGGCAATCTGATATTCCCCGGATCAACTTTACCTATAAATGTCAGTACCCAGTTATATTATGTACATTTAAGAAAGAATCCAGGCCCTTCTTAAAGCAATCTACTGAGCTGGCCAGAACCACCTCTGCAGGGAGTCTATTCCACATTTTCACAGCTCTTACTGTGAAAAAACCTTTCCGTATTTGGAGGTGAAATCTCTTTTCCTCTAGACGCAAAGAGTGCCCCCTCGTCCTTTGTGTTGACCGTAAAGTGAATAACTGAACACCAAGTTCACTATATGGACCCCTTATATATTTGTACATGTTGATCATATCCCCCCTTAATCTCCTCTTCTCAAGAGAGAATAAATTACCTTCAGGCGAAGAAGGATTTGAAGAATGGTTAGACGGTGCAACTCAGGCTCTGGAGGAGTGGGAAGTCCCAGACCACAGGAAGAAGCGGAGAATTGCTGAGAGCTTGAAGGGGCCTGCTTTAGAGGCCGTACGCAACCTTAAGATGAGCAAAACAGACTGTACTGCGCAGGACTATCTAGACATTCTGCAGAATGTGTTCGGCGGAACAGAGAAGATTACTGAGCTTACCTACCAACTGGAGCATTGCTATCAAAAGGCAGGGGAGAAGCTATCAGAGTTCATGATGCGCCTAGATAAAATACTGCACAAGATGATCTTAAAGAAGGGGATTGACCCGAAGAAGGTGGATGAGGCCCGGGTTCAACAGGTGATGAGCGGATCTCAACCCCTGGATCCCATCGCACTGGCGCTACGTACAAGACAGGACGGGAAGAGCCTGGAGTACCCTGACTTGATCCGAGTAGTCAGAGAGGAAGAAGCTATGCTGGAGGAGAAAAAGAGGAGCCAACCAGTCGAGACGGTGAACCCTCCTCCGGTGATGGTCAGGATGGCCATGACCTTAGAAAGAGATGCAGAGGTGGAAACCTTGAAGTCGCAGATGTCCCAAGTACTGGGAATGTTGACCTCATTGATGGAAAAGGAGTCAAGGGTACCAGAGAGGGAAAGTCCAAGGAAGGAATTGTTCCCGAATACCTCAGCACCCGCATCCCTGGAAAATTGGGGAAATGTGATCTGTTTCAATTGTGGGGGAGCTGGCTATCTTGCCAAAGTATGTGCCAGTCCCAAGAAGAAGAGACTGAATAACCGCAAGCCGCCGGAAAACTTCAACGGGCCCCGGTAAAGGAGTCAATCGGGTGCCCATCATCATCAAGGAACTCCATACTGAATAAGAAGCACATGAGAGAAGGGGCCAGGACCCCACAGAAGAAATAAAGGGCTCCTCAGAAGGAACATACTCCAAAGAAACACAATAAAGTCCCTCAGCGGGTAGTTACACCCATACAGAGGAGAGAGATCAATGCATACCAGGCTTAGGAGAGACTTAGGTCCAAAGACAAAAAGAGAAAGGAAAGTCAAGAAGGGAAATGCAAAGATACAAGGAAAGAGACCCCTTCGGAACAGTACCCAGAGAAACTGGTGGGTCCCTCTCCATTTGTATCCATTCAATTAGAGAGGATCTACACAAGAGCCCTGTTGGATACTGGAGCGCAGGTGACCCTGTTGTATCGAGACTTCTACGACAGGCACCTAAGTCACCTGCCCATCCAGAAGATTGAAGACTTGGAGATATGGGGAATTGGAACAGAGAAGTTTCCTTATGATGCCTTCCCATAAGACTGACGTTTGACCCATCCATAGCTGGGATGGGGGAAGTGTTCGACACCTTGGCTGTGGTGTGCCCCCGACCGCCTGGAGCTAATAGGAGTTCCTTGATAACAGGAACCAACACGGATCTGGTCCGAAGACTTTTGGTCCCACTAACAAGAAGGAAAAACCTCCCAGTCATGGAGATTCATCCATTGTTGAAGACCGCCTTCCAACGGCTGATCTTAGAGCAAAAGGCCCCGGAAGAGGGGGTAGGGAAGGTCTGGAGACTCGGAAAAAAAGGGATAGTGCTGCAACCCGGTGAAGTAACCTGCTTGAAGGCCACAGTGAAACTCACTTTGGAGCAGCCGGGCCCTTTTGTGATGTTGGAACCCGACCCAAGAGAAGAACCTTCGGGCTTGGAGGTAGTACCGGAAATGGTCCCGGTGAGGGCCCTGAAGCAGGCCCACTGCAAGGTGCCTGTGAGTGTCAGGATCACCACGGATGGTCCCATGGAAGTCCCAGCCAGGCTGTTATTGGGCCGCGTGAGCACAGCTACACCAGTTGCCTCATCAGATGTGGGGAAGACAGATGGAGAGAGTACAGTGTGGGAGAAGCTTTCCATGGAGAATCCAAATCTGCCCAGGACTTGGAGGGAGAGAGCCCAGAACCAGTTGACTCGGTGGGAGAGGATCTTCTCACATGATGAGTTTGATGTGGGGTGTGCTAGGAGTGCCACCCATCGAATCCGCCTCCAGGAAGACAAGCCCTTCAGAGAAAGGGTTAGGCGGGTTCCATTGACAGACCTTGAAGATTTGAGGGAACAGCTTGCTGAGCTTAAGCGAACAGGTGTGATCCAAGAATCTAGAAGTCCGTATGCCTCCCCCATAGTAGTGGTCCGGAAGAAGAACGGGTCACTAAGGTTGTGTATTGACTATAGGACCCTCAACAGGAGAACCACTCCGGATCAGTATACCACTCCGAGGATAGAGAATGCCTTGCAGAGCTTGTCCGGAGCCAAGTGGTTCAGCGTTATGGACTTAAAGAGTGGGTATTATCAGATCCCGATGCACCCAAAAGACAAAGAAAAGACGGCTTTCATAACCCCAGTGGGGTTCTTTGAATTCAATCGAATGCCTCAGGGTCTGTCTGAAACTCCAGCCACATTCCAAAGACTCATGGAGAAGACTGTGGTAGACATGATCCTCATAGAGGTCCTTGTATACTTGGATGACATCATAGTCTTTGGCAGAACTTTGGAGGAACATGAAGAAAGGCTAGAGAAGGTCTTGAAGAGACTGAGTGAAGAAGGACTCAAGCTCTCACCTGAAAAATGCCAATTTTACCAGTCTTCAGTCAACTATCTGGGACACATAGTGTCTGAAAATGGGGTGTCCACAGACCCTGAAAAACTGGAGGCTGTCACCTCCTGGCCAAGACCTACCACCGTAACAGAACTCAGGTCCTTCCTAGGATTCTGTTCCTATTACAGGAGGTTCGTGGAGGGGTTTGCTCGAATAGCGAGACCCTTGAATGAGTTGCTGAAGACGGAGGGGGAAGAGGATGACTCGGGCCCCAGGAAGCCGGGGGAGTCAGTCAAGGACCAATGGAATGAAAAGTGTGAAGGCGCCTTTCAGATGCTGTAAAAGAGTTTGACCACCGCCCCTGTTCTGGCCTATGCAGACCCAAAGAAGCCTTACGAACTCCATGTGGATGCTAGTCATGATGGTCTGGGAGGAGTACTCTACCAGGAGCATGAAGGGCAACAGAGACCTGTTGCGTATGTGAGCAGAAGCTTAACCCCCTCCGAAAAGAACTATCCCACCCATAAGTTGGAGTTCCTGGCCCTCAAGTGGGCCGTAGTAGACAAACTTCGAGATTACCTATATGGGGCAGATTTCCCTGTCAAAACAGATAACAACCCCCTTACCTAACTGTTTACCACAGCGAAGCTGGACGCCACAGGACATAGATGGCTGGCGGTGTTGTCTGCCTTCAATTTCAGCTTGAAATATAGACCTGGGGCGGGAAACCGAGATGCGGACGCCTTGTCCAGAAGGTCTCATGTCCCCACCCACAGTAGTGAAGACTGGACCCAAGTGGCACCTGACGGGGTGCGGGCCCTTTGCCAAGGGGCTGAATTCCAAGCCAAGGGAGGCTCAAGAGCAGAAGAGATAGGGGTCACTATCGTAGGAGTCCCCAAGCAGTACTGTGGAGCAGCCTTACTGGGGGGAGACAACTTACCCAGACTGACAAAAAAGGAGTTGAGATCCGACCAATGGGAAGACCCTATGGGGAGATTGGTCCTAGAAGCATTAGAGAATCAGAACCCAAACATACTCCTACGTCACCCCTCGAAGGAGGCTCGCCTGTTAAAAAAAGAGTGGGACAGGCTACAGGTGCATCAGAGAGTGGTCTACCGAAGGGGCCCCTCTGATGACCAAGAAGACAAGTGGCAGTTGTTCCTGCCGGAGAAACATAGGGAGACGGTCATGATTGCTTTACATGACAACCATGGTCACCTGGGAGCGGAAAGGACTTTCCAACTTGTTAGAGATCGTTTCTATTGGCCCTGCATGAGGGCTGAAGTTGAGGAGTACAGCCATTCATGTGCACGATGCATACAGAGAAAGACTCTGCCCCATCAAGCTGCCCCAATGGGCTATTTACAAAGTGAAGGCCCGCTTGACCTGGTGTGCATTGATTTCCTCTGCCTCGAACCCGACCTGAAGGGACTAGGAAATATTCTGGTAGTAACCGACCATTTCACCCGGTATGCACAGGCTTTTCCAGCCAAGGACCAGAAGGCCTCTACTGTGGCCAAAATACTCGTGGAGAAGTACTTTATACATTATGGACTGCCACAAAGGCTCCATTCAGATCAAGGGAGGGATTTCGAGAGTAAACTGATACGAAAGCTACTAGATGCCTTAGGGATCAAGAAGACCAGGACTACTCCCTATCATCCTCAAGGTGATGCTCAGCCGGAGAGGTTCAACCGAACCCTGCTCAACATGCTGGGAACTTTAAGTGACGAAAAGAAGCAACATTGGAGTAGTCACATAGCGGCCCTTGTGCACGCTTACAACAGCACTGTCAGCGATGCTATGGGATATTCACCTTACAGACTTATGTTCGGGAGAGAGGCAAGATTGCCGGTGGATCTGGCCTACGGCACTTCCATAGATCATTGTTCTGCTGCTTCCCACAAGGGATATGTAGATAGTATTAGACATGTTTTAAAGATGGCCTATGAGCAAGCTCAGGCGGCCTCAGAACAGAGGGGGGCTCGCAACAAGAGGAATTTCGACCTAAAGGTCAGGATCCAAGACCTACAACCAGGAGACAGAGTGTTGTTGCGAAACCTGGGGGTCCCTGGAAAACATAAGCTTGCAGATAGATGGAGACCAGAACCTTATATCATTTGTAAAAAATTTCCGGGCCTACCCGTTTACAGACTTAAACCCGAGGGGAAGTTAGGGCCCTTGAAGACTTGGCATCAGAACCACCTACTTCCGCTCACTGAAGCAGTTTGGTTGCCTCCTAGGATGGATTCTCCTGAACCCAGGTCCATTTCGAACACCCCTAGACCCAACACTCGGTCTCAGACCCCTCGGATGGAGGTGTCAAGGTCACCTGTGGCCAGGTGACAGATGCACACCGTAGGGGGACAGGAGTGCACCGCGAGGTAGTGAACCCTATGGCTGGCTTCTGTGGATAGGAAACTGGGTGGTTGTGGAAAGCGGGACCAGAGGAGCACAGCCGGGATCCTAACGGAAGCTAGAGCCAAGATTCCCCAGGGCGCGGAGTCTAAGACCCAGCAGGTCTTCTCCAGGGCCTCTAGTGGTGAGGATGTTATGCTGCAGGCTGGGACCAGGTCGCGGCCCCTGGAGTTTCCTAGCTCACGCCCCGTAGGATAAGGGGAAAAGAGGGGAAGCAGCAGCACAAGATATGAGAGAACCAAATAACAAGCTGAAGGTCAGGGGCCACAAGCAGACAAGGATAACGAAAGAACGAGCCGAAGGTCAAGGGTCACGAGCAGACAGGGATAGTCGGGGACAAGCCAATAACGTAACAGAGAGACAGACGTAGCACACGGCAGGCAGGAACCCAAACACACAATGCCTAACAAACACGTTGATCAGCAAAGCAGGCTTGCAGTGCACAGGTTAATATAGTGTTCTGTGATAGGGCCTGGGGTGGAGTCAGGCTGGGAGGAGATTATAAAGGAAGCCAGGTGAAGGAGGTCTGGTCTCTAAGATGAACACATGAGGAGGAAAGGTAAGATGGCAGACAGACATTAATGCATATCCATGACAGTACCCTCCCTCTTACGAGGCCTCCCCCTTCCCCGCCTGGGCCCAGGTTTAGAGGGAAACTTCAGATGAAACTCCTTTAACAGACGAGGTGCAAAGACCTCAGATGCAGTGATCCAAGACCTCTCCTCAGGACCAAACCCTTTCCAATGAACGAGGTACTGAAAAACGCCTTTACAGAGTCGGGAGTCCAGAATTTGACTGATCTCGTACTCCTGATTATCCTCAGAGACAGGCGCCACGGTAGGGAGAGGACGAGAGAATTTATTGAGGACTAAAGGCTTTAGAAGAGCAACATGAAAGGAGTTAGTGATTTTAAGGCTCTTAGGAATCTGGAGTTTGAAACAAACCGGATTCAGTTTAGCAGTTACCGTGTATGGACCGATGAATCGTGGAGCAAACTTCAGAGAAGGAACTCGGAGCTTGATGTTCCTGGTAGAGAGCCAGACTTTGTCCCCTGGCTGAAGAGAAGGCGGTTTACGCCTGCGGCGGTCGGCAAAGCCTTTGAATTCTTCAGCAGCTGCCCGGAGGGAATCATGAACGTGACCCCAAACGGAATTGAGAGACTCCTGAACCGAAGCCAAAGCTGGAATGTCTGGAGAACAGATCATGGGAAGAGGAAGTTGAGGGTGTTTTCCATAAACTGTGAAAAAGGGTGTCTTCTGCGAACTGGTATTCACATGATTGTTATGGGAGAATTCTGCCCACGGGAGTAGAGAGGACCAATCGTCATGGTGAGAAGACACAAAGGTGCGAAGAAAGACCTCTAACTCCTGATTAACCTTCTCAGTCTGTCCATGTCAGGGAACCATCCGCAGAAGGACTGACAGTTCTCACCATGCTCAGCAGAATCGCGGAACAACAAACACTGTGCGCATGCGCGCGCCCCGAAACGCAATGCGCACGCGCGTGCGCCGATGCGCAATGCGCGTGCACCGGAACGCAACGTGATTGACACTTGGCGCCCAGTGGCCTATTTAAAGCCTGCTGCAGCAGTCAACAACTGCTGCATGATCTTTCAGCCTTCCTGAGATCGCTTCCTGAGTTCCTGTTTGCTGTTTACCACTACCGACCCGGCTTGCCTGACCAACCTTCTCTGCGTGTGATCCCGGCTTGACCCTTGGCTTGTTCCTGTACCCTGCTACTACACTGCTGATCCTGTGTATGACCCCGGCTTGTCCCTTGACCTGTTCCAGTGGCTCCATCTCTGCCTGCTCACCTGTGTATGACTCCTGGCTTGGCTCCTGACTCCTCCTACGGTCCTCCCTGCTGTGCAGCCTCGTCTGGTACTTCCGAGATTCCCCCACCTGGCAGTCTACCCTGCTCACCAGCGGATCTCCAGCATCATCCCAGCTTGTCGCAGCTGGCAACCCCTGCCTCTTTGGGTATAGCACTCCCTGTGCCACCTTCAGGGGGCGCTCTGCACTTAGTCGCAAGGGAAGCCCTCCCAGCACTTCGGTCTCCGGTAAGGTACGTGACAGTATCATGCAGCCAGAAGTGTCAGAGACCGACGGAGGTGCTTCCCCGCTCAAAACTTTGGGCCAGCAAGTCGCAACCCTTACCCAAGCAGTGACAACCCTACAGGAACAACAATCCCAGCTAGGAGATCGCCTTCCGAACCAGATGATGTCTCCTGTCGTGGAAACTCCTACTCCGCCTGCTGTAGTCACTACATCCGCTTCCATGATGTTTCCTCCGCCTGAACCACGAGTGCCCACTCCTGAACGTTTCTCAGGTGACCGAAGGAAGTTCAGAGCGTTCAGGGTTTCCTGTTTACTTTATCTGGTCCTTCAGCCAAGAACTTTTTCTCTAGAGACTGTCAAAGTGGGATTTGTTATTTCCCTGCTGTCCAAAGAACCTCAGTCTTGGGCTCATCAGTTACTGGAACAAAAGAATCCTGCTCTTGACTCAATGGACTTGTTCTTTGAGGCCATGGCTAAATTGTATGATGACCCACAACGCCTGGCCACTGCCGAAGCTGCCCTCCATGCCCTGCGACAAGGGCAGCGCCCTGTAGAAGACTATACTGTGGACTTTCGCAATTTGGCTACAGACACAGGATGGAATGAGGCCGCCCTCAGATATCAGTTCCGACTTGGCCTGTCTGAGCCTATCAAGGATGAGTTAGCACGAGTAGGGGCCCCAACCACTTTAGAAGGGCTCATTCAACTAGCCATCCAACTCGATAGACGCCTGCGAGAGCGGCAGTCTGAACGTGCACGAGCCTGCCGGCCCACCGGGTTGTTGCCCACAGTTACAGATGTTCCTGCACCCTCCTCTCCGGTCACATCCAACAGAGGGCCTATGCAGATTGGCGTGGTCCGCTCTGCCCTGACCCCTAATGAGAGACTTTATCGCCGGCAAGCAAACCTTTGTTTCTACTGTGGAGAAGCCGGTCACTTCATTTACAACTGTCCAACAAGGCCCAGTAGATCTTCTCTCCGCAATCCTTTGCTCCTCCAAGTCCCGAAACCTTCCGCGGCTCACCTTGTTCTCCATGTCGCGTTACAGTTGGAACAGGGAGAGGTCAGATTCCCAGCAATAGTTGACTCCGGGGCCTGCAGTTGCTTTTTGGACTTTTCCCTTGCTAAGAACTTTCGGATTCCTCTACGGAATAAGGAACAGAAGCTTAAGATTCACTTGGCTGATGGATCCACACCTTGTTTTGGGCCAGTTACCTAAGAAACTTTACCCATACCTACCATGATTGGCTCAGGCCATCAAGAGTTCCTTCGTTTTGACATTCTCTGTTCACCAATGTTTCCTGTAATTCTGGGGCTCCCCTGGTTGTGGGCATATAACCCACAAATAGACTGGAACACGGGGAGTATCTCCTTCAAATCTGATTACTGCCGTCAGCATTGCATAGTGCCTGAACCTATAACACCTTCCAGTTGCCTCACCGTTCAGCCGGCTTCCACTACCAACCAAGACGTCCCTCCGGTCTACCATGACTTCCTAGATGTCTTCGATAAAAAGAAAGCCGACACATTACCACCCCATCGTCCGTACGACTGTCCTATCGAGTTGTTACCTGGCGCAGAGATCCCCTTTGGACGAATATTCCCACTTTCAGAGACCGAGCTTGAGACCCTGCGTCAATACATTGACGAGAACCTAGAAAAGAAGTTTATCCGCCCTTCATCCTCTCCTGCCGGTGCTGGGATCTTTTTTGTGGAGAAAAAGGATCATACCCTCAGGCCCTGTGTGGATTACAGGGAACTCAATAAAATCACCATTAAGAACCGATACCCTCTCCCTCTCGTTCCTGAACTCTTCCAGAGATTCCGTACTGCAAAAGTCTTTACTAAATTGGACTTAAGAGGCGCCTACAATCTTGTGCGCATTCGGGAGGGAGATGAATGGAAGACCGCTTTTAGAACTCGCTTCGGTGACTTTGAGTATCTTGTTATGCCTTTTGGACTATGCAACGCTCCGGCGACCTTCCAACATTTCGTGAATAACATCTTTAGAGAGTTCCTGGATCACTTCTTAATCGTGTACTTGGATGACATCCTCATCTTCTCTGCCACCTTGGAACTACATAGAACGCATGTCTGGAAGGTACTATCCACACTAAGGGCACACAGGCTCTACGCAAAAGCAGAAAAGTGTGAGTTTGAAAGGTCATCCATACAATTCTTGGGCCTAATCATTTCCACATCTGGAATTGCCATGGACCCTCAGAAAGTGTCCGCTATTCAGGAATGGTCAGCTCCTACCGATAAGAAAGGCATCCAAAGATTCATCGGGTTCGCTAATTTTTATCGGAGATTTATTAAAGACTTTTCTGGCATTATTGCCCCCATTATCCAGCAGACCCGCCAGCATATCCGTTTCCAATGGTCCCAGGAGGCCCAAGAAGCTTTCGATAAACTAAAGACTCTGTTCACCTCAGCCCCCATTCTACAGCACCCAGATCCAGCTCTGCCTTATGTCCTGGAGGTCGATGCATCGGAAGTTGCCGTGGGGGCCGTCTTGTCTCAACGCCAAGGTCCTAAAGCATTGTTACACCCAGTTGCTTTTTTCTCCCGAAAATTGAGCCAGCCGGAAAGGAATTATGATGTGGGGGATAGGGAGTTACTGGCAATTAAAGCCGCTTTGGAAGAATGGCGATATCTCCTTGAAGGTGCGGCTCATCCTATCATGGTATTCACAGACCATAAGAACCTCGAATACCTCAGATCTGCCAAACGACTACGACCACGGCAAGCCAGATGGGCCTTATTCTTCTCGAGGTTCAACTTCCATCTCACCTACCGCCCAGGGTCCAAGAATGGGAAGGCAGATGCTCTCTCACGCATGTTCCCAGAGACCCCGGAAACTGACGTTCCTAGCACCATCTTGTCCCCTCAGAACTTCCTGTTGATTCAGCCTGATCTGAAGTCGACCCTTGAACAAGCCTCTGCTCAATGTCCTGAATCTGAGAGCTCCGCATTCAGAAGACAGGAAGGACTCCTGTGGCACGGAAACAAGATTTTTGTCCCCGAGGGAGCCAGATTTCAGCTCCTTAAGACCTTTCACGAACACCAGCTTGCCGGCCATTTCGGGGTCCATAAGACATCTGAGCTAATTCAGCGATCCTACTGGTGGCCTAATCTGAGGCAAGATTGCAAAGACTTTGTAAGTTCCTGTATAACCTGTGCCAGAAGTAAAGGAAGCCGCACACAAGCTTGGGGTCTGCTAAGACCACTACCTGTCCCAGACCACCCGTGGAAGATGCTGTCCATGGACTTTATAGTGGAGTTGCCCCCCTCGGAAGGCTTTACCACTATCCTGGTGGTGGTCGATCGTCTAACGAAGATGGCCCACTTTCTGCCTCTATTAGGTTCCCCTTCGGCCATGGATACAGCACACACCTTTATCAAAGAAATCGTAAGATTGCACGGTCTGCCCAACAGTATTGTCTCCGACAGAGGAGTGCAATTTACCTCAAGGTTCTGGAGGGCTCTCTGTAAAGCTTTGAACATTGAAATCCGCTTATCGTCTGCTTACCATCCACAGAGTAATGGCCAAACGGAGAGGACAAACCAGACGCTAGAGCAGTATCTCCGCTGCTTCTCCACCGCTTCCCAAGATAACTGGGTGTCCTTTCTCCCATGTGCTGAATTTGCATACAACAATTCGGTACACTCCACCACCAATCAGTCCCCGTTTTGGGCGAACTATGGGTTCCACCCGTCCTTCTTGCCCAATGCTATTCCGGAAGCAGCAGTACCTGCCGTACAAGACAGATTAACCTTTATTCAGGAAAATTTACAAGTTCTTCAAGAAACCATGCAGAGATCACAAGAAGACTATAAGAAATATTATGACAGGAAGAAGAAAAATAACCCAATTCTGAAAGTAGGAGATAAAGTATGGCTCTCTACATTGAACCTCAAATTGTCCTGCCCTTCCCGGAAGCTGGGCCCAAGGTTCATTGGTCCCTTTGCAATGAAGAAAGAGGTTAATCCTGTGGCCTTCGAATTATCCCTTCCTGAATCCTACAAGATTCACCCAGTCTTCCACGTCTCACTTCTCAAACCAGCTATCACTGGCCCCTTTTCTGGAAGAGAAGACCCACCTCCACCTCCAATCACAGTAGGTGAAGAAACGGAATTTGAGGTGGAAGCCATTTTGGATGGTCGAAAGAGAGGTAGACAGATCCAATACCTAGTAAAGTGGAAGGGTTACTCACTCGAGGAAAGCTCTTGGGAACCTGCAAAAGATGTTCACGCCCCTAAATTGTTGCGTGAGTTCTTCAGAAAATATCCAGAGAAGCAAGCACGTCTGGGCATCCGGAGGCTGCCCCTGAGGGGGGGGCACTGTCAGGGAACCATCCGCAGAAGGACTGACAGTTCTCACCATGCTCAGCAGAATCGCGGAACAACAAACACTGTGCGCATGCGCGCGCCCCGGAACGCAATGCGCACGCGCGTGCGCCGATGCGCAATGCGCGTGCACCGGAACGCAACGTGATTGACACTTGGCGCCCAGTGGCCTATTTAAAGCCTGCTGCAGCAGTCAACAACTGCTGCATGATCTTTCAGCCTTCCTGAGATCGCTTCCTGAGTTCCTGTTTGCTGTTTACCACTACCGACCCGGCTTGCCTGACCAACCTTCTCTGTGTGTGATCCCGGCTTGACCCTTGGCTTGTTCCTGTACCCTGCTACTGCTCTGCTGATCCTGTGTATGACCCCGGCTTGTCCCTTGACCTGTTCCAGTGGCTCCATCTCTGCCTGCTCACCTGTGTATGACTCCTGGCTTGGCTCCTGACTCCTCCTACGGTCCTCCCTGCTGTGCAGCCTCGTCTGGTACTTCCGAGATTCCCCCACCTGGCAGTCTACCCTGCTCACCAGCGGATCTCCAGCATCATCCCGGCTTGTCGCAGCTGGCAACCCCTGCCTCTTTGGGTATAGCACTCCCTGTGCCACCTTCAGGGGGCGCTCTGCACTTAGTCGCAAGGGAAGCCCTCCCAGCACTTCGGTCTCCGGTAAGGTACGTGACAGTCCATTGGATTGGGGATGGTAAGAAGAAGAAAAATCCAAGACAATATTGAGGGATTTGCAAAAGGCTCTCCAAAAACGAGACGTGAATTGGACTCCCCTGTCGGAAACAATATGAGAAGGGACCCCATGTAGGCGGAGAATTTCTCGAATGAAAATGGGAACCAAGGCAGGGGCAGAAGGAAGACCAGGAAGAGGAACAAAATGAGCCATCTTGGAGAATCGATCGATTACCACCCAAATGACTGTATTATTCTCAGACAGTGGGAGATCGGTGATAAAATCCATGGCAATATGGGCCCAGGGTTCCTTAGGAATGGGCAAGGGCATGAGGAGACCAGCAGGAGCTTGTGTGGAGGATTTGGACTGAGCACAGACATGACAAGCTTTAACGTAGTCTTTGACGTCTGAGCGGAGATTAGGCCACCAGTAGTGACGACTGATGAGTAGGAAGGATCGGAGGAATCCAGAATGACCTGCCACCTTAGAATCATGTCCCCAACGAAGGATCTTAGCTCTTAGCTCAGTGGGGACAAAGGTCTTACCAGGCGGAATTTTTGACTTCAGGGTGGTAGAGTGGGCAACAATGCATGAGGTTGGAATGATCGGCTCAGGTTCAGGGGCGGACTCCTCATCCAAAGTGTCAAATGACCTAGAGAGCGCATCAGCCCGACCGTTGCAGGAACCAGGTTTGTAGGTAATCGTGAAATTAAAACGGGCAAAGAAGAGACTCCACCTGGCCTGTCTAGGATTCAGACGTTTAGCATTCTGTAGATACTGTAAATTCTTGTGATCGGTAAAGATCGTTATGGAGTGAGGGGAACCCTCCAAGAGATGACGCCACTCCTCTAACGCCAATTTAATTGCGAGAAGTTCCCGATCACCGATGGCATAATTCCTCTCTGCCTGAGAATTTTTTTTGGAGAAGAACGCACATGTTTGGTGTCTCTTCTCAAAGATTTGAAGAAGCACAGCTCCCACCCCCATTGAGGAAGCGTCCACTTCAATAAAAAATGCATTCCCAGGATTTGGTCTCCTCAAGAGGGGGCCAGAAACAAAGGCCTGTTTCAGGTTGTGAAATGCAGAGACAGCTTCGGGAGGCCAGACTCTGGCATTCACACCCTTCTTGGTCAAAGCGATAATAGGCGCGGCAATGGAAGAGTAATTCCTTATGAACTGCCTATAATAATTAGTGAAGCCAAGAAAGCACTGTGTGGCCTTGAGGCTAGCAGGAAGAGGCCAGTTGGTGATAGCCAAGACCTTCCCAGGGTCCATACGAAGACCCGAACATGAGACGAAGCACCCCAAAAACAGGACCTCAGAACATTCAAAGGAACATTTCTCCAGCTTGGCATAGAGATTGTTCTCTCTAAGACGTTGAAGTACAGTGCGGACATGGTTTCTGTGGACGAGCAGATTTTCAGAAAAGATCAGAATGTCATCCAGATAGATGACAACAAACTGGTACAGCAGATCTCTGAAGATTTCATTGACAAAGTTTTGAAACACGGCTGGAGCATTACACAGACCAAAAGGCATCACCAGATATTCGTAATGCCCGTCTCTAGTGTTGAATGCAGTCTTCCATTCGTCACCCTCCCGTATTCGAATGAGATTGTACGCGCCTCTGAGATCCAACTTGGTGAAAATGGAGGCACCCTTCAACCTATCGAATAGCTCAGATATTAAGGGTAAGGGGTATCGATTTTTAATAGTAACCGCATTTAAACCCCGATAATCGATGGAGGGTCTTAAGGTACCATCCTTTTTGGCAACAAAAAAGAACCCTGCCCCTGCAGGCGATGAGGATTTCCGGATGAAACCTCTCTCCAGATTCTCTGCGACATACTCCGACATGGCCTGGGTCTCTGGGATGGACAGAGGGTAGGTACGACCCCTGGGTAGAGTTGCTCCGGGGACAAGATCAATAGCACAGTCAAAAGACCTGTGGGGAGGAAGCACCTCAGCTGATTTCTTACAGAACACATCCCGGTAATCGCTGTATGCAGCAGGAAGATCAGAAGAAACAGAAGTGGCAGGAACCGGAAGACTCTCCTTGGGGGTCACCTTGAGAAGACACGAGGAGAAACATGAGGAACCCCAGGCCAGGATCTGCCCAGAGACCCAGTCCACATGTGGAGAGTGGAGCTGTAGCCAAGGGAGGCCCAATACAACTGGGGTAGAGGCCTTGGGTAGAATAAGAAAGGATATCCACTCCTGGTGGAGAATCCCTACCGACATCCTAATGGGTAGCGTCTGGAAGCGAATAGGGCCCCCTGGGAGAACAGTGCCATCAATTGCCGAGACTACCAATGGGGTAGTGAGAGGTGAAAGGGTAAGCTTCATAGAAGAAGCAGTTCTCCAAGCCCCGGAATCCAGGTATGCAAGGGTTGACTGAGGAGAAGTGCCTACATGAAGGAACACCGGCAAGAGCAGGCGAGAAGGTGATGTTTCTGGGTCCAATACTCCACCTTCCAAATGTATTAGACCCGAGCGTTTCCCGGATGAAGCGAGCAGGAGTCACGAAAATGACCCTTGCCCCCACAATAGAGGCACAAGCCCAGAGTTCTGCGCCTAGCACGTTCTTCGGGGGTTAGTCTGGTCCGGCCCAGCTGCATAGGTTCTTCAGCAGGTAGAGGATGCTCCACGGAATGAAGGGAGGGGAGCTCAGACTGGCTAGGACCCAGAGAGTGCTGGCGTCTTTTTTCTAAGGACCTCTCTTGAAAACGAATGTCGATCTGGTTGCATAAAGAAATTATATCGTCCAGACCGACGGGAATGGCTCTTCCCGCTAATTCGTCTTTCACTCGGTCAGAGAGGCCATGTAAAAAGGTAGCGACCAGGGCCTCATTATTCCAGCTCAATTCAGCTGTGTGGATACGGAACTGAAGAGCATATTGCCCCACTGAACTAGATTCTTGGCGAAGACGTAAGACAGCACTAGCCGCTGAAGAGGCCCGAGCCGTCTCTTCGAAGATATTACGAAAGAGCTTCAAGAAATCGGACAGGCTGGAAACCACCGGATCGTTCCTCTCCCACAGGGGGGCAGCCCAGGCCAAAGCTTCACCGGAGAGGAGGGAAATGATATAGGCTACCTTAGCCCGGTCAGACAGGAAGCTTTGAGGCTGAAGCTCAAAATGAATTGTGCATTGGCTGAGAAACCCCCTGCAGGCCTTGGAGTCCCCAGAGAAACGGAACGGAGCTGGCAATCTTAGTGAGTGTGAGGCTGCGACTGGTGCGATAGGTACAGCCGCTGGTTGTACTTGGGGTTGCGGATTCGGGGTTCCCAAGGAGGCCTGAAGCTGCTCGAATCGAGAAGCCAGATCCTGGAGGAATCGCATCACCTGAGTCTGATTTGATTCCTGGGTTTCAAGTCTGCGAACTATGCCCTGCAATGGATCATCCGCGGGGAGCGGGATGTCAGCCGGGTTCATGGCTGATCAAACTGTCAAGGTCACCTGTGGCCAGGTGACAGATGCACACCGTAGGGGGACAGGAGTGCACCGCGAGGTAGTGAACCCTATGGCTGGCTTCTGCGGATAGGAAACTGGGTGGTTGTGGAAAGCGGGACCAGAGGAGCACAACCGGGATCCTAACGGAAGCTAGAGCCAAGATTCCCCAGGGCGCGGAGTCTAAGACTCAGCAGGTCTTCTCCAGGGCCTCTAGTGGTGAGGATGTTATGCTGCAGGCTGGGACCAGGTCGCGGCCCCTGGAGTTTCCTAGCTCACGCCCCGTAGGATAAGGGGAAAAGAGGGGAAGCAGCAGCACAAGATATGAGAGAACCAAATAACAAGCTGAAGGTCAGGGGCCACAAGCAGACAAGGATAACGAAAGAACGAGCCGAAGGTCAAGGGTCACGAGCAGACAGGGATAGTCGGGGACAAGCCAATAACGTAACAGAGAGACAGACGTAGCACACGGCAGGCAGGAACCCAAACACACAATGCCTAACAAACACGTTGATCAGCAAAGCAGGCTTGCAGTGCACAGGTTAATATAGTGTTCTGTGATAGGGCCTGGGGTGGAGTCAGGCTGGGAGGAGATTATAAAGGAAGCCAGGTGAAGGAGGTCTGGTCTCTAAGATGAACACATGAGGAGGAAAGGTAAGATGGCAGACAGACATTAATGCATATCCATGACAGGAGGATACAGAAGATTCAGAAATGAGTGAAGACGAGGAAGAGGAAATTGGCTGGCTTTGGCCTTCTCAGGGTCCAACGACTTCTGCTATTGATCTTCCACCTGACGAAGATACAGAGGATCAGACACTGAATGCAGAAGCTATGGAGTTCATTCCATCTAGTCACTGGTCAGATGCTTGGGAGAGTGTCGGTGAACTATTCCCCGAAAAGGACCCAAGGGAAGCCATGTATCTTCCTGCTCCGGAGCCAGATGCTCCTGAATTAGAAGGAACTCCCGAGTTGGTTACAGAAGAAGAATCTGTTCCCACAGAAAGTCCCAGAGGACAGAGGAAGCGGAGGGCAATAAAACCTCCCAGGAGATTGACCTACCCACAAATGGGGAAGAGTGCGGAAGACACTGTATTCACTGCCAGAAGGAGTATGGAAGACCCTGACCCTCCCACTGTTCATTTGGTGGGAGGCAACCCCAGCTCACTCTCTGGCACAGTTAGACAGGATGCTGTTGTTAATGTGTCCTGTGGGCAGAGGAGTTCACCGCCTCGTTTCTGGTGGGAATTTCCTCTGCCGACATCATATGGAAAATTGATGGATGTTGTTAAATGTGTAGCTTGAAGTTATGTTATCTTTGGGGACCAAAGAGTTCAAGTGGGGGGAGTGTGTAGCGGGGTCGCTTTTAAGGCCCCAGGACTACGTTACCCAGAACCCCATTCGGCCCCAGGGCAGAGGTTCCACCGCAGAGACTCATGGGAGGGGTTACTTAAGTGAGGGGCGAGGCGGAGCTCGCTCTCTTGGGACACGGTGCGTCAAGCAACAAGTCATCCTGTGCGGATCGGCTGGGAAGCAAGGCCTGAAGCCTGAGGCCTTGCTTGAAGTCCAAAGAGCCTTCCACCATACTGCGGAGCCTGGGTGGATCCTGACCCGTCGTGATAGGACGTGAGTTGGATCGAGGACTCGATCGGAGCAGACGCTGTGTGCGACACACAGGAGGTGGAAGTCCCAGGCTGGGATCGCGCCTGGAGTGGTGAGCGGGCACCTGCCCATATCAATAGACTGAGTTGTGTTCAGGCCTGTAGACTGCCTAGGCCCGCTGTTCGCTCACCAGTGTTTCTTGGGGAGTTCGGTAGCAGGGACAGAGTTGAAGTATTTACCCCCCCCCCCCCTGTTTTGCCCTGTTATTTCAAGTTAACACCCAATGTGGATTACAAATGGTTATTTCTTTAAGTGCACCAATGAAAGCTGGCCGGTGAAGAAAACCTCCTTCCTTAAGGAAAAGAGACTCAGTTCCATCCCATGTCAGGCCTGACTTAGTCGGGGAATTAGAAAGTTTGTGTTACTATGCCATAGGCGAGCGCACGCCATAATAGCTCCGTGTGGTGGACACTGCGCAGCGCCATATTATTGTGCTGCACCTAGTACATTGATTGATGCAGGGCTTTGCAGGCCCATGTACATGTTGCATGTTATACCTTGAATCCTTCATTACCAGTAAAGCTGATATATATATTTTATATTCTTGCCTCAGTGTGTTGTCTGACTGTTTAGAGATTATTAAGTATAATACACCTGAGAGTGATAGGAGTTTAACCCTAGACTGACTGTGCCAGAGTGGGTCGAGTAAGATTGCCGGGGGTTGGCGGTACTGTGTGCAGGGCCCGAAATCAAATCAGCGGCTCTCTTAACTGGGGGTAGCGCTACATATAATTTAATAACCTTTATTATTATTATTAATTACCTGTCTGTCATGATCCCATAGGTGGGGGGGGGATACATTTTTTGCCCCACTCTTCACCTTAAAGTGGTTGTAAACCCACTTTTTCAACTTGCACCTACAGGTAAGCCTAGATTAAGGCTTACCTGTAGGTGCAAGAAATATCTCCTAAACCTACACGGTTTAGGAGATATTTAGTTAAATGACAGGCGCCGCTGTCTACGGCGCATGCGCGCCGTAGACAACGGCGCATTCATGGGGTTAATCCCATTCACAAATTTGGCTACTTCCCAGCAATCGCTGGGCGTAGCCGAATGTGACGGCTCCCGCGCGCATGCGCAGAGTGACGTCTCCGCCGCTCTGGCCAATCGCAGCGCCGGAGCGGCGCTGTGATTGGCTGGAGCGGCGATACCCGGAAGTAACCTTCCGGCTATCGCCGCAGAGATGGCTGCGGCTGAAGAGGGAGACGAGGACAGCTTCAGGGGCCCGATCTAAGGTAAGTGATGCATAATGAGCTATTATGCTAGTCATATTAGCTCATTATGCCTTTCTCTTACAGGTAGTTTAAAAAAAAAAAAAAAATGTTATAAGGGTTTACAACCACTTTAATTCTTTGCTCTCTTGCCAGGCTATGGTTGCCATCAGTATTCTCAGCATCTGACACTTCTGGGTGTGTCAGATGCTTTATTCCTTGCTACAGGGCATGGTTCCAACTGCCAGTCATTACTGTGACCTGTAGAGGCCAAGGTTGGAATCACAGGCTATCAGTTTAGAGTTAACTGGGAATACTGGTCCTAGAATTATTGCGCTCACTCTGGCATGTTTTGCGATATGTAACATGTATCGCAAGTGATGTTTTCATACGTAGGCACCCCTGATTGGTGCGTTTAGTTTCTTGTATTCATGCACGTGGGGGTGTAGCAGGTGTAGCGGGGTGCTAAATTTAGGGAAGTGTTTGAGTGGTAGTTTGCTCAAACACCCTAATTTGTCAGGGTTTTTGCAACCATTTTATCCACAGGGAGAGTATCGGTGTACAGTTCCCTGTGGCCCACAGGTGGCGCTGCCATGGTAGGCTAGGGTTGAACTGCTGATACAGTGCTGTGCCTTGTGTGTCCCCTCTCAGCAGCCATACGGTGGGCGTGGTCTACCTGCTGGGCATGCTGGGAGAGGAGATAAAAGGGGCAGACGCTGCCTGTTCCGGGTTCTGTCTGCGGGGTCCTACCCCAGGTTCAGTCCGCCCTGGGCACCTTAGGCCCAGGGGAGGGTGTTCCTGTTCCATCCTGGGCACCTTTAGCCCAGGGTGAGGTACTACCATGCTGTTCCTGTCCGTCCTGGGTATGTAAGCCCAGGGACCGCAGCGGAGGCCTGGGGCCCAGTACCTTCAGCTGGGGTCCACCGAGGATCGAGGACTCTCAGGGTGCCGCCTTGCGAGAGGACCCGTATCTAGGATGAGGAGGCCGAGAAAGGAACTCTCCGAAGACCCAATGCAGTGTCATGGTGACGGTAGGGTCCCGGTAACTCTCTGGAGGGATGTCTTCTCCTAAAAAGGGGCCATAGCTAAAGAAGGGGATCAGTTTCACCAGGTCTGTGGCAGAGACCAACTTCACAGTCTGTGGCAGAGACTGTGCGCCTAGTTAAACTTGCTTGAGAATCTGAGCAAACATCTGTAACGTTTGTGCCTGGACCTCCTCCACACCTTGTACTGTTCTGTTTCTTGCTCCAACCTTTTCCTATCGGAGACTGTGTTATTGGCTAAGAGAAAATAAACTTTGGAGTTTCAGCTGGTGTGGACATTCACTTTACTGGGAAGTAGGGATGAGCTTCGTGTTCGAATCGAACATACGTTCGACTCGAACATCGGCTGTTCGATCGTTCGACGAAGATCGAACGATTTGGGCCGTTCGCGCCAAATTCGAGTGACGCGAACGGCCCACAATGCACTACGCCATCGCAGTGTCATCCAGGCGCTGTGATTGGCCAAGCATGCACTGTGACCCCGCATGCTTGGCCAATCACAGCGCCGGCAGCGAGGAGAGCAATGATTGGCCACAGGCAGGATGCCTGTGGCCAATTATTGCTGAGGGTGTTTAGTACACGCCCCACACTATAAAAGGCCGCCAGCACGGCGGCCTAGTGTAGTGTGTTCCGGAGCAGGGATAGAGCAGCATAGGCAGGGACAGTGACTTTTATATCTTTCTTGCTTAACCTGGATTCCTTTAGTTTAGGGAAAGAGAAGGATAGGTAGGGAGAGTGTCAGTGTGTTTTGTGCTTGTGCTATAGTGTGCTTAAAAAAAACATTTTTTCTAGGGACAGAAAACTGTAGGTAGGGAGAGTGTCAGTTTCTTTCACTGTGTAAGTCCTTGTTTCTAGGGACCTGGAAGGACAGTGAGTGAATTCTCCTTGTGCTATATTGTGCTTAAAAAAAACTTTTTTTCTAGGGACAGAAAACTGTAGGTAGGGAGAGTGTCAGTTTCTTTCACTGTGCAAGTCCTTGTTTCTAGGGACCTGGAAGGACAGTGAGTGAATTCTCCTTGTGCTATATTGTGCTTAAAAAAAACATTTTTTCTAGGGACAGAAAACTGTAGGTAGGGAGAGTGTCAGTTTCTTTCACTGTGTAAGTCCTTGTTTCTAGGGACCTGGAAGGACAGTGAGTGAATTCTCCTTGTGCTATATTGTGCTTAAAAAAAACATTTTTTCTAGGGACAGAAAACTGTAGGTAGGGAGAGTGTCAGTTTCTTTCACTGTGCAAGTCCTTGTTTCCAGGGACCTGGAAGGACAGTGAGTGAATTCTCCTTGTGCTATATTGTGCTTAAAAAAATCATTTTTTCTAGGGACAGAAAAATGTAGGTAGGGAGAGTGTCAGTTTCTTTCACTGTGTAAGTCCTTGTTTCTAGGGACCTGGAAGGACAGTGAGTGAATTCTCCTTGTGCTATATTGTGCTTAAAAAAAACATTTTTTCTAGGGACAGAAAACTGTAGGTAGGGAGAGTGTCAGTTTCTTTCACTGTGCAAGTCCTTGTTTCTAGGGACCTGGAAGGACAGTGAGTGAATTCTCCTTGTGCTATATTGTGCTTAAAAAAAACATTTTTTCTAGGGACAGAAAACTGTAGGTAGGGAGAGTGTCAGTTTCTTTCACTGTGCAAGTCCTTGTTTCTAGGGACCTGGAAGGACAGTGAGTGAATTCTCCTTGTGCTATATTGTGCTTAAAAAAAACATTTTTTCTAGGGACAGAAAACTGTAGGTAGGGAGAGTGTCAGTTTCTTTCACTGTGCAAGTCCTTGTTTCTAGGGACCTGGAAGGACAGTGAGTGAATTCTCCTTGTGCTATATTGTGCTTAAAAAAAACATTTTTTCTAGGGACAGAAAACTGTAGGTAGGGAGAGTGTCAGTTTCTTTCACTGTGCAAGTCCTTGTTTCTAGGGACCTGGAAGGACAGTGAGTGAATTCTCCTTGTGCTATATTGTGCTTAAAAAAAACATTTTTTCTAGGGACAGAAAACTGTAGGTAGGGAGAGTGTCAGTTTCTTTCACTGTGCAAGTCCTTGTTTCAAGGGACAGAGAAGGACACCTGAAGGTAGCCCTTATTGCTTTTTTCCCATCTCCCTGCAGGCCATCTATTAGAATGTCTGGAAGGCAAACAAGGAGAGGCAGACAGTCAGGAGGCAATAAAAGAGGGCAAGCAGGCTCTGTGTCTGGGGGCAACAGTGCTGGTCGTGGACGCGGTGCATTGTCATCAGCACATGGCCATGGGACACGCTTGTCCTTCTTTTCCGCAGCTGGACATGTTGAGCCACATCATGCCGAAGACTTGGTAGAGTGGATGACCAAGCCCTCCTCCTCCTCCTCATCCTCTCTCACCCAGGCTCAGGGTACTGGCAAAGCAGCTGCCAAAGCGTCCTCTTCCCTGGTATCAATGTCAGACTCATCATCAGTCACTCCTTCCCTAGACCCACCATGTCCTCCTCCTGAGGAGTCCCCCGAACTGTTTGAGCACAGTGTTGGGTACATGCTCCAGGAGGATGCCCAGCGTTTCGAAGGGTCTGATGATGAAACCCAGCTACAGGAAGGCAGTAGGGTGAGAGCAGACAGAGGGGATGCTCAAGAAGGACACCAATCTGGCAGTCATGTTCCAGCAGCTGCAGCATACTGCCAGATTGGCTCCAGTGATGAGGAGGGAGGGGATGATGAGGTCACTGACTCCACGTGGGTGCCTAATAGGAGAGAGGAGGAGGAGGATGAGGAGGAGGCACATCTCCAACGAGACAGGATGCCCTTTGGTGGCCAGCGTAAGGGCAGTACACCGACGGAATCACACCGCAGAGCTCCGCCTGTGCAGGGCGCTGCCTCTGCCCGTCATTCAAAAAGTTCCTTGGTGTGGGCCTTTTTTGAGGCTAGTGCATCAGATCGCACAGCTGCTGTTTGCAACATATGTCTCAAGCGTATATCGCGTGGCCAAAACATCAGCCGCTTGGGTACCACATGCCTGACCAGACATATGTTGACCTGCCATGCAGCTCGTTGGCAAGCCTACCTCAAAGACCCACACCAAAGAACAAAGCGGACCTCTCCTTGCACCGCATCAGCTGGGATCTCCAACCCCACTATAACTTCAGTCCTCTCTGAAACATGCACTGAGAGGAATGAAGGTGTAGAATTAGGTGTGTCACAGCCAAGTACTTGCGGCCACTCTGCTAGCAGTACACCGACGTCCGATTCTAGCAGGCAAATTTCCCTGCCCCAGCTGCTGGACCGTCGAAAGAAGTTCACTCCCAGCCATCCACATGCCCAGCGGTTGAATGCTAGCTTGGCTAAATTGCTAGCGCTTCAACTGCTGCCTTTTCAGTTGGTAGACTCGGCCCCCTTCCGTGAGTTTGTGCAATGTGCGGTTCCTCAGTGGCAGGTTCCCAAACGCCACTTTTTCTCACGGAAGGCTATTCCGGCTCTCTACCGGCATGTGGAAGGCAATGTCTTGGCCTCGCTGGACAGGGCGGTCAGCGGTAAGGTGCATATTACCGCTGACTCATGGTCCAGCAGGCATGGACAGGGACGTTACCTTTCTTTCACGGCCCATTGGGTCACTCTTTTGGCAGCTGGGAAGGATGCAGGACAAGGTGCAGTAGTGTTGGAGGTTGTCCCACCGCCACGCCTCCAAAATGCTACTACTGGTTGTGACACACCTCTCTCCTCCACCCCCTCCTCTTCTTCTTCCTCCATGGCCTCTTCCTGTGGTTTGTCCTATGAACCAGCGGTGCTCCGTAGCCGTTCACGGGGCTACGCAAGTACGCAGGCAAAAATATGCCATGCCGTGCTTGCGCTGGTGTGTTTGGGGGACAGAAGCCACACTGGGGCAGAGGTCCTGTCTGCTCTGCAGGGCCAGGCCGAGAGGTGGTTGACGCCACGCCAGCTTAAGCCAGGAATGGTGGTTTGCGACAATGGCACAAACCTCCTCTCCGCCCTCCGACAGGGACAACTGACCCATGTGCCCTGTGTGGCTCACGTCCTTAACCTGGTGGTGCAGCGGTTCTTGGGCAGGTACCCGGGCTTACAGGATGTCCTGAGGCAGGCCAGGAAAGTCTGTGTGCATTTCCGCAGATCTTATAATGCCAGTGCTCGCCTGGCTGAGCTGCAAAAGGAGTTGAACCTGCCCAAGAACCGCCTTATATGTGACATGCCCACCAGGTGGAACTCAACGTTGGCCATGCTGCAGCGGCTGCACACGCAGCAGAGGGCCATCAATGAGTACCTGTGCGACTACGGCACCAGGACAGGGTCAGGGGAGCTTGGTTTTTTTCTCCACGCCAGTGGGGCATGATCAGGGATGCATGCACTGTCCTGGCACCATTTGAGGAGGCCACGAGGATGGTGAGCAGTGACAGTGCATGCATCAGTGACACTGTACCTCTTGTCCACCTGTTGGAGCACACGCTGCATGGAATAATGGACAGGGCACTTGAGGCAGAACAGAGGCAGGAAGAGGAGGACTTCCTTGCCTCTCAAGGCCCCCTATACACCCAAACAGTGTTCCTTCTGTCCCACCCATCGCACAGGAAGAGGAAGAGGAGGAGGAGGAGGAGGAGGAGGATTGTGTCAGCATGGAGGTGGAGGCTGGCACTCAGCATCATCAGCAGCAGTCTTTTAGGGATGATTTACAGTCCCAAGAAACCAGTGGACTTGTACGTGGCTGGGAGGAGGTGACTGCGGATCATGTCGTCCTTAGTGACCCAGAGGACTCCGGAGCGAATGCCTCAGCAAACCTACGCTGCATGGCCTCCCTGATCCTGCAAAGTCTGCGGAAGGATCCTCGTATTCTTCGGATCAAGGAGAGGGACCATTACTGGCTGGCCACTCTCCTTGATCCACGGTACAAGGGTAAGGTTGCGGACCTTATGTTACCGTCGCAGAGGGAGCAGAGGATGAGACAACTCCGGGAGGCCTTGCAGAAAGGTCTGTGCAACGCGTTCCCAGAGACTGGGAGGTTACAAACTCCTGGTCCAGGACAACGAGTTGCTGAGGCTTCGGCCAGTCAAAGAAGGAGCGGTGGGGAAGGTGGCCGTCTGACCGATGCGTTCAGACAATTCTTTAGTCCGCAGCCCCAAAGTATGATTGGTTCCAGCAACCATCGCCAGCGTCTGATAAACATGGTGCAGGAATATCTAGGGGCAAGGTCAGACTTGGACACCTTCCCCACCGAAAATCCTCTGGCTTACTGGGTCTTGAGGATGGATCACTGGCCAGAGCTTGCACAGTATGCAATTGTGCTACTGGCCTGTCCTGCATCCAGCGTTCTTTCGGAACGCACATTCAGTGCTGCTGGAGGATTTGTCACGGATCACAGGGTGCGCCTGTCCACCGACTCGGTTGATCGACTGACTTTCATCAAGATGAACCAGTCTTGGATCACCACCAGCTACCACACACCTGATGCTGATATAACAGACTAATTGATTTTAACATGTCACATCCCTTCAAGACTGATGCTGATGCTGAGTGTCTGTGCTGTTATGTTGACTGGCTATCCTCCTCCTCCGAGTCCTCAATGATACGATTGATGATGATAGCTTGGAAGATCATTTTTGTTTATGGGTGCCGCCACCAGTGGCTAAGGCCCAATTTTTCAGCCCCTGTTTTACAGGGGCGTGTAATTACAATTTTTTTAGCAATAATTTGCCATAGGGCTCATTGCTGTGCTCCAAGTACAGTATCTGTGAGGGGTTGGAGTGTTGTGGCACCAGTGCCTAAGGCCCAATTTTTCAGCCCCTGTTTAACAGGGGCGTGTCATTACAATTTTTGAAGCAATACTTTGCAACAGGGCTCATTGCTGTGCTCCAAGTACAGTATCTGTGAGGGGTTGTAGTGTTGTGCCACCAGTGCCTAAGGCCCAATTTTTCAGCCCCTGTTCAACAGGGGCATGTAATTACAATTCTTGATCTAATAATTCACAGCAGGGCCCATTCCTGCACCCACCAAGAGTAACTCTGAGGGCTTACAGTGTTGTGTCAACACCACCACCACCACCAAAGGCCCAATTTTTCAGCCCCTGTTCAACAGGGGCATGCAATTACAATTATTGATCTAATAATTCACAGCAGGGCCCATTGCTGCACCCACCAAGAGTAACTGTCAGGGCTTACAGTGTTGTGGCACCAGCACCACCATCAAAGGCCCAATTTTTACTACCACTGTTCAACAATTATATGTAATTACAATTCCTGATATAATAGTTGACAGCAGGGCGTTCCAGCACCAACCAAGAGTAACTGTGAGTGCTTACAGTGTTGTGCCAACACCAACAACTAAGGGGCCTATTTCTGCAGAGTATCTACGGCAGGTCCCTACTTTCAAACATCCAACTTACAAACGACTCCTACTTGCAAACGCAAGAAGACAACAGGAAGTGAGAGGAAATCTACCCCTAGGAAGGAAAATTCTCTCCTGTAAGAATTAATATGGGAGAAAGGTGTCTCCTCTGTACTGATGCTTTATCAGCAATCCTTGTTTCAAGAAAAACACCACATTTCAAAAACAGTTGTCATTGGGACGGAAAGTGAGGTGAAATGTTCTGAACAGGGGCACAGACAGCAAAACAATTGTTACAGGGGTGATAACCCTTACCTATGTTTTCCAAAAAGTTTAAAAATAGATTTTTGGGCTGGAGCTACACTTAAACAATGTACCTGTTCAAAATTACAAACAGATTCTACATAAGAACAAACCTACAGTCCCTGTCTTGTATGCACCGCCTGTATACGGCTGTTCAGAGTATATAGGGCCTTTTTTATTTTATGTGCGGGGTTCCCCTTAATATCCATACAAGACCCAAAGGGGCTGGTAATGGGCTGGGGTAGGGGGGGGGTCATGGGGTAGCTATGCCATTTTTCTTAAAGATTTTCATCCATATTACCGGGACCAGACATTACATTAAAGCCGCAAGCAGTTTTAAATGGCTTTTTTTTCCTTTAGAAGTGTCATTTTGTGCAGGGACAGTTCTAAACACGGGAAACACGTGGCACTTCACAGGCATACTTTAGACACCCCCCAGGTACGATATTTAAAGGAATATTTGACTTTTTTTTTTTCACTTTATGCATCATTAAAATGACTGCTCCCGAAAAACGACCGTTTTTAAAACTTCTTTTTGCATTGATACATGTCCCCTGGTGCAGAACCCGGGTTCCCAAACCCTTTTTAGGACAATAACATGCATAATAGTTGTTATAATTAGCACTTTAGAATTCGAACGTTCGCATCCATTGTATTTAATAGGGTTCTAATGTTCGTACGAACTTTCGGTCCGTTCGCGGGTTCTGGTGCGAACCGAACCCGGGGGTGTTCGGCTCATCACTACTGGGAAGTCAAAGACTTGTCTCTACCTCAACATAGAGGTGAGAATCAGGCTCTGGAGGTTTTCATGTTCTGGCCGTGGAAGACCCAACAACAACACCGCTCAACCTCCTCACATAGGAGGGTACGGGCTGTTAGTGCGGTGTGCCTCTCTCTCTTCCTGCGAGGAGCCAAAGTAAAAAATAAAAAAAAATCACTAAAACTTTTTATTTATATCACATAGGGGACCGATGTCTTTTTAATGAGACATCAGAGGACTTTTGGACCCCTGATGTCTCACCTGCCTTCCAATTAAGCTACTGGAGCACAGAAACTAGTGATGTTTTACATATCAGTTCTGGTTTCATTCAAGCTAGGGGAGATCAGCAAACCAACGTGCACTAGTTTCCCTCCCCTCCACCCAACAACACCACAGGGTCCTGAGCCCACAGGTGGTACAATGGAGCCCAAGAAGTATGGTGGGTGGATCATGCCAGGACACAGGGCACACTCTGGGGGTAACGAAAAAAGCAATCAGGCAGCTTTACATCCATCAGATCACTTTCATTAGAAAGCTAACAATTGGCTTGTAAAGTTTATGCACACTGCAGCTACCAGTATTGTTTGTAAACCCCTCACTGTAAGCTTTACTGAAGTGGTGGTAAAAGGGTTAAAGACATCTTCCAAACATGCAATTGGGAGATTCCTTTAAGCGGAGGGAGACATTAGAAGTACTTTCCCAATATCTACCTTGAAGCAGTATAAAAAGAAGGACCATCTCCATGCTGAAGGTTAATGTAGGAATTGTTACATGTTCATCAGGGCAGTGCCTAACTCCCCTGACCTTTGTTTGTCAATCCTTTACCTATTAAGCCTCGTACACACGACCGAGTTTCTCGGCAAAAACCAGCAAGAAACTTGCTGGCAGAGATTTCTTGCCGAGAAATTCGTTCGTGTGTATGGTTTCTCGTCAAGAAAAGCGTCAAGAATCTCGACGAGAAAATAGAGAACCTGCGTGTGTGAACCAAGATGGCGGCGACGTTATCGAATGTGATGAGCGCATGCTCGTCGTATTCGATGACGTCACCGCGTACGCTCCATTCAAAGAACCGCGGGTTCTTTGAAATGAGCGTGTGTACACTCGGCTGGGACAAGTTTCTTGTCCAAGGATCTCGTCGAAAAAAACGACGTGTTTTTTACGACGAGATTCTCGGCCGTGTGTACGAGGCTTCAAGCCTCGTACACACGACCGAGTTTCTTGGCAAAAAGCAGCTTGAAACTTGCTGGCAGAGATTTCTTGCCGAGAAATTCATTCGTGTGTATGGTTTCTCGTCAAAAGCGACAAGAATCTCGACGAGAAAATAGAGAACCTGCTCTGTATTTTCTCGTCGAGATTCTCGTCAGCCTGTTTCTCGACGAGAAAAGTGTGTGCGTGTACACTTACCTGTTCGCCGGGAAGCCCACGCATGCTCGAAATGACTTTGACGCATGCGCGGTAGCTTCCTAGGCATAGGTAGGGTGAACCAAGATGGCGGCGACGGCATTGAATGTGACGAGCGCATGCTCGTCGTATTCGATGACGTCACCGCGTACGCTCCATTCAAAGAACCGCGGGTTCTTTGAAATGAGCGTGTGTACACTCGGCCGGGACAAGTTTCTTGTCCAAGGATCTCGTCGAAAAAAACGACGTGTTTTTTACGACGAGATTCTCGGCCGTGTGTACGAGGCTTCAAGCCTTGAAAATGGTCAGAATTGATTTTCAGGACTGACTGTACCCACTACCCATTGACTTCAATGGGGGTCCGTACATGGTACGGACCTAACAGCAGGGGATTTTACACACAATCTGGTGGCTGCAGCCACCAGGATTGTGTGTAAAACTCCTATCAGGTGGTGCCTGGCAGTTGCCCGATTGCCTCCACACCCCCCCCCCCCAGCTTCCCTCCCCGAGCGCACCCCCGCCATGTATTGCTCCACTTGCCCATCTGCAGGCCCCGGACTGATATGGCTAGTGCCTGCACGTGGAGGGGAAGGAGAGGGGCGGACACATGTCTGTTCTCCTCCCCTTCTTGCTGTGACTTGTAAAGCGACGTGTGTGACGTCACTTCTGTGTCAGGCTCTCAGTGTCCCCGGCAAGCATAGCCAGGAGGGAATGTGTTGCAATGCAATCTACTGTGCATTCAGTGGAGCCCAGAGGAGACATGCAGGGACTTTTAGACCCTGCATGTCTCATTAAAGAGAACTTGTCACCTAAAAATAATCAAATAGGTAACTTTTTGTTCCCTATGTGATCAAAAAAAAAGATAAAGCGGTAGTAAACCGCATTTAAAAAAAACAAAAACAAAATTGTGTCCCGGGCAATTTAGGTCATATTGTGCTAGCATGCATCGTATACTAGCACATTATGACAGACTTACCTGAAAACAAAGCCCTCCAGCAGCACGCTGTCATTGCTGATGGCGCTTTCATCTTCTCCCGTCTTACTTCCGGGCTTGCGGGATTCAGCGATATGAATGACCGAGCCGGTGATGATGCCACTCCCGCTCATGCATGCGGGAGTCGCTGTTTATGGCACAGCTCTGAAGGAATGGCATGGGTATGCTGTTCCTTCAGAGTGCATGCGCCAGTGATGTCACCGGCTGCATCTAAAGTAAACATCGGTGCACATTTAGGAGATATTTACTGTACCTATAGGTAAGCTTTTTAATAGGCTTACCTGTAGGTAAAAATCATACATGGGTGTTTACTCACACTTTAAGCAAAAAAAAAAAAAAGTGTTTTATTTTTCCTGACGGCTCCATGTCAGCACAGCTGGGTGAGGCTCCGCCCACCCCTACGTGATCAGGACCTAACTATACATTTTTCATTCACCTCAACCTCAGCGTTCTTCTCTTTTCCTCCTACGTGCAGGACGGAGGTGTGCTCCTCTACCTAGCCGGTCTAAATGGCTGGCGGACTGTCCATACGTGTGGATGAAGCTGGACGAAGTCCCTGGTGTCTAGTCTAAATGACCATAATCCAGGGAGCCCAGCTGCTGGTCCTCGGGGCGGCTTTATCATGACTAACAGCCGTGTCTGGGGTCCACTTGGTCCAAACAAGATGGATAGCGGTTGTGGCAGAGTACTCCCCTATGCACGCGCACCCGCGCTGTGCCAACGCCGACGGTCGGATGATGGAGGTTGGGTGAGCTAAATGCTTTGTATCCAATGTATGCTGCATTACTGGACAGGGAGTACTCTGCATAACAGATACACAAAGTAACACTTTGTCTGTTCACACTTGGATATAATCTGTTGGAGGCTGCTCATGTTTTGCTTACTGTCATGCCACTATGCCAAACCCCTCCAAAGACCAGCATTTTGCAGAGAAGGTATGTGGAGCACACCTGAAAAATGTCTACTGAATCCAACCATGGCCTTTGGAGACTTAGGATATCCTTGTGTAGCGTCCTCCTCACTCCCCTCTTTCTCTTGTCTCGTCTTTCTCTTGTCTAGGGGTATCTTAGAGGGGAGGGAGCGGGGACACCACGCCTGGCTTCCACCACATGTATCAGTGCGGTATAAGCAACGTTCTTGTATTACCTTCGGGTCAGTGCTGTGCACCTGGATCCTCCCTCCAAGAGTCACCTTGAACAATGTCTGTTAGGAAATGAGCCCCACACCATTAAAGTTCAACACTCCTTTATTGTTCTTGAATGAACACAATCAGTTGAACTCCCTTAGTAGGAACAGAACAGAAAAGGAGGTGTGGATGCGAATAGGCCCAGACACAATTTGGTTCTCCACTTTCCTTCCTGAAAGTGGGTTACGGTCTCCGCACGAGGGGGAATTTCCTTCCAGGCGGTCTCCGACGAGAGGCTCATCTGTCACCGGCAATATGCTGCACCGGGTCTTCAAGTGAGGAGCTCCCCCCGGTCCATTACGCCTTCCGGACTCGGGTACCCACTCCCGGGGTTCCCTAGGATCTCCTTCCCTCGCGGAACTCAGTGTTGGGCACTGAGCTCCGGACATCCATCCGAGTACCTCACCCCAGGCTAAAGGTGCCTGGGATGGAACACGACCTCCGGCTGTCCTCTAGGCCTAGGCCACCCAGAGGACCGACATGAACCACCGTCCGCAAGCTGAAGGTGCCTGGGACTTCGACCCCGTGACAAAGATGGCCGGCCCCTTTATACCCTCTCCCAGCAAGCACGGCGGGTTCCCCGCCCCACCATACCGCTGCCGAGGGAGGACAAAAAGGAGGCACAGCACACAGCAATGATTCAACCCCAGCCCAGGGCAACAGCGCCACCTGCTGGGCTGCAGGGAATTACACATCACTAATGTCTCTGCCAAATTCAAATTTACACCCGGGAAAGTACATACCCGCTACACTTGTATTTTTCTATGTGAGCTTGGTCTTCCTTAAAAAAAAAAAAAAAGAAAAAAAAATATGGAAAAGCATGTTTTGTGATGTCCACAATTCCCTTGGTTTGTGTACACTGCAGATGGTTGTAATTTTGTTACAAATTCCTACCTTTGTGTTGCTGTTCTGAAACAAACGTTTTCATCATAACCTGATTCCCAGGATTAGATCCTAGCTAAATTAGCCTCCCATCTGGTTAACCACTTAAGCCCCGGACCATTTGGTAGCTAAAGGACCAGAGGTGAATTCAGAATTTTGCACTGCGCTGCTTTAACTGTAAATTGTGCGGACATGCAATGTTGTACCCAAACGAAATTTGCGTCCTTTTCTTCCCACAAATAGAGCTTTCTTTTAATGGTATTTGATTGCCTCTGCGATTTTTATTTTTTGCGATATAAACGGAAAAAGACCGAAAATTTTGAAAAAAAATGATATTTTCTACTTTTTGTTATAAGAAAAATCGAATAAATTCAATTGTAGTCATACATTTAGGCCAAAATGTATTCAGCCACATGTCTTTAGTAAAAAAAATGTCAATAAGCGTATATTTATTGGTTTGCGCAAAAGTTATAGCGTCTACAAACTAGGGTACATTTTCTGGAATTTACACAGCTTTTAATTTATGACTGCCTATCTCATTTCTTGAGGTGCTAAAATGGCAGGTTAGTACAAACCCCCCCCAAATGATCCCATTTTGGAAAGTAGACACCCCAAGGAAATTGCTGAGAGGCATTTTGAGCCCATTGAATATTTTTTTTTTGTCCCAAGTGATTGAATAATGACAAAAAAAATAAAAATTACAAAAAGTTGTCACTAAATGATATATTGCTCACACATGCCATGGTTATATGTGGAATTGCACCCCAAAATACATTCTGCTGCTTCTCCTGAGTACGGGGATACCACATGTGTGGGACTTTTTAGGAGCCTAGCCACGTACGGGACCCCGGAAACCAAGCACCGCCTTCAGGATTTCTAAGGGCGCAAATTTTTGATTTCACTCCTCACTACCTATCACAGTTTCGAAGGCCATAAAATGCCAAAATAGCACAAAACCCCCCAAATGACCCCATTTTGGAAAGTAGACACCCCAAGCTATTTACTGAGAGGCATGATTAGTCCATGGAATATTTTATATTTTGCCACAAGTTGCGGGAATATGACAAACTTTATTTTTTTTGCACAAAGTTGTCACTAAATGATATATTGCTCACACATGCCATGGGCATATGTGAAATTACACCCCAAAATACATTCTGCTGCTTCTCCTGAGTACGGGGATACCACATGTGTGGGACTTTTTGGGAGCCTAGCCGCGTACGGGACCCCAAAAACCAAGCACCGCCTTCAAGGTTTCTAAGGGCATACATTTTTGATTTCACTCCTCACTACCTATCACTACCTATCACAGTTTTGAAGGCCATAAAATGCCAAGATGGCACAAAACCCCCCCCAAATGACCCCATTTTGGAAAGTAGACACCCCAAGCTATTTGCTGAGAGGCATGTTGAGCCCATTGAATATTTTTTTTTTGTCCCAAATGATTGAATAATGACAAAAAGAAAAAAAAAAGAAAAAATGTACAAAAAGTTGTCACTAAATGATATACTGCTCACACATGCCATGGTTATATGTGGAATTGCACCCCAAAATACATTCTGCTGCTTCTCCTGAGTACGGGGATACCACATGTGTGGGACTTTTTGGGAGCCTAGCCGGGTACGGGGCTCCAAAAAACCAAACACCGCCTTCAGGATTTCTAAGGGCGTAAATTTTTGATTTCACTCCTCACTACCTATCACAGTTTCGAAGGCCATAAAATGCCAAAATAGCACAAAACCCCCCCAAATGACCCCATTTTGGAAAGTAGACACCCCAAGCTATTTACTGAGAGGCATGTTCAGTCCATGGAATATTTTATATTTTGCCACAAGTTGCGGGAATATGACAAACTTTGTTTTTTTTGCACAAAGTTGTCACTAAATGATATATTGCTCACACATGCCATGGGCATATGTGAAATTACACCCCAAAATACATTCTGCTGCTTCTCCTGAGTACGGGGATACCACATGTGTGGGACTTTTTGGGAGCCTAGATGCGTACGGGACCCCAAAACCCAAGCACCGCCTTCAAGGTTTCTAAGGGCATAAATTTTTGATTTAACTCCTCACTACTTATCACAGTTTTGAAGGCCATAAAATGCCAAGATAGCACAAAACCCCCCAAAATTACCCCATTTTGGAAAGTAGACACCCCAAGGAAATTGCTGAGAGGCATGTTGAGCCCATTGAATATTTTTTTTTGTCCCAAGTGATTGAATAATGACAATAAAAAAAAAATTTACAAAAAGTTGTCACTAAATGATATATTGCTGAAACATGCCATGGTTATATGCGGAATTGCACCCCAAAATACATTTGGCTGCTTCTCCTGAGTACGGGGATACCACATGTGTGGGACTTTTTGAGAGCCTAGCCGCGTACGGGCCCCCGAAAACCAAGCACCGCCTTCAGGATTTCTAAGGGCACAAATTTTTGATTTCACTCCTCACTACCTATCACAGTTTTGAAGGCCATAAAATGCCAAGATAGCCCAAAATCCCCACAAATGACCCCATTTTGGAAATTAGACACCCCAAGCTATTTGCCGAGAGGCATGGTGAGTATTTTACAGCTCTCATTTGTTTTTGAAAATGAAGAAAGACATATATTTTTTTTTTCTTTTTTCAATTTTTAAAACTTTGTGACAAAAAGCGAGATCTGCAAAATACTCAACATACCTCTCAGCAAATAGCTTGGGGTGTCTACTTTCCAAAATGGGGTCATTTGGGGGGGTTTTGTGCCATCTGGGCATTCCATGGCCTCCGAAACTGTGATAGGCAGTGAGGAGTGAAATCAAAAATTTACACCCATAGAAATCCTGAAGGCGGTGCTTGGTTTTCGGGGTCCTGTACGCGGCTAGGCTCCCAAAATGTCTCACACATGTGGTATCCCCGTACTCAGGAGAAGCAACAGAATGTATTTTGGGGTGCAATTCCACATATAAGCATGGCATGTTTGAGCAATATATAATTTAGTGACAACTTTTTGTACATTTTTTTTTTTCTTTTTGTCATTGTTCAATCACTTGGGACAAAAAAAAAAAATATTCAATGGGCTCAACATGCCTCTCAGCAAATAGCTTGAGGTGTCTACTTTCCAAAATGGGGTCATTTGGGGGGGTTTTGAACTGTCCTGGCATTTTATGCACAACATTAGGAAGCTTATGTCACACATCATCCACTCTTCTAACCACTTGAAGACAAAGCCCTTTCTGACACTTTTTGTTTACATGAAAACATTTTTTTTTTTGCAAGAAAATTATGTTGAACCCCCAAACATTATATATATTTTTAAAGCAAAGGCCCTACAGATTAAAATAGTGGGTGTTGCATTTTTTTTTCCACACAGTATTTGCGCAGCGATTTTTCAAACGCATTTTTTGGGGGAAAAACACACTTTTTTTATTTTTAATGCACTAAAAAACACTATATTGCCCAAATGTTTGATGAAATAAAAAAGATAATCTTAGGCCGAGTACATGGATACCAAACACGACATGCTTTAAAATTGCGCACAAACGCGCACCGGCGAGAAACTACATTCATTTTTAAAAGCATTTAAAAGCCTTTACAGGTTACCACGTTAGATTTACAGAGGAGGTCTACTGTTAAAATTACTGCCCTCGATCTGACCTTTGCGGTGATACCTCACATGCATGATGCAATTGCTGTTTACATATGACGCTAGACCGACGCTTGCGTTCGCCTTTGCGCAAGAGCAGGGGGGGACAGCGGTGCTTTTATTTATTTATTTATTTATTTTTATTATTATTTATTTTGCTTTTTTATTTTATTTTTAAACTGTTCCTTCCATATTTATTTATTTTTATCATTTTTATTGTTATCTCAGGGAATGTAAATATCCCCTATGATAGCAATAAGTAGTGACAGGTACTCTTTTTTTGAAAAAAATTGGGGGTTAGACCCTAGATCTTTCCTCTGCCCTCAAAGCATCTGACCACACCAAGATCGGTGTGATAAAATGCTTTCCCAATTTCCCAATGATGCTGTTTATATCCCGGGGGGGGCATTCCCTCCCACTGCTTGTAAAAGCAGTCTAGAGGCTAATTATCTGCTAGAATTGCTTTTACATGAAAGCCGGCCACTGGCTGAAAAGAATGATACCAAGATGATACCTAAACCTGCAGGCATCATTCTGGTATAAACATTCAAAGTCCAGCAACATACCAGTACGTTGCTGGTCCTTGTTGGACATGTATTGTAATCTTTTTTTTCATGCAGCCTGTTGGCTGAATGAAAAAAAAGAGATTGATCGGTGGGTATGCCCACCATTAGAATACCTCCCTTCATCCACCCACTTCTAATGATGGGAATATATGCCGAAGCATGGGGGCATCCTCCCGCAAAAAAGTTATGCCGCGTACACACGGTCGGACTTTTCCACGGGCAAGCCTTCGTCGGAATTTCGACCGTATGTACGCGGCATAAAAGGTTATGCCGCGTACACACGGTCGAACTTTTCCACGGGCAAGCCTCCGTCGGAATTTCGACCGTATATACGCGGCATTAGGAGCAAAATCGCTCCTCCGCCCCTGCTGCCCCCATGCTTCGGCATATATGCTCTTTTTTTAACTGTGGTGGTGAAATCACCTCCTACAGCGTTGGAGTCACGGCTTTATGTATCGTGGGAGCAAACGCTGTTGCTGTCAAGATAAATAAATCCGCGATGCAACTGAATGGCGTACCTGCTAAGCAAATGATGGTTAACATTAAAACAAAGTAACATTACAGTACAACAGTAAGACCTTACCATACCATACCTGCAAAGCAAATACCAAAACAAAACCTAGTAAAATATAAAACATTTTTTTTAACGCAACCTGTGCCTAAAATATATATATGCCGAAGCATGGGGGCATCCTCCCGCAAAAAAGTTATGCCGCGTACACACGGTCTGACTTTTCCACGGGCAAGCCTTTGTCGAAATTTCGACCGTATGTACGTGGCATAAAAGGTTATGCCGCGTACACACGGTCGAACTTTTCCACGGGCAAGCCTCCGTCGGAATTTCGACCGTATATACGCGGCATTAGGAGCAAAATCGCTCCTCCGCCCCTGCTGCCCCCATGCTTCGGCATATATGCTCTTTGTTTTTTTAACTGTGGTGGTGAAATCACCTCCTACAGCACTGGAGTCACGGCTTTATGTATCGTGGGAGCAAACGCTGTTGCTGTCAAGATAAATAATTCCGCGCTGCAGTTGAATGGCGCACCTGAAAACAAAAAATTACATACCTGAAAAGCAAGCATGATAAAACATTGCAGAATGGAATACAGTAAAAAAGAGCAGAACATTAGAGGGAAAATAGAGAGAGAGAGAGAGAGAACAATAAAACGACAACTATTTTTTTTTTTTTTTTTTTTTTTTTTTTTTTGTGTTTTTGTTTTTTACGTATTTTTTTTCTTTTTTACACTTTTTTTTTTAAACTTTAACAACTGTAATGGTTCGGGTCTCTCAAAATGTAATGGCATCTTGGGAGACCCTGTGTAAGTGTGTCCTAGTCTGTGAAATGCTGTACCCTACGCTAAAACTTCACTTTTGAGTGGTAGCGTTCAAAACATTCACCAAGGCAAAGACCAGGTTTGTCAGGACAGAGTGGACAATAATAACGGGTGTCACGCCTAAATCCGCGCTTGCTACAGACACGACATCTTTTTTGGGGGGTTCGTTGGGTAGGGATACTCGGGAGGAGATGCGTATAATGCCTCTCATGCAGCCGGCTTACTGCATTTGGTTGGGGATGGTGAGGTGCAGAACCGCCTGGATACAGGAGGTCTGTGACAATCTCATTCTGGAATTTTAGAAGAGATAAAGTCCCGCCTGAAGCTCTGTATAGCACATGAGCGTTCAGCAAAGCCAATTGGAATAAGGATAGAGACACTTTTTTGTACCAGCGTCTCGCCTTACGGTTAATTAGATACGGCGCCATCAACTGGTCGTTGAGGTCCACCCCTCCCATATTTTTGTTATATTCGTGGACACAGAGGGGTTTCTCCACAACACCAGACGTTGAGGACATTGACAGGATAGTGAAACATTGCCCCAAACCCACTGCCTCAGCAGGAGGTACTTTAACTTACTTAAAAAAGGCATGTAAGGGTAGAAATTACACACAGGAAGACATGCGCCTTATCATTGATGGCATTATAGGATACACCAGTTCCTGGAGCAAATGTTCCAAGTATAAACACTATTGACACTGGTAATGCGGGAGCATATGGGTTAAACACAATAACAGGTAGTAACACTATGTGGATGGAATTAAAGGCTGAAATGATGAAAGTATTTAAAAATAAAAGTTCCCTTCCTACTGCCATAGCATGCAAACAAAAGTCAGAAGAATCTGTAGTTGAGTTCTGGAAAAGGTTTCATGAAAATTGGACAACAGAAGCTGGATTAGCTGCAGCTACTGATGTGGGAGCTTTGTTTATTCAAATTTATATGAATAATCTAAAACCCCAGTTCGCCTTCATGGTCAAACAGATTATATCTGAATGGACCACACAAACAATTGACCAATTTCAGGAAACTTTAATACAGAAAGAAGCAGCAGGATGTTTAAATGTAATGGGAAAGAGAGCAGTGAGTGCCCATTGTCGGGCAGGGTGGCGGTTGTGGATTTGTTCAAGACCTTCGAGCTGTGGATAACCTTGTGTGCGCCTATAGTGCCTGATGTGCCATCACTCCTTACCACCATACCACCCGATCTAGAGTATTTTACTGTGATTGATTTAACAAATGTATTTTTTAGCGTCCTTGTGGATGAGGAGACACAGCCAATCCTTGCTTTCTGTTTTTTAAAAACAATTTTTTTTTGCCAGATGACAAGGTGTCATGGGTTATGTTGACCCTGTAGTCTACTCAGTTGTGCTCCAGGCCACATTGCGGTCCTGGACTCCCTGCCATCGTTCTGTCCTACTCCAATATGTTGATTGATATGTAACCCAAGCCAGGTAGCCTGCAACGAGATGATCTGCTACATTGGGTGGCAGATAATGGTCATAAAGTTTCCAAAAAAAAAAAAAGAAACTTCAATAAGTGTCAGGAAACTGTTGAATGCCTTGGTTTTGTACTCACAAAAGGTGAAAGGAAAGTCAGTCATGAGCTGCTGCTCTCCGTGGGTCTAGCCCCCCCCCCCCCACAGACCAAGAAGGATATGCTGTCCTTTCTTGGCAAGATTAGTTACCTGACTGTTCCTACTATGATAATCTCTTGAGACAAACCACAGGTACTGACATACCAGATTGTATAAAATGCAATGATGAAATGTACAATGCTTGCGTATACCTCAAAACATCTATGATAACAGCTCCTGGTCTTGGTCTCTGAGTATAGCAAAGGGTTTTACCTATTTACTAGGGACAACTGTAAAACCATGACGGGAGTCCTAGCGCAAAAACATGGGAGGCAAACTGCGCCCTATCGTTTTTCCCCAAGGGTTGTGTGTCATGGATATGCAGTAGTGTTTGTCTGTCAGCTTACCTTCCTTCCCATGTGTTCATCTTAGAGGCCTGAGCCCTTTCACCTGGCTTCCTTTATAATCTCCTCCCAGCCAGACTCCACCCCAGGCCCTATCACAGAACACTATATTAACCTGTGCACTGCAAGCCTGCTTTGCTGATCAACGTGTTTGTTAGGCATTGTGTGTTTGGGTTCCTGCCTGCCGTGTGCTACGTCTGTCTCTCTGTTACGTTATTGGCTTGTCCCCGACTATCCCTGTCTGCTCGTGACCCTTGACCTTCGGCTCGTTCTTTCGTTATCCTTGTCTGCTTGTGGCCCCTGACCTTCAGCTTGTTATTCGGTTCTCTCTTATCTTGTGCTGCTGCTTCCCCTCTTTTCCCCTTATCCTACGGGGCGTGAGCTAGGAAACTCCAGGGGCCGCGACCTGGTCCCAGCCTGCAGCATAACATCCTCACCACTAGAGGCCCTGGAGAAGACCAGCTGGGTCTTAGACTCCGCGCCCTGGGGAATCTTGGCTCTAGCTTCCGTTAGGATCCCGGTTGTGCTCCTCTGGTCCCGCTTTCCACAACCACCCAGTTTCCTATCCGCAGAAGCCAGCCATAGGGTTCACTACCTCGCGGTGCACTCCTGTCCCCCTACGGTGTGCATCTGTCACCTGGCCACAGGTGACCTTGACAGTTTGATCAGCCATGAACCCGGCTGACATCCCGCTACCCGCGGATGATCCATTGCAGGGCATAGTTTGCAGACTTGAAACCCAGGAATCGAATCAGACTCAGGTGATGCGATTCCTCCAGGATCTGGCTTCTCGCTTCGAGCAGCTTCAGGCCTCCTTGGGAACCCTGAATCCGCAACCTCAAATACAATCAGCGGCTGCACCTATTGCACCAGTCGCAGCCACACACTCACTACAACTGCCAGCTCCGTCCCGTTTCTCTGGGGACTCCAAGGCTTGCAGGGGGTTCCTTAGCCAATGCACGATTCATTTTGAGCTCCAGCCCCAAAACTTCCTGTCTGATCGGGCTAAGGTAGCCTATATCATTTCCCTCCTCTCTGGTGAAGCTTTAGCCTGGGCAGCCCCTCTGTGGGAACTGAATGATCCAGTGGTTTCTAGCCTGTCTGGCTTCTTGAAACTTTTTCGGAATATCTTCGAAGAACCGGCTCGTGTCTCTTCAGCGGCCAGCGCCCTTTTACGTCTCCGCCAAGAGTCTGCTTCTGTGGGACACTATGCCCTTCATTTCCGCATACTGTCGGCTGAGTTGAGCTGGAACAATGAGGCCTTAGTCGCAACCTTTTTGCATGGCCTGTCTGATAGAGTGAAGGATGAATTAGCAGGAAGAACCATCCCCACTGATCTGGCCAGCGTTATCTCCTTGTGTAACCAGATCGATATTCGCTTTCAGGAGAGGACCTTAGAAAAGCAACGCCAGCACTCCTTGGTTCTTAGTCAGCCTGAGCTCCCCTCTCTTCGACCCGTAGAGCATCTCCTACCAGCTGAGGAACCCATGCAGCTGGGTCGGACCAGGCTATCCCCCGAGGAACGTGCTAGGCGCAGAACTCTTGGTCTGTGTCTTTACTGTGGGGGCAAAGGTCATTTTCGTGACACTTTCTCTCTTTGTCCAGAAAAACGTTCGGGTCCACTTCATCTGGAAAGTGGAGTATTGGACCCAGAAATATCACCTTCCCCTTCTCGTCTTCTGCTTTCTGTGTTCCTTCATGTTGGTGCTTCTTCTCATTCAGTCTCAGCATATCTGGATTCCGGAGCCGCTGGTAATTTCATGGACTGGGAAATCGCATCGTCCATGAGACTTACTCTTTTGCCCCTCACCACGCCATTGGTGGTCTTGGCGATTGATGGTACTGTTCTCCCAGGGGGACCTATCCGCTTCCAGACCCTCCCTGTTAAGATGTCGGTAGGGACACTCCACCAGGAGTGGATATCCTTCCTTATCTTACCCAAGGCCTCAACGCCTATAATTTTGGGTCTCCCATGGTTACAGCTCCATTCTCCTCATGTGGACTGGACTACTGGACAGATCCTGGCTTGGGGTCCCTCCTGTTCCTCGTCCTGCCTACCCAAGGTTGCCCCCTGTGAATCTGAGCCGGTCATTCATTCCAGGTTGCATAACCATTTACATTTCTCTGTCCCTAACCACCCTTGGACGCACAGCCAGGCTAGCTTGTCTACAAGTCCTGCAGTCGCTACGTCTTGCGATGCGATTCAGGTAGTCGCTACACCTGACTCAGCTATTCACTCTGCCTCTGTACTAGTTATGCCAGTCCAGCCCATGCCCAGTGAGCCTCCTACTTTTTCTTGTTTGGGACATTCTGCTTGTCCTTCAGCTATTCAGCTTGACTCCAGCGACATGTCACCTTCTAACCAACCTGACTTCAGGGTTCCACTGACATCTGCCCAGTCTGATAGTCCTGTGCAAGATGACCAGTTCCCCTTTAAGGGTCTAGGGGACCCTCCTCAGATTCCTGTTGATCCTCTCATGCCCTTGCTTATTCCTAGAGAGCCTTTGGTCCTCAATAGATCTTCTTGTCATCTCCCTACCTCGTTTTCGGTCTCTGAGGATAATCTTAAGTACGAGGTTAGACAAGTTCTGGATTCTCGGCTCTGCAGAGGCATTCTTCAGTACCTTGTGCATTGGAGAGGTTTTGGTCCTGAGGAGGCGTCTTGGATCGCTGCATCTGATGTCGCTGCACCTCATCTGTTGAGAAGGTTTCATCAGAGATTTCCCTTTAAGCCTGGGTCCAGGCGGGGGAGGGCCCATAAGAGGGAGGGTACTGTCATGGATATGCAGTAGTGTTTGTCTGTCAGCTTACCTTCCTTCCCATGTGTTCATCTTAGAGGCCTGAGCCCTTTCACCTGGCTTCCTTTATAATCTCCTCCCAGCCAGACTCCACCCCAGGCCCTATCACAGAACACTATATTAACCTGTGCACTGCAAGCCTGCTTTGCTGATCAAAGTGTTTGTTAGGCATTGTGTGTTTGGGTTCCTGCCTGCCGTGTGCTACGTCTGTCTCTCTGTTACGTTATTGGCTTGTCCCCGACTATCCCTGTCTGCTCATGACCCTTGACCTTCGGCTCGTTCTTTCGTTATCCTTGTCTGCTTGTGGCCCCTGACCTTCAGCTTGTTATTCGGTTCTCTCTTATCTTGTGCTGCTGCTTCCCCTCTTTTCCCCTTATCCTATGGGGCGTGAGCTAGGAAACTCCAGGGGCCGCGACCTGGTCCCAGCCTGCAGCATAACATCCTCACCACTAGAGGCCCTGGAGAAGACCAGCTGGGTCTTAGACTCCGCGCCCTGGGGAATCTTGGCTCTAGCTTCCGTTAGGATCCCGGTTGTGCTCCTCTGGTCCCGCTTTCCACAACCACCCAGTTTCCTATCCGCAGAAGCCAGCTATAGGGTTCACTACCTCGCGGTGCACTCCTGTCCCCCTACGGTGTGCATCTGTCACCTGGCCACAGGTGACCTTGACATTGTGCCTATGCCAGTGCAGGGCATGCTGGCGTGTCTCAGAGCTTTGGTATCCTGTGCGATGGTGGTGGAAATGGCTACATCATTCACTCTAGGACATGCAACCACACCACACTGTAGGACACATACAGGGCAACAGGATGACATAGCCAAAGGAAATGCTTTAGCTGACAAAGCAGCAAGAGAGGCAGCATCCACACAGCCAGCAGACATCCAAATGCCATTGCTCTCACCTGAAATCTCACTCCTAGATAAAACATTGCATGAACTCCAAACATATGTTACAGACAAAGACATCCAACAATGGAACTCAATAGGTGTGCAGACAGGCCCAGAAACTGGCCTTGTCTGCCAAGAGAGGAGACTATGTATCCCTGTAGCCAGTGCACCCATTTTTATTTCACAATACCATGGGATAGGTCACATAGGGTGGAAAGTCACATGTGAACTTTTGGATAAGGATTTTTACATTCCAGGTCTTCCCTCTCTGGTTAAGGCATATGTTTCCAGATGCATCACATGCATTCGGAACAATCCCAGGAACCCTCACAAGGCAAAACATGAACATCTGATATATCCATCTACACCATTCACTCATTTACAAATTGATTTTACACACATGCCCAAACTAGGTAAAAGACAGGAATATTTGCTAGTAATAGTGGACATGTTCTCAAGATGGATAGAAGTGTTTGTAACAACAAAGGAAGATGCACAAACATTAGTAAGAATTCTCACACAGGAAATCATTCCCAGATGGGGTTGCCCACTTCAGATCAACTCAGATAATGGTCCTGCATTTGTGGCCAAACACTGAAAATAGAATGGAAGTTTCATATTCCTTACCACCCCCAGAGTTCAGGTATAGTGGAAAGGATGAACAGAACCATTAAAGATAAGATCAGGAAAGCCACTGGAGGTACGTATGCAAATTGGAAGAAGGTCCTACCAGCTGTACTAGCCGAGGTAAGAATGACACCCTCTAGAAAGACAGGATACTCCCCTTTTGAAGTTTTAATGGGTAGGCCATTCCCCACTCCATGGGCCAGACAGCCACTTATGTTAGAAAAAGGGGACCTAGATCTTATTCAGGAAGAATATGTAAAAAAACTTATTGAAACCTTAGATCAAGTTGAAAGGAATGTTGCTCGCACCGCTCTTATTTTTTCGCAGGAACCAACTCATTCCTTCCAAGTGGGAGATGTCATAGTGGTCCAGCAACTGAAGCATACCAAGAAGGAAGAGTACCCATTTGGACCCCCGACTACAGTGATTGCGGTTACCCGAACAACTATTCTGGTAGAGGAACAACAGGCCTGGATCCATGCCAGTCGTGTGAAGAAGGTGAACCAAACACCTAAGAAGCAAGCCAAGGAAAATTGAGTGAAGCAGTTGGTCAAGGCTCTGAACAAAATGCCGTTGCTTATTTCACCATGGACTTCTGGGAAAGCCTTGTGCCTCTTATGCTGGGCTGCCCTGATCGTGTTTTTGCCAACTTGGCTGATAACTAACTGTATTTATCATCCTGAAGATTTGGGACACATAAAGAGTATTTGTGGAGCCTCTAAAACTCCACAACAGAGTAATATGAATAATACACATGACAGACACAAGAGAAATGAAAACTCAGAAAGTTATACCGATAAAATGTTATTATTGAAGTTTAAATATGCCTATGCACAGAAATCAGGATATGAAAATGTTGGATATGTAGTCAAATTACACCCCTCCACCGTTAGTATTCCTCTCATGGCTGTACCTTTTAAATATCATAAATGTGAAATACAATAATTAGTACTGAGGAAGATGACCCCAGGGAAGAGATAGAGTGTTATCAGATCGTCAGATTAGCAGATTTGTATGATGCCAAGATGGGTGATATGAATGAGTAAAGATATGTATCCACATACACCCTAAGAAGAGCTTTACTCCACATAGATGTGAAGTAGTACTGTGGACCCTCTGGTATCATACTAAGTAGAGAAGATATGGTAGTGACCCCGCCATAGGGGTCTGATAATGTTGAGATATACATCTATCCAAATAGACTTAATGAAATGGTTGAATAATTACACTGGAATCATTGATGAAATAATGGAAAAGAATTCTGATGATATTACTAAATTAAATATAGAAACTAGAGCAATTAAAAAACAATTAGAACTACACGAGTTAGTCATAGAAAGCATGAGTGCTGCTTTAACTGGGTTATGTGAGAACACAGAAGATTATGAGTGTTGTACCTGGTTTCATAACACTAGTATTAAGGTACCAGATTATTATGATATAATTGCACAACACCGAAAGGAAGTAAGCAAATTACAAGATGAAGTTAGAAACATTGCCAAGACATGGGATCCTTTTTGCAAACCTAAGTTCTGGAGTAGGAATACTGACATGGTTGAGAAGTGCAGCCATAACTATTATTATGATAGAAGAAAGATTATATAACTGTGAGACATATTTTGTCTCAAAGAGAGGATTGTAAAGGTAACTTGGCATGACAACCTCCATTTTGAGTTCAGGACGCCATGTCATGAGTTAAAAAAAAGGTTTTGTTTGAAATGTACTTATTTCTGTGTAAAGGTTTTTATGATCATTTAGGCATATACCATATCTATGGACTTTGCCCTAGCTCATGTTTGTTAAAGATAAGCTAAGTATAGTTCTACCAACACTTGTGTAAACACAGAAAGTATACATTCATGTCACATATGTTAAAATTCACATCCATGTTATTTTTATATTTCATCAGCGAAATATTACCTGAACTGTGTAACACGTACTAGCTAATAGGAAATTATTAACCTGAATTTGTATCATGTAAACTCCTCCCATCCCCACCTTTGTCCCCTAAGACCGGCATAAATACCGAGATGTTAAGCTGATTAAACCAGACATCTTTTGGGCACATTACAAAAGCTCTCGTGTGTCATTTAAAAAGATGTCTCCGAGCTCGTGGGTAACTGAAGTCTATTTCCTGCATTGAACTTTAACCTTGCTGGCTGGTCAGAAGCAACTGAACCCCTACACCCGACGCTATATAAAAACCTGACGGGTTACCTAAATAACTAACTGGGTAACCAGTGTCACCAGTGACGCTTATACGGTGATCACTGGTGAAAGGGTTAACTCTAGGGGCAATCAGGGGGTTAAAATAATATATGGGGGTACCTGACGCTAATAAAAACCTGCGGCGAACCTAAAAATAATTAACTGGCTATCTAGGACACCAGCGACAAGAAAAAAGTGATCGGAAAAACGATCGCTTAGTGACGCTGGCGTTAGGGGGTGAAAGGGTTACCTGGGGGGCGATCAAGGGGTTAAACCTTTATTAGGGGGGTTAGGGGGCTACCTTGGACCTAAAGGGGCCTAATCCTAACTGCCCTGCAACTTTTTACAGTCACAAATGACACTGATTGCAGTGATCAGTAAAAAAAATGATCACTGCAAACGGTGCACTGTGACTGGGGGTACTGGGGGTGATCTGGGGGGTGATCTGGGGGTGACTGGGGGGTGATTTGTGTGCCTACGTGTACTGGTGTCAGTGGGCTGTTGGTGCACTTACTGTGAGATGTCTTCACTCCTCGCGCCGGATCGAAAAGACCGACACGAGGAGAGATGACATCACTTCCTCTGCCTGTGTTTACATTACACAGGCAGGGGAAGCTCTCTCATTCGCCGGGAGCGATCGAGAGGGGGTGGCCGGAATCGAACGGCCGTCCCCTCATGCCGGATCGCTCCCGAACACTTAACCACCGCTCACTGTACAGAAGGGGGGTCCGATCGGACCCCCCAACTATACAAAGGCGATCACGTAGATCTACGTGATTCTGCCTGTCGGTGCCATTCTGCCGACGTATAATTACAGTGGGCGGTCGTTAAGTGGTTAAAGGAATATTTCACTTTTTTTTTTTCACTTTATGCATCAATAAAATGACTGCTTCCGAAAAACGGCCGTTTTTAAAACTTTGTTTTGCACTGATACATGTCCCCTGGGGCAGAACCCGGGTCCCCAAACCCTTTTTAGGACTATAACATGCATATTAGTCATTATAATTAGTACTTTAGATTTCGAACATTCGCGTCCATTGTATTGAATAGGGTTCTAACGTTCGCGCAAACTTTCGATCCGTTCGAAGGTTCTGGTGCGAACTGAACCGGCAGGTGTTTGGCTCATCCCTAATTATGTATGTATTCAATATAAAATTATTCATCAACTCTACAGTATGTATGTAGCTTTGTATGGAATTTGTTTTTATGACTGTATGGGCTCTTTCACACGGGGCGGATCCGTGAAGATTCGCCCCGTGAAGCTACGCTTGCTCAGCGGGGATCGCTCAGTTGATCCCCGCTGAGCCGGCGGATGACAGGGCAGTCCCCGCACACTGTGCAGGGACCGCCCTGTCAGAGCGCCGCTCTCCCCTATGGGGAGATCGGATAAACACGGACCGTCTGTCCGCGTTCATCCGATCCGCTCCAACGACGGAAGAAAAAATAGGGTTTTCCTCCGTCACACTTTGGCGGAGCAGAGCGGAGCGGATGTCAGCGGACATGTCACCGCTGACATCCGTGGCTCCATAGGGCTACATGGAGCGTCCGTCCAGGTCCGCCTAAAAAACTGACAGGCGGACCTGAACGGACCCTCCGTGTGAAAGGGGCCTATCATGTACCCTGAGAACAATATTTTTGTTTTCATAATAAATTGATTGTTATTTTTTTATACTGTTTGTACCTTTATTTTACTCAGTGACTGACCTTACTTAAAGCGGAGTTCCACCTGAAAGTGGAACTTCCGCTTTAAGCACCTCTTGCCCCATGACATGCCACATTTGGCATGTAATTTTTTTTTTTTTGGGGGGGGGAGTGTGTATCCTCTTTTTAGTGGGACTTCCTGTCCCACTTCTTCCTTCCTTTTTTCGGCCGCCTAGGCGACTCCTCCTCTCGCCCTAGGCGGCCCATCCCTGCCAGCGATCTTCTGGGACACAACTCCGGTCCCAGAAGATCGGCTGGCCAATAGGAGAGCGCAGCGCGACTCGCGCATGCGCAGTGGGCGACTCGCGCATGCGCAGTGCGCGCCCGGCCGCGAAGCCGTAAGCTGTCACGGCCGGGAGCCCACAGTTATGATGATGGCGCCAAGGAGAGGAGGGGGAGAGGAGCGAGTCTCCGGGCGGCCGCATCGCTGGACCGTGGGACAGGTAAGTGTCGGTTTATTAAAAGTCGGCAGCTATGCTTTTTGTAGCTGCTGATATTTAATAAACTAAAACACGGGTGGAACTCTGCTTTAAAGTCCCATGACCACAATTTTTTGTATACATTGTGTATGAGCTGTCATTGTATACTGTATATAGGAAGAAGTAGTGTGTTAAAGCCCAGGTTCACACTGGGGCTGCGGGAGTGAAGCCTGCGAGTTCAGCTGAACTCGCACGATTTCACTCCTGCCTGTCAGTCCCGATTTCAGCTCGATTACAGAGACATCTGACACAGATTTCAATGTAAATCCCGGCTGAAATCGCACAAAGTAGTACAGAAACTACTTTTTGAAATTGGTGCAGCGCCGCAGATGCGGCGTCGCACCGATTAGGACGGTGCCATTGCCCGCAATTTGCGGCAAATTTCACCGATTTGACATGCGATTTGACATGTCAAATCGCATGTCAAATCGCACCAGTGTGAACCAGGGCTTAGTGATAATCATACTGTACATTGATCTGTATTAGCCATGTGTGGTAAAATTGGGCAGGGTGCAGTGCATAGATCTGTCATTTTTTACAGTATATACAGTAGTGTATTTAGGTTTTGTGCTGCCCTAGGCCTGACTAAATTTGTGCACCCCTAATTTAAATATGACCCACCCCTTCCTGTTGAGGCCACACCCCTTGTTGTTTAAGACCCACCCTGACAATTTTGAGTGGGGACACTAGTTCTAAAGTCCTGGGGGGGGGGGGTGCCTTAATTTTCATAGATTTCCTCTCACTTCCTGTTTGGCTAAGGGCAGGAAGTGAAGGAAAATCTCTGCAATGGGACAGGGATGGTAAAAAGTAAACTGACAAGGGCTATAACCCTCCTTTACTCTATCCAAAATTACAAATGTTGCCTATAGTTCTACTTTAGATACAAATTTTTGATAATATTATAGAGAGGACTAAGAAGATATAACCATGCCAATGGTGCAGCAGAGAAAATAGCACAGTGAGGAAGGTTTGTGGTCCAGGATGATAGGACAGTCAAAATTAGAAGCACCGCCACCCTCCCCCCCCCCCCACAAACACAGTTACGGAATGCCGGCCGCACGCATACCGGTAGCAATACGGCCGCTTTATGGGGGCACTAGACTAATTTGCCTCTCTGCCCTGTCCGCCCCATAAGACTGGCGCTACACTAAAAGTGTAGCGCAAGCCGGCGGGGACTCTTTCCATGCTACCCCCCTGCAAAGTGCTGCCCTAGGCCTGGGCCTTGTTGGCCTAGGCCAGGATACAGCGTTGAGTATATAGGTAGGAGAAGTGTGTTGTAAAGATGATGATCTTACCATGATCTGTAGCACCTGTGTATGGTGGAGTGGTGCAGTGTGCAGTGTTTACATGCTGCCATTGCATAAAGCAAGGAGCAGTATGTTGTATCGATTATGATAATTAGGGATGAGCTTCGAGTTTGAGTCGAACGTAAGTTCGACTCGAACATTGGGTGTTCGCCCGTTTGCCGAACAGCGAATTTTATGGGGCGTTCGCTGGAAATTTGAGTGCCGCAGAACGCTCCATAATGCACTGTGAGATCTCAGTGCATTGCTGTATGATGATTGGCCAAAGCATACACCTGACCTGCATGCTTTGGCCAATCACAGCACGCTCCTCAGCAAGAGCCTTCGTCCAATCATGGTTCAGGGGGACTAAGTCCACGCCCCACACTATATAAGGCTGCTTACACAGTGCTTGTGTAGCGGGGTCTTCTTTAAGACTCTAGGACTGCATTTCCCAGAACCCCGTTTGGCACCCTGGGTGCAATGCTGCTGCCGCAGAGACTTGTGGGTGGAGAGATAAAAGGAGGGGGTGAGGCTAAGCTCGGCCTCTTTGGACACCGCGCGGCTATCAACCGGTCTTCCTGTGCGGATCTGCTGGAGTATCAGGCCTGAAGCCTGGGGCCTGGTACCACTTCCAAAGAGCCTTCCACCTTGATGCGAGCCTGGGTGGCATCTGACTTGCTTCAAGTTGCTGACATTCGTCGGATCAGAGACCCGATCGTTCAGACGCTGTGTGCAGAGACACGTTTGGTGGAAGTCCCGGACTAGGATCGCGTCCGGAGTGGTGAGCGAGCACCTGCTCAATCCAATAGGCTGTACTGTTGCTAGGCCTAGAGACTGCCTTGGCCCACCGGCTTTTATTCGCTATTTCACTGGAGACTAGTAGCGGAACTGAGTGAGTGGTCTCCAGTGAACTGTTCTTTTTGATTGCTTACTCTGTGGATTGCAAGTGTTGTTTCCTTTATGTGCACCACCGTTCAAGTTGCATGCGAAGAAAGTGTTATTCAAGGACTAAGTTAAATCTGTGTCAGGCCTGACCGGGGGGAGAATATTGTTTGGTGCGTCACAGGGCGCATAGATACTAATAGCTGCACGTGGTGTATGACCGCGCTGTGTTATTAGTTTATACTATATCAGAGAAGCTGCAGGGCTCTGTAAGCAAGTTATGTGTTATGTTTTAACCTATGCCCTTTTAACCAAAAGTAAAACAGTTATACTTTACTACTTGCTATCAGTGTGTTATCATTGCACATAGTGCTTGCCCTTTTAATATAGTTGAGGTGTGTGTACAATCAGGTATAGATTGTGATAGATAACATCCCCTAGACTAACTGTGCCATAAGTGGGTTGAGTAGATTGCCAGGGGTTGGTGGAGCTGTACTCAGGGCCCGAAAAATCAAACCAGCGGCTCTCTTAGCTGGGGGTAGCGCTACACTTGTATAGTGTGTTATAGTGGACGGCGATAGAGAGATTGAACTAGATTAAGCAGGCAGGTTAGTTAGTTAGTGGCAGTGTATTTGATAAATATATGCAGTCAAGCTAGTATATACAGTATATATATATATATATATATATATATATATATATATATATATGTAGCGGGTATATGCTTTCTATTTTTTGAATCTGGTGGGGAAACTGTGATGTATGGTTCCCTGGGGCCCACCAGGTGGCACTGTCACTTTGGGTCCGGGGTTGAGCCATCGTTGCGGTGGCGTACCTCTTTTGGTCTCTCTCAGTGGCTGTATGGTGGGGCGGGGAACCCGCCGTGCTTGCTGGGAGGGGGTATAAAGGGGGCAGCCATTTTTGGTGAGGGGAGTCGAGTCCCGGGCACCTTCAGCCTGAGGGCGGTGGTTCGTGTCGGTCCCCTAGGCAGGCCTAGGCCTAGAGGACGTTCGGAGGTCATGTTCCATCCCAGGCACCTTTAGCCTGGGGTGAGGTACTCGGAATGGAGGTCTGGAGCTCAGTGCCCAACACTGAGTTCCACGAGGGAAGGAGATCCTAGGGAACCCCGGGAGTGGGTACCCGAATCCGGAAGGCGTAATGGACCGGTGGGAGATACTTGCTTGAAGACCCGGTGCAGCATATTGCCAGTGACAGGTGAGCCTCCCATCGGAGACCGCCTGGAAGGAAATTCCCGGCTCGCTCAGAGACCGCAACCCACTTTCACGAAGGAAAGTGGAGAGTTCATTGTGTCTGGGCCTACTCGCATCCACACCTCCTTTTCTGTTCTGTTCTCCAAGGGAGTCTAACTGATTGTGTTCACCAGGAAGAATAAAGGAGTGTTGGACTTTATTGGTGTGGGGCTAATTTTCTGGCAGACATTGTTCAAGGTAACTCCAGGTGCAGAACACTGACCCGAAGGTAAAACAAGAACTTTGCTTCCACCACACAAACATCTGCGGTGAGGGCTTGGCTCTCTCTCCTCTAAAGTACCCCTAGACAAGAGACAGACAAGCTGATAGAAGAGAGGGGAGAGGGGAGGGCGCTACATATATATATATATATATATATATATATATATACTCTGCATTTAGCGTAGCCTATATATACAGTATAAACTCTATATTTAGTCGGTACAGTCAGTGTATCTGATATATATATATATTCTACATTCAGCGTAGCCTATATGTAAAGTGTAAACTCTATATTCAGTCAGTACAGGCAGTGTATTTGATATATTCAGTCAGTACAGGCAGTATATTTGATATATATACACAGTCTACTAGTATATATATGTAGCAATACCCCCGAAGGGGCCGCTGGTTGAAGATTTGGGCCTGCCATTACCTTACTGTTCACCACGTCCATCCTAGGGGTCTTCCTTGAAGAGTTGTTAATAAATATCTGCACCAAACACTTAAGCCGCGTACACACGATCGGTTTTACCGATGAAAACAGTCCGATGGATTTTTTTCATCGGACAAACCGATCGTGTATGGGCCCCATCTGTCTTTTTTCCATCAGTGTCAAAAAATAGAACATGTTTTAAATTTTTCCGATGGATGAAAAACTGATAGCAAATTCCGATCGTCTATGGGCAAGTCCATCGGTTAAAAAACCCACGCATGCTCAGAATCAAGTCGACGCATGCTCAGAAGCATTGAACTTCATTTTTCTCGGCTCATCTGAGTGTTTTACGTCACCGCATTTGGAACGGTCGGTTTTTTGACTGATGGTGTGTAGGCAAGACTGATGGAAGTCAGCTTCATCGGTTTTCCGATGGAAAAATCCATCGGTTTAAAATCCATAGGAAATCCGATCGTGTGTACAAGGCTTCCATCAGTCTTGCCTACACACCATCAGTCAAAAAACCGATCGTCCCAAACGCCGTGACGTAAAACACTCCGACGAGCCGAGAAAAATGAAGTTCTATGCTTCTGAGCATGCGTCGACTTGATTCTGACCATGCGTGGGTTTTTTATCCGATGGAGTTCCCCACAGACGATAGTAATTTGCTATAGTTTTTTTTTCCATTGGGTAAATTTAAAACATGTTCTATTTTTTTCTCTTTAAATAATTTATTATATTATATTTTGTAAGATACAACAAATTACAATAATATTCATCGTAATAAACAAGTTTCAAGCATAAAATTAAACATAAACAGGAGAGCTTCTCATGAAAATTTAAGTTAATCGATTATAGTATTGATTTTTAAACATTCTACTACATAAAACAAAATGTCAGAAATTTTACATATTAGAGTATTTCTAAATTGCGTAAAGTAAAATAAGACATTCAGAGTAATAAATGAAGTGAATAATAAACATTGAGTAAATCAGCCAAAATAGAATATGAAAGTTATCAACCATATATAAAACGAGAAAAGATAGGGGGTTGAGATAGAATAGCATTTTAGAATTTGATGGAGTTAAGGGGTATATCAGTCCTTAATCAGGGCCAGGGTCCGGCTGTGTGGCCTGGCGTATCCTGAAAGAGTAAATTAATAATTTTCCTACCCCTATCTCGTATTCTAACTTTTGTGGGGAGGGGGGGAGGGAAAAGAAAAGGGAGAGTTGTAAGGAGAGGGGAAAAAGGAAGCAGCATTCAGAGAATTATATTATATATTTTAAGTTTATATCAATGATATATTTGTATCTGGTGGAAGATAGTGGTCAATCTATGGTTGCCATACAGATTCAAATTTATGGATTCTGTCCAAGTAAATTGCTTCAGTTTTAGCATGTACCATGGCTTGCGTCACTCTCTGTTTAACAGTTTGTATGCAGAGGGAATTGGTTTTCCATGCTTTGGCTATGGATTGTTTAGCCGCTGTTGTAACAAATAAGGATAGTTTGAATTGGCGAAGGGTCAAGCATTGGGGTTTGTAGTTTAATAAAGCAATCTTTGGGTCAGGCAGTAAGGTTGTTTTAAAAATTGTTGAGAGAATTTTAAAAACTTCCTTCCAGAATGAGTTAGCTATAGGAAACTCCCACCATGTGTGTATGTACGTGCCTTGGTCTGTACAGCCTCTAAAACAATTGGCAGGGTATTGATGGTTAAATTTAGATAGACGGGAAGGTACTAAGTACCATCTAGTAAGGACTTTGTAATTAGTCTCAAGAGCTACAATGTTGGGACTGGCTGATTTAGTTGCTCGCCATATTTGGGCCCAGTCGTGTTCATCTAGTTGGAGGTGAAGGTCATTTTTCCATTTTTCTATGTATGACGGAAGAGAGGAAGTTGTATGAGAAGTCAATTGGGCATAAAGATCTGAGATTAACCCCTTCCTGTGTGGATTTGATTTACAACTTTGCTCAAAAATTGAGAATTTGTGAGGTGTAGTGTCTGTAGGTTCGTAGGAGGACAGAATTTTTTTTATTTGTAGGTACCTGAAGGATTCTGTTTGTGGTAAATTGTATTGTTCGCAAAAAGTCGAAAAAGGTAATATTTTTGAAGCTTGGAAAAATTGGTGGTTCCTCAGGAGACCTGCAGTGGTCCATGCCGAGAACGATTTAGGGAATGACCAGGCCGGATAGAAGGAAGGGTTATGAAGGAAGGAGAGAAGAGGGTTTAGTTTAGATTGCAGACCAAAACGAGTTTTTAATCTATCCCATAAGGAAAGGCCATGTTTAGTATAAGGATTTGTGATTGATTTCCGTTGGGCTGGGGAGAGCCAGAGGAGATTGGCGGTGGAGAGGGGATCACAGTCTACCGATTCTAATACAACCCATAGTGGTATTTCTTTAGTAGCATGATATTTCGTTAACTGAGCTAATTGTGCCGCATAAAAATATTTTGTAAAATCAGGTACTCCAAGGCCACCTTTTAATTTTAGGGGTATATAGTGTATGTTTAGGAAGTCAAGGTCTGAGTTTATTCCAGATATATTGGTTGGTCCTGCGTTGGAGGATACGCAGGAAGTGTGAAGGGACTGAAATGGGGAGTACTCTAAATAGGTATAGGATTTTAGGGAGAATAGACATTTTTATGACAGTGATACGACCTAACCAAGCTAGAGGTATGGATGACCATGTGGAAAGTAATTTGGATAATTGTGTTAACATCGGTGGATAATTAGACTTATAAAGATCACTTGGGTTGGCTGTGAAATTAATACCTAGATAAGTAATGTGAGACATCAACCAAGTGAAAAGAAGCGAACATTGTAATTGTGATTGAAGTTCAGGAGATAATGATATATTCAATGCTTTAGATTTTTGTATATTAACTGCTAGACCAGAAATATGTCCGAATTCGTTGAGGGTTTTAAGGAGAATTGGTGGTGATAGCAAGGGATTAGTGAGAAAAATTAGGACATCATCTGCAAATAAACAGATTTTGTGATGATAGCCACCTAGTTCTAGTCCCTTGATATCAGTGTTGGATCGGATGAGTTGGGCCAGGGGTTCTATCGCTAAAGCGAAGAGAAGTGGGGATAGGGGACATCCCTGACGAGTTCCTCTCTCAATATCAAAGGAATTTGAGCGGAATCCAGAATAGGATATAAAGGCTTTAGGATCTTGATATAGAGCGGATATCAATGTTAAGTATTAATATAGGTCTGTAGTTAGACCAAGATGTATCATCCGTATTTGGTTTTGGTATCATAAAAATGGAGGCCAGGAGGGATTCTGGACGGAATGAGTGGTCAGTGAGAAGGGAATTAAAGGCATCAACCATGAGGGGTGATAGTAGGTTAGTTTTTATAATATGTGGCTGAAAAACCATCAATACCTGGGCGTTTACGTGGTTTTAGGGACTTGATCGCGTTTTGTATTTCTAAAACTGTGATCGGTTTGTCTAGGTTTTCTTGTTGTGAGATGGAGAGTGATGGTAAAGTGATTGTAGATAGGAGATTATTTAGTCTATTTTGGTCAAAATGATGAGGATCTTTATATAGTTCTGACAATCTTTTTTGAAATTCTTGTAGTATTTTAAGTGGGTTACTAGTGAAGTTATCTTTGGTTAATTTTAGTCTTATTGGTTTTGGAGTATAAACTTTCTTTCTTAGAGCAAGTGCTAAGAAAGTGTCAGGTTTTTTAGCCTTCATATAAAAGGTGTGCTTGGATTTTCGGAGAATCTTTTCCTCTGATTCCGTCAAAAGTAAATCTAGTTCCAAACGTGCTTTATCATATTGTATTTTTGTAGATGGGTTTGGATCAGTTTGGAATTTCTCCGAAGCATCATAGAAAGCTTTTTCTAACTCATTGTGAAGCTGCCGTTTTTGCTTATGATAGTGAGACACCTGGCTTATACAGACACCTCTGATACAAGGTTTAAGGGCTTCCCAGTAAGTTAAAGGATTTGTATCAGTAATTTTATTATTTGCAATATAATCTGTGATTGCTTTCTCAATGACCTTTCCATATGAAGGCTGTGCTAATAAACCATCATTTATATACCAAGTTTTATGATTCAGTCGTGGTATAAGTGAGGAAAGTGTTGTCAGAACTATGTTATGGTCAGACCATGTACACGGTATAATGTTTGAGTCTAAGATATAAGCTGAGATGTTGATATTAATGAGAAGATGGTCAATGCGGGAAAATTGTTTATGTGGATGGGAATAATGGGTATATTGTCGTCTAGCTGGATGTTGCTCCCTCCATGTGTCTATTAAAGAATATTGATTAAGAAGTTGTTGGTATGAGCAGCGTTGGGTTTGTATCGGGGTCGGAGATTTATCTAAAAATGGATATATTACCTGATTAGAATCTCCACCAAGTATAAGTGTACCTCGTTTATGATTTTCTATAACAGAGAATAAGTGAGATAAGAAGGACAAACAGGTTTTTATTTGGGGCATAGTATGAAACTATGGTGACTTCGGTGTCTTGTAAAAGGCCAGTCAATATTATGTAGCGACCTTCAGGGTCTTTAAGTTCAGTTTGTAGTGTAAATGATGCTGTATGGTGAAACGCGACTAGGACACCTCTTTGTTTGGTAGCTGCTGATGCGGTATAAACTTGAGGGAATTTACGGCTAAAGAATTTAGGACAAGAATGGGAGGCAAAATGCGTCTCTTGAAGGCAGACCACATGTGCCTTTAGTTTAGAAAAGGAACGAAATGCTTTTGTTCTTTTAGGTGGTGAATTTAGACCCTGTACATTCAGCGTTATTATATTTAGAGGTGCCATTATATGTGAATAGGAAAGGGGAGGAGCGTTAAGAATTAACTATAGCAATATTTCTCTGGAGGATATTGTAATAGGGACTATGTTTGGAGGTATGGGGGAAAGAAAAAGGGGAAAAAGGGGAGAAAAAAGGGCCTGAAAAAATAAGATCCGTTAATGGGTTAGTTATTACTCTGTAAATAGTATATAAACAATAAATCAAGAAGCTTTCTTTTGTGTTCAAAAAATAAAATGTAAAAAGAGCAATTAGCTCCCAAAAGGAGCAAGTATCCAAAGATTGGTATAAAATACCGATCTATGGGTACTCTGTATCCAAAGAGTGTCCAAACTATTTGGCGGGCACTCGAGGATATGTTGGAGACGCAGTGGCTATCTCCGGGACTATAAAGACCATCAAGAAAAAATGCAATAAGAATATAAACTCCAAGTCTAAGCTGACGAATAGTGTATTTTAAATCGGTAACTATTGTGACAGCAGGAAGGTAAAGTCACCTGGTTGCATCCAGGGGGGTAGATATATTTCGCCCAGATTCAGGCTTTACGCCGACTTATACAACTAGGTGGAGAGTTGTATAAGCCCAGCTGAGGATAGTGGGCTCATGGATGACTCATACCTCTAGGGAGAGTGTGGGGCGTCGTGCAGACAGGGAGTTGATGAGACCAGCTGAAGCTTGTCAGCTCATTTAGGCCTCTATAAGAACTCCCAGATTCATTAGGTGTTAGCTCATGCCTGGAAGCAGACCTGTGTGGACTTCCTGGAGAGAGTGAACCCTTGTGCGGTGAGACAAAGCCTGTGTGGCTATTTGCTTGGACATTTAAAACCAGGGACTTAGAGACTAGGACAGCACTAGGCTGATCCCAGTTGTTAGTTAGGAAACCTGTATGGTTAGTCAGAGGTCAACTTGACCAGGATTTATTTTGTTTATGTTTCTTTTGCTTTGCTGTGTTTTTGTCACTGTAAATAGAAAATAAACCGCACCTTTTTGATTTTGAAAACCACAAGCTCCGTCTGCTGGGCCTGTTTTTGTGTGGGGAGCCCATCCCGGGGGTCACACACACCCGCTGCCGAGCTAACCCCCTCACAGTTGGTGGAGAATGCGGGCAGTTTTTTTTAAGCCAGCATGGAGGAGATACTGAAACAGCTGGCTCTAGCAAATGCCAATCAACAGCAGACAAATGCAGGTTTGCAAAGGAGCCTTGCAGCCCAGCAGCAAGCTCATCAACAGAGCCTTGCAGCCCAGCAGCAAGCTCACCAACAGAGTCTGGAAGCTCAGCAACAAGCCCAGCAGCAATCTGAGGCCCGCTTCATAGACCTGTTACAGAAGCAAGAGCAGAGACTACAACAAATGGAAGCAGTAGTGCAGCAACGTCCGCAGACCAGTGAGGAAAGCCGTCCCACTAATACCGCGTCCTTTGGGGTGAGTCGTTTATTGACAAAAATGACTGGAGAGGATGATCCAGAGGTATTTTTGACCACATTTGAAAGGACTGCTGAAAGAGAAAAGTGGCCTGAGGAGCAGTGGGCTGGACTGGTGGCTCCTCTGTTAACTGGTGAATCGCAGAAAGCTTACTATGACCTAGAGCCTAACCAAGCAAAAGACTATGTGATGCTAAAAGCTGAAATATTGGCAAGGCTGGGTGTCACCCTGGCTGTCCGGGCTCAGCGTGTGCATAACTGGACTTTCCAGCTTGGAAAACCCCCCAGGTCTCAAATGTATGATCTCATTCACCTGAGCAGGAAGTGGCTACAGCCAGAGACTTTGTCCGCACCAGAGATTGTGGAACGTGTTGTAATGGATCGGTTTTTGAGAGCTCTTCCTACTGCCATCCAAAAGTGGGTAAGCCATGGAGACCCAGAGACGGCCGGTGGTCTTGTGGATCGTGTAGAGAAATACTTGGCTACAGAGAACCTGACGGCCTCTTCCAGAGACACTCGGACTTTCCACCCTAAGACCAGACCATCCCCAGGGGCGGATAAGATGATTCCAAGGGGTAAGGGTGGAGAGAGTGAGAGGGTGGGAGCTCTACCCCAAGTTTGGCGAGAACAGCCTGGGAAATCAGCGGCTCAAGAGGCGGCAAGAAGGATCGTTTGCTACCGCTGCCGGCAAGCGGGACATATTGCAGCAAATTGCCCGGTTGTGGAGGAACCCATGCAGTGTGACTTTCTGACGGGCAGACGTCAGTCGCTGTGTGCGACAGTCGCATGCACTGCCATTCGAGGAACTGAGAAACATTTATGCAAAATGTGTGTTAATGGTAGAAATGTTGTGGTATTGCTGGATTCAGGTAGCCTTGTGACCCTGATAAAGGCTGAGTTAGTTAAAACAGAGGTCTCTGGGAATAGCAAGGTAGCTGTTATTTGTGTGCATGGGGACACCCGAGAGTATCCAGTGACTACAGTGTGTTTCGAGACCCCCAAAGGTACCCTCTCTCATCCAGTGGGCTTAGTATCTCAGTTACCGCATGACGCCATTGTGGGAAGGGATTTTCCGAAGTTCTGGGAACTGTGGGATGATCCTGAGCCCCCCTCTGGTGCCCCTATGTACCAGGAATGTGATAGCCAGAACTCCCCTGAGAGTGGTGAGGACTCTCCGGAATTTCCCTTGTCAGTATTGGCAGGGGAGACTCAAGAAACTGGAGAGGAGCCCACCTCCTCAGACGAAAGCCTACCGTCTGTGGAGTTTTCTGATCTTGAGGTTCACAGGGAAAACTTTGCCACAGAACAGTTGAAAGACCCCACCCTAATAAAGGCACGGGAAAACGTAGTGAAAATAGATGGCGAGTTAGTGAACCCAGATAATACCTGCACTTACCCATACTTCAGCGTAGAGAAGGACCTACTGTATCGGGTGGCAAAAAGGGCAGAAGAAACCGTTGAGCAGCTTGTGGTGCCCAAACCTTACAGGAAGTTGGTGTTGGAGTTGGCCCATGGGCACATTCTTGGAGGTCATCTGGGGACAGAGAAAACCCGAGAGAGGGTATTACAGAGATTCTATTGGCCGGGGGTGATGAAGGACATAGAAAATTATTGTTCCTCCTGCCCTGTGTGTCAGAGGTCGGCCCGATGCCACATTTCCATAGCCCGCTGGTCCCTCTACCCATCATTGAGGTCCCGTTTGAGAGGATCGCCATGGATTTGGTAGGTCCTATAATCAAGTCCACTAGGGGGCACCAGTACATATTAGTTATAATGGACTATGCCACCCGTTATCCAGAAGCGATCCCTCTCCGAAATACCTCGGCCAAAACCATAGCCAAAGAGCTATCTCTTGTGTTTAGCCGGGTGGGTATTTGTAAAGAACTGCTTACGGACCAAGGTACACCCTTTATGTCCTGGGTTATGAAGGAGCTATGTAAATTGTTCAAAGTGACGCAATTACGTACATCTGTGTATCACCCCCAAACCGATGGGCTGGTTGAAAGATTCAACAAAACCCTAAAACAAATGTTGAAGAAAGTGGTGGATAGAGATGGAAAGGATTGGGACTGTCTACTTCCTTATCTGATGTTTGCTATTAGGGAGGTGCCCCAATCCTCTACGGGATTCTCCCCCTTTGAGTTACTGTATGGGAGACACCCAAGAGGGCTGTTGGATATTGCCAAGGAAACTTGGGAAAGTGAGAGTTCTCCCCACAGGAGTGTGATTGAGCATGTCGCCCTGATGCAAGACCGAATTGCACAGGTAATGCCCATCGTGAAGGAACATTTGGCCCAAGCGCAGTTAGCACAGCAGAGAGTGTACAACCGTGGAGCCAAGACCCGTACCTTTTCCCCGGGGGATAGGATACTGGTACTTGTCCCTACGGTTGAAAGTAAATTCCTTGCCAAATGGCAAGGCCCCTACGAGATAATGGAAAAAGTGAGCGAAGTGAATTACAAGGTCAGACAACCAGGAAGGCGAAAGCCCGAACAGATCTATCACGTTAATCTGTTGAAAGCCTGGAGGGATAGAGAGTCCCTAGTCGCAGACACTTGGTCACCAGCTCAAACTGGTTGCGTGATTCCTGAGGTTGGAATCGCAGCCACCTTGTCACAACCCCAACAACAGGAGGTTAAGGAGTTTGTGCTTCGCAACAAGGAGGTATTCTCTGAGCTGCCGGGACAAACATCTGGGGTAGAGCATGACATTATTACCCCGCCCGGTGAAAGGGTGAAGTTAAAACCCTATCGGATCCCAGAGGCCCGACGGGAGGCAATACGGGAGGAAGTACAGAAAATGCTGAACTTAGGGGTGATAGAGGAGTCCCAAAGTGATTGGTCTAGTCCCATTGTGTTGGTGCCTAAACCGGATGGGAGCTGGCGATTTTGTAACGATTTTCGTCAGTTGAACAAAGTTACAAAATTTGACACCTACCCCATGCCACGTATAGATGAGTTGATCGACCGGCTGGGAACAGCCCGATACATGACGACTCTTGACCTCACAAAAGGGTATTGGCAAATCCCCCTGGCCAAGTCGGCCAAAGAGAAAACCGCATTTGTAACCCCAGATGGGGCGTTCCAATATAAAAGAATGCCGTTCGGGTTACAGAATGCGCCGGCCACATTCCAGCGGAAAATGGACCAGATGCTGAGGCCCCATCGGAAGTATGCTGCGGCTTACCTGGATGACGTAATTGTCCATAGCACAGATTGGGCCTCACATCTGCCAAAAGTGCAAGCAGTCCTGGACTCTGTTCGGGAAGCGGGGTTTACGGCTAACCCCAAGAAGTGTACCATTGGGCAGGAGGAGGCCAAATATCTTGGGTACACCATTGGGAGGGGAGTAATAAAACCCCAACTCAACAAAGTCGAGGCCATCCAGAGTTGGCCACGTCCCAACAGCAAGAAGCAGGTACGAGCCTTTCTGGGAATCGCTGGGTATTATCGGCGATTCATTCCCCACTTTGCTTCTAAGGCTGTGCCCCTAACCAACCTGACGAAGGGGAAAGGGTCGGTCATGATTAAATGGACCCCCGAGGCTGAGGCAGCATTCCAATTCTTGAAACAAGCCTTATGTAGCCAGCCAGTGTTGTACTCACCCGACTTCTCTAAAGACTTTGTCGTACAAAGTGATGCGTCAGATGTGGGGTTAGGAGCAGTATTGTCCCAGGTCTGGAACGGGGAAGAGCACCCAGTCATTTACCTCAGCAGGAAGTTGAAGTCCCATGAGGTAAATTACGCCACCGTTGAAAAGGAGTGTTTAGCGGTGAAGTGGGCTCTAGATTCCCTTCGGTACTATCTGCTAGGTAGGCACTTTGACATGGTTACGGATCACGCTCCGTTAAAGTGGATGGCTCAAAACAAGGAGACAAATAGAAGAGTGAATAGGTGGTTCCTGGCCCTACAGGAATTCAACTTCACAGTAAAGCATCGCCCTGGCGTTCAAATGGGGAATGTGGATGCTTTGTCTCGAGTACATGAATGCCTGATTGCTGGTGTTCCAACCCCGAGGTTAAAACAAGAGGGGGGGGTATGTGACAGCAGGAAGGTAAAGTCACCTGGTTGCATCCAGGGGGGTAGATATATTTCGCCCAGATTCAGGCTTTACGCCGACTTATACAACTAGGTGGAGAGTTGTATAAGCCCAGCTGAGGATAGTGGGCTCATGGATGACTCATACCTCTAGGGAGAGTGTGGGGCGTCGTGCAGACAGGGAGTTGATGAGACCAGCTGAAGCTTGTCAGCTCATTTAGGCCTCTATAAGAACTCCCAGATTCATTAGGTGTTAGCTCATGCCTGGAAGCAGACCTGTGTGGACTTCCTGGAGAGAGTGAACCCTTGTGCGGTGAGACAAAGCCTGTGTGGCTATTTGCTTGGACATTTAAAACCAGGGACTTAGAGACTAGGACAGCACTAGGCTGATCCCAGTTGTTAGTTAGGAAACCTGTATGGTTAGTCAGAGGTCAACTTGACCAGGATTTATTTTGTTTATGTTTCTTTTGCTTTGCTGTGTTTTTGTCACTGTAAATAGAAAATAAACTGCACCTTTTTGATTTTGAAAACCACAAGCTCCGTCTGCTGGGCCTGTTTTTGTGTGGGGAGCCCATCCCGGGGGTCACACACACCCGCTGCCGAGCTAACCCCCTCACACTATGTATATCAAAATTCAACAGAGTTACAGTCATACCAGAATTTGAGACAAAATCAACATTCTAGATATGGTAAAGATGCTGAAAATAAGTTTATATCATAGGAAATAGAGCGGGGATAAACCACACTACTTTCTATTATGAGATGTATTGCATTATAAAGGCTAGTTAGAGTATGAATAAAAATACTAAATTAAATAGAAGAAATACAAATAAAAGGTGAATAAACTACATTAGTTCAATATTATGTCTACGCCATAGAGATCTAGATCTTCTAGAGCCTAAATGAAAAAATAAGCTAAGATATATCATTTAGAAATATAAACAAAATGAGTACAGTAATATGTATGAAAGGATAAATATAAGCTTAAAAATAAAACAAAAAAATATATAAATATAGACCAGTAAGGTCTACTAAATTTTGGGGTGTACATTGCAAGACAGTATTATTTGTATTCATACCGCCTTGTGAGCATGCCACCTATTATAGCATATAAGTATGTGAATACATATTTTGATTCAATATTATGCTAAAAAACATTTCTTTTGTTTAGTGTAAATAGAGTTGCTTATGTTAAATTTTTTAATTTTGGATCAGAATCAATAGTTAAAAATAAATAATAATTAGTTATTAATTCGTACCACAGGAGAAGAGAGGGGAATAAACCATTCTTTTCCTCATGAAGAAATAAAAAAAGGGGGGAAAATGGCGTGTTTTTCTTATAAATAAAAGTATAATATTAACTAAGTTCCTGCAATAGTCATATTTCATCTAAGCAAGATTGGGATCTTAATAATATGGTGAAAAGATGAAATATAAAAACAGAGTAAAGCAACAATATCAGTTTTGACTCATAACATTAATCTAAGTATTCTATATATATACTGTCTCATCTAAGGGGTGTGTTTTCTAGGATCAGTATAATATATGTGTTAATAAGTATTGGCTTATATATTGAATCAAATCACTTCATGTCATTGGTGCAGTGTCTGGAATAGGTGAAGCAAAACGACTTCTCTTATGGGTACTAGAAGAGGCAGGTTGATCTGAAATGTCTTGTTCGCGTTGTGAGGGGGAACCAGAGTGTGTCCGCCTTTTGGTTCCTTCTGTTGTGGTTTCTAGAGTTGACAGGCGAAGATCTAGAATAGTAGAAAGCAAATCATCTGCAGATTTACAGATATAGGTAGTTCCTTTGTATGTAAAGCGGATGGCAAAGGGGAAAGTCCAGCGGTATGTGATGTGATTATATTGGAGGACCTGTAGATGGGGTTTCATTTCCTTCCTTTTCATCAGTGTCCGTTGAGAGAGGTCTTGGTATAGTTGGTATTGATGGCCTTGGAATGATAGTGAGCCTTTGTTGCGAGCTGCTTCTAATAGTTGTTCCTTTGTACGGAAATAATTAAATTTGATTATTATATCCCTGGGAGGACCCTTGTCCTTTTTTGGTGTTAATGATCTGTGAATTCTGTCCATTTCAAGTCTTTCCAGTGGGATAGAGGGTGCCAGTTCTTGAAATAATGCTGTGGCTGTAGAATGGAGATCCTCTATACTCTCAGATAGTCCTCTGATGCGGAGATTAGATCTCCTATTCCTGTACTCAAAATCTTCAAGTCTATTTTGGAGGGAATAATAATCTTCTTTAAGGCAGTCTAATTCATCAGCATAGTTAGAGATTGCAGCATCAAGTTCATCTGTTCTCTGTTCTAGAACTGAGGTGCGTCTACCCACCTCACGAATTTCTCTAGTCAGCTTTTCTGTAATGCTATCAGATGTATTGAAGAGCTTTATGTAGGACCTTTTAAAATTGATTAATTAAGTCAATATTAGGTGATGTTTGTTGTAGGGAGTTTGTAAATATCCCTATGTCATATTCTGTCTCTGAGTGCTGTGAGGAGGCTAGAGACTGCAGCTGCTTCTGTGAGAGGATTTGTGAGGGAAGTGGCACAGCCATTTTAGATGTAGATTTAGTCAGCGCTTCTTGTGCTTTCCCTGCCTTAGGTTTAGTTTTCCTCCCGCTTTACATCATTTCAAAAGGTGCCCAAGAGTATTAGTAGTATACCTGTCACCAATTTATGTATATTACCAGCTTAGACCCGGATTATTGGCCGTTTGTGTCCCGATCGGTGCGGAGCGCTCAGGCAGACATGACTACCTCAGGCGGCTTCGTGCATGCGTCCATGTTCTATTTTTTAACACCGATGGAAAAAAGACAGATGGGGCCCATACACGATCGGTTTGTCCGATGAAAAAAGTCCATCAGACTGTTTTCATCGGTAAAACCGATCGTGTGTACACGGCTTGAGTTTCTTTTTCTCAAGGGTTTATTTCAAGAACTTCAGACAGAGGGATGGAGGGTTGGGGAGATTCAGGTACCTTAGGTTTTGCGGATCACAGGTACTTTCCTTTATCCAGAAGACCAATACCTTCCACACTGGATGTAGCATCCACCATGTAGCAAAATACTGAAACTGAGAATATGGTGGGGATCACTTCAAAGGGGATAGTAAATATTCATTCCAGAAAATGTAGAGACAGAATGTCTACTGATGTCTGAATAAGTAAATTAGGTTAATTAGGGTCTGAGGTAGCTTTCCAGTCATCTATTGTCAGTGTGTTAATGACCCTATTATCTGCTACGGGATGTAATTACACTCCTAGTAATGTGTCTGGCACGGTTTCATTGTTATGGGTAAATATGTGGAGACAAACGTCTCACGCATACCAAGTGTGTTAGAAATAGTTCCAGGTAATTAAATCACTGTCATCTGTTAGTTGCTGAAGGGAATGCCCCTGGAAAATGAGTTAAGAAACCCCTTGCATGGGGAATGAGATAAAAAAACAGCTGTGGCTAAATAAAGTGTTGATTTACTCCCAGAACTGTGTGTCGTCCAGTTACTGGGATAAAAGGTTGCCTTAGATAAGTTAGTACTTCCTCAGCTTCAAGGATTTCCCAGCGGACTTTGAATTTCCGCAACACTGGTTGGCAGCGGTGGGATTAAAGCCTTGCAGCAAGAGGAAGTAGCGTTCATGCAAATTCAGCTACACGAATGGAAGTGTGAATGGAGACAAACTATGCTGGATTAAAACGAGCGACGTTAAAGGATTTGCTGGAAGCAAGAGGGAAGAGCGCCAGCAATAAAACCAAAGCCGAGCTGATTGCAGAACTGACCGAGGGAGATCAGGCACACAGTATGGCTACAGAAGCCATGGAGACCGAGTTTGACCAAGAAGTGAAACGCAGGCTAGCGTTTTATGGAGAAAACCCCTCCACCGAGCTGGTACAGGCAACGTTAGCCCAAGTGGATGCCTTTATCATGGCGAGAGAAGAACGGGAGACCCAACTGAGGCTGGCGGAACAGCGTGCCTCTGAGAGACTGCTAACGACTACACCGGCACCAGAGACAAAACTAAAAGTACCCCATGATGCCTTTAAAAAGTTTGTGGAAGCAGAGGAAGAGATCGATAGCTTCCTGCAAGATTTTGAACGGCAATGCAAGCTGTACCAAGTACCCCAGACAGACTGGGTACGGATCTTAGCTGGTAAGCTGTCAGGCCGTGCAGCAGAAGCCTACAGAGCCGTGCCAGAGGAGGAAATCGCAAGCTATAGCCGGGTAAAGGAAGTTATTTTGGCAAGGTATGCCATCACTCCAGAAGCATACAGGAGACGCTTCCGGGACACAAAGAAACAGGAGAAGGACTCCCACACCGAATGGGCTTGCCGAATGCAGAGGGCAGCCCTAGCTTGGCTGCAAGCCCGTCAGGCAACCACAGCAGATGCGATCACCCAGCTGATTTTACTGGAGCAATTCTTTAATGGACTAAACCCAGAGGTACAGGAGTGGGTAAGGGACCGCAAACCTACCACTCTCTCGGAAGCGGCCAGGCAAGCTGATGAATATCAAGATGCCCGCAGGCCATCACAGACTAGCTTCAGACATAACACCAGACCGCTGAACAATAACCCAGGGCCACCAGCTACACAACGACCCAGGCTAATCCCTACCCCCCCTGCAAATCGATACCTCGGGCGCAAGGGAGTGCAGTGCGATTCGTGCAAGAAATTTGGGCACTATCAGAGAGACTGCACTCAGAACCAGGACCAAGCGGCATGGATTCAACCAGGGCCACCCCCTCCAGCAAGGGCTGCCGCTCATTGCTATCACACGGAAGCGGCCCCAGACAACCGCGGAGATGAAGAATTGGAGGAACATTGGGGCGTCCTGCACGAGGCTGATCCAATACAAGCAGCTAACCGGGACAACTGGCAGCAACACAGGCAGACTGTCTGGGTCAATGGAAAGGTAGCCAATGGCCTACGTGATACTGGCACCACCATGACCCTACTACAGAAGAACTTCATCCCAGAGAGCCAACACACCGGAGACACTGTAGCCGTAAGAGTTGCGGGAGGCACCGTCTTCCGGCTACCCATTGCCATGTTCACCTGGATTGGGGGGTTGGTTCGGGACACGTGAATGTGGGGGTGATGAAGAATTTGCCCGCGGATGTACTACTGGGGAATGATTTGGCCCCCCTCGTTTCTGCTTACGCCCCGATGGGCCCCGCTGAAGCCAACCCCGTGACTACCTGTGCACAGACCCGTGCTGCTGGAACCGACCCGCGTGCTGCTGAGACCCGGGTAAGACTATCCTCCCCGACAGGTACCGTAGATCAGGCACAATATCACAGCCTAAAATTGGAATGTGACAAGTTGGCCAGTGAGAAATCGGAGATGCAACGACACTACGTCATGTATTATGAGATGTCCCATGGCTTGAACATTGAAATGCACAAACAGGCTGAAATTTGCAAAAGGTTAAATGGGATTTGCGCCCAGGTTTTGCCGTACCTCTCCCAAGAGCATCAGCAGCAAGTTTTGGGAGCCATTGAGAGAGCAAAGCAAGTGACTGTTCCAGAACTGAATTCCATTATTCGCCCTGCAACCTTACAACCTCACCATCAGCTACTGACCCGGGAAACAGAACGGCAATGCTGACGGATTATCGCGGCAAACTGAACTGGAAAAGTGATCCGTGAGTACTCTCCGGACATCCCCAAGCTGATCCGTTAAGGATCAGACTGTGTATGCCGGCTTGTGGGTAAGGGGGAGCAGTGTAGCAAAATACTGAAACTGAGAATATGATGGGGATCACTTCAAAGGGGATAGTAAATATTCATTCCAGGAAATGTAGAGACAGAATGTCTACTGATGTCTGAATAAGTAAATTGGGTTAATTATGGTCTGAGGTAGCTTTCCAGTCATCTATTGTCAGTGTGTTAATGACCCTATTATCTGCTACGGGATGTAATTACACTCCTAGTAATGTGTCTGGCACGGTTTCATTGTTATGGGTAAATATGTGGAGACAAACGTCTCACACAAACCAAGTGTGTTAGAAATAGTTCCAGGTAATTAAATCACTGTCATCTGTTAGTTGCTGAAGGGAATGCTCCTGGAAAATGAGTTAAGAAACCCCTTGCATGGGGAATGAGATAAAAAACCAGCTGTGGCTAAATAAAGTGTTGATTTACTCCCAGAACTGTGTGTCGTCCAGTTACTGGGATAAAAGGTTGCCTTGGATAAGTTAGCACTTCCTCAGCTTCAAGGATTTCCCAGCGGACTTTGGAGTTCCGCAACACACCAGATAGGCCTCTCTCACTGACCTAGCAGCCGGTGCGAGCTCGTTCAAAAAGTCTCTGCCACAGACTTGTGTAACCACACACTTGGTATAGTTCCGAAACACAGCACACAGCGCCAGGATCTTTCAGCCAGGCCGGCAGCACTGTGAGGTAGATTTTTGATCCGGATGCGTCCTCCAATTGAGTCCTCAATTGCTCGGTCCCTTCCCGCAGGCAAGGCGACACAGGACCATCTCTGGATCAGTAGGCCCCAGCAACTTCTGGGCCTACTCTCAGTAACGGAGCCTCGGGGGGTCCGCATGCCCTGAGGCATAAAACTGCTAACACATCCCTGAGGCCAGGAGGGCCGTCAGGTCAGGAGTGGAAGACCCCACCAAAACGGTGTCTGCCCCTTCAGTACCTTCTCCCAGAATGCACAGCGGGTGACCAAACCCACTGAGCTGCTTCTGGGCAAGAGGTACCCAATACATCCAGCCAGCTGCAGTTCAAACCTTGACCTGTGGTGACAACGACACCCAGAGGAAGGTGGAAAATGTGCAACTCAGCTGAACTGGAACAGAGACCCATAATTTGGTACAATTATTCTGAGATGAACTATAACTCAGACAACTAAATTTACACTAGCGCCTACCCAATAGGAGCAGGGCGCTACACACTTCCCCCACCGCAACAGACGATGTCCTCATCGTCGAGAAAAATTTGACTCTCACTCCTGAGAGTCGATACCTGAATCCCAAAACTTGGGGGAGGTAGCAAAGAAATACAAATTTAACATAACATACACATAAGATAACATCACATCAATGTAAAATACAATATCTCTCTCACTATCTATCTAAACCACCCATTCTCCAGTAGTTTGATAGAAGATTGGTGTACCTAAAAAGACAAAACAAAACAGACACAGGCAATCATATAAACACTGTACAATAGGAAGCAAAGCCTCACTTTCGAAGAAATTAGTCTCTCTTTCACCCATATCTATTTTTTTTTGTGTGTGTGTGTGGGTAGCTAGATGTTCAAAGAAACAATGTCCAGTTGTGTGAACACACTCCCACCACCTAGTGGCAGAAGAGCAACATGGCAGAGTCCTTTAACACAAGTACTGGTCCAGGTAGTGGAATCTTGATCCCGAAGATTCCGGTACCTTGACACTAGCTAGCCATATTACCCCACAGTCCTTTAAAAGAAAAGCAAGAATTTTTTTTTTTCATTTAGCAAAATGACAACCAAACAGTCACTATAGGTGATCACCAGTAAAATCGGGGGTCAGGTAGAGTCAGTGATTTCCCCTGTTTGTCCAGAGTGGTGATAAAATACACATAGTTGTTCTTTCCAGGCAGGCAGATGACCACTTTATCGGCATGAATGTGTCTGCCGTAGCTCCTATGCAACAAGCACCCATTGAAGCGATCATCCATGATAGAAGAATGACCTGTTCTCCGGAATGGTTTAGGCGCGGCCAAATAGTCCCAAACAGCCTCACCGTACCATTTTTCTCTATTGGCCTTGATCTCTTGCATGGTCTCCCTGGGAACATAGGGAAACTCTAGTCCATATTCAGTGGCTACCAGCTTGTTGAGTAACCTTTGTGACCGGGCAAGCCTAGGCAAAGATCTGGTGCTTCCAAGTCCAGGGGGTATACACAAAACTGGGGACTTCTGCATCATAGTATTTACAGACGGTTTTCCTGACCCAAACAAACTGGTAACTTTAGGCAGGATTTCACTAGTAACAAGCGGGGGTTCCACACTGGGTGTTGTCTTCCCCGAGTCCATATCTGCACATTCAGCAAAGGTGAAGGCCGAGGCAACATCATCTCCATTGGCCCATAGCATCTCCTGAGACACGATTTTGAACAAGTCATCGTCTCCAGAGATGTCTGACAAAGAATCTATCTCGGAGTCCCGTAACTCCTCCACGGGCATATAATTGCGAACAGTTCCCATATGTACAATTTCCCCAGATCTCTCACCCGTTCCTGTCGTGGACTTCTCAGGAATCAGACTTTCCTCTGGAACCGGTCCGGGTAGTCCTTGGGGTGAGCCTCGACCACGGCCGCGGGAGGCTTTAACATATCCCACTTTCCTTGGGGCAGGTGCAGCGGGAACAAATGCAGCTGAGGCAGTAGTAGTGGAGGTAACAGCAGCAACAACATCCGCCGGTGACTCCTCAATGGCAGTAACAGCACCATCTCCCTCCGGAATAGCTGTTGTAGCGGATGTGGCAAGCGCAGGTCTAGCCGCAGAAGCAAAAGCCCCAGCTTCTTCAGTAGTGATGCCCGTGGCCCAGTCCCTTCCGGTAGGCACGGGGTGGCAAGGTGGGTTGCTCTACGGCGAACATGTACTCCCCGCAATGTAGGCACCGAACAAATGGACAGGGGTTTACAGCCAGTCATTCGCACCTGTTGCACAGCATACCCAAGTCTTCCACATCCCCAATCAAGTAGAGTATTAACTGCCCATGCGGTTTCAACCGAATGCCAGTGTCCGTCAGCGTAGCCCTCGGCAGCATAACACTTGTAGCGGTGCTCACAGCAAACATCCTGGGCCCCATAGCAGACTGCATCGACATAGCTGCAGACATGGCGATGTTCCGACTCTTTCTGAGTGCTGGACACACACACGTAGCGTCTCACGCAGTAAGCAGGCGGAAACTCCTCCCACTTGTCTCTTCAGTCACGTAGTTCACGGGTTTTTCTCTTTCTTGGCTCCGCCCACAGCCCACACGACTAAGAAGTGATCCGCAAATGTCCCCCTTTTTCAGAAACGACACAGTCCAAACCCTCTGTAACATAAGCCCCGGTTGACTGCTTACTTGATTTGCGGTCGGTAACAGCAAATTCCGGACTTGAGCCCCCACATGCAGCAATACCCCCGAAGGGGCCGCTGGTTTAAGATTTGGGCCTGCCGTTACCTTACTGTTCACCCAGTCCGTCCTAGGGGTCTTCCTTGAAGAGTTGTTAATAAATGTCTGCACCAAACACTTAGTCTCTTTTTCTCAAGGGTTTATTTCAAGAACTTCAGACAGAGGGATGGAGGGTTGGGGAGATTTAGGTACCTTAGGTTTTGCGGATCACGGGTACTTTCCTTTATCCAGAGGACCAATAACTTCCACACTGGATGTAGCATCCACCGGATAGGCCTCTCTCACTGACCTAGCAGCCGCTGCGAGCTCGTTCAAAAAAGTCTCTGCCACAGACTTGTGTAACACACACTTGGTAAAGTTCTGAAACACAACACACAGTGCCAGGATCTTTCAGCCAGGCCCGCAGCACTGTGAGGTAGATTTTTGATCCGGATGCGTCCTCCAATTGAGTCCTCAATAGCTCGGTCCCTTCCCGCAGGCAAGGCGACACAGGACCATCACTAGATCAGTAGGCCCCAGCAACTTCTGGGCCTACTCTCAGTAACGGAGCCTCGGAGGGTCCGCATGCCACGAGGCATAAAACTGCTAACAAATCCCTGAGGCCAGGAGGGCCGTCAGGTCAGGATCGAAGACCCCACCAAAACGGTGTTTGTACCTTAAGTACCCTCTCCCAGAATGCACAGCAGGGTGACCAAACCCACTGAGCTGCTTCTGGGCAAGAGGTACCCAATACATCCAGCCAGCTGCAGTTCCAACCTTGACCTGTGGTGACAACGACACCCAGAGGAAGGTGGAAAATGTGCAACTCTGAACTGGAACAGAGACCCATAATTTGGTACAATTATTCTGGGTTGAACTATAACTCAGACAACTAAATTTACACTAGCGCCTACCCAATAGGAGCAGGGCGCTATATATATATATATATATATATATATATATATATATATACTCTGCATTCAGCGTAGCCTATATACACAGTGCATTCGGCGGTGTACAGTTTCAAATACACTTCAGGCGGTGTACACAGTATATAATACAGTGTAGTGCGGTGTTAAAAAAAAAAAATATCCATCATGTCAGGAAGGCCTCCAAGGAGAGGCAGACGCTCACAGGCCACTAACAGAGGGCAAGCAGCCTCTGAAATAATATTTAACAGGAGGGACCATTCCTGCACCCAACAAGAGTAACTGTGAGGGATTACAGTGTTCTGGCACCACCAATACCTAAGGCCCAATATTTTACCAGAGCATATAGTGCAGTCCGTATATTATATATACTGCAGTTCAGAGTATATAGTGCACATAGTGTAGTATATATAATACAGTGATTAAGGGGAGCCCTATGACAGAATTAAGAAAAAAACAGCATGGGTTCCCCCCCCCCCCCGTCCATACGAGGCCCTTTGGGTCTGATATGGATATTGGGGGAGGGGGACCACGCCATTTAAAAAAAAAAGGCGTGGAGTTCACCTTAATATCCATACCAGACCCGAAGTGCCTGGTATGGACTGGGGGGGGGGGGGGAACCCATGCTGTTTTTTAAATGATTTTTTTATGTATATTGCCGGGATCTGGCAATACATTACAGCCGTGAGCAATTTTATGTAGCACATGGATCCCTGGCCTTACCTCCTCAAGGCGGGACACACTGTACCACAATGCCCAGGTTCCCTCTTGAATAAGAGGGTGAGTGGTGTTAACAATTGTTGGGTCCCGCAGCAAGTTACCTTCCCTCAGCTGGTTCTCACCCCTAGAGTGTAGGCAAGAGTCTGTTGTAGGTGCACCAATAAGGCCAATGTCCAGACAAGGTTAACCACTTCAACACCGGGCTTTTTTTACCACCTCAATACTGGGCCTATTCTGGCACTTCTCTCCTACGTGTACAAATCATCATTCTTTTGCTAGAAAATTACTCAGAATCCCCAAACATTATATATGTTTTTTTAGCAGACACCCTAGGGAATAAAATGACTGTCATTGCAAATTTTTTTCTTGCACGGTATTTGCGCAATAATTTTTCAAACGCCTTTTTTTGGGAAAAAAAAATGGTTTCATGAATTAAAAAATAACAAAACAGTAAAGTTAGCCCAATTTTTTGGTAAAATATGAAAGATGATGTTACGCCGAGTAAATAGATACCTAACACGTCACGCTTTAAAATTTTGCACACTCATGGAATGGCGCCAAACTTAAAAATCTCCATAGGCGACGCTTTGATTTTTTTTACAGGTTACCAGGTTAGAGTTACAGAGGAGGTCTAGTGCTAGAATTGTTGCACGCGCTCTAACGCACACGGCAATACCTCACATATGTGGTTTAAACTGCGTTTACATATGTTGGCGGGACTTAGGTGTGCATTCGCTTCTGATCGCGAGCTACCGGGGACAGGGGCGTTTTAAAAAAAAAATTATTTTACTTAATTTTTTTATTTTTACACTTTTTTTTTATTTATTTTTTTGGTCACTTTTATTCCTATTACAAGGAATGTAAACATCCCTTGTAATAGGAATGTGTGTGACAGGTCCTCTTTATTGAGAGATGCGGGGTTAATAAGACCCCACATCTCTCCTCCAGGCTGGAAAGCATGAGATCGTGAAAAAAAATTCACCGATCTCATGCTTACTAGCCGCAATGGCGGCTTTGTTTACTTCGGAGGACCCGGGCGTGATGTCATCACATCGCACCCGGGCCTCCGACGGTCATAGAGATGACTGGTGACCATCTGGTCACCAGTCATCTCTATGGTTCACCTCCGGTGCCGGACGATTCATTCTCCGGGCCCCCGATGGCACGGGAGAGCCCGGAGAAGCACCGGATGGCGGCGGGAGGGGGGATGTCCCCTCCCGCCGCCTATAAGAATGATCAAGCTGCGGAACCGCCGCTATGATCATTCTTATGGTGCGCATAATCGCTGGCAGAAGACAATGATATCTGAATGATGCCTCTAGCTGCAGGCATCATTCAGATATCCCCCACAAAGCCCAGGACGTCATATGACGTCCACTAGGCATGTGCATTTTGTTTAGTTCCGAATCGAAATTCGGATGAATTTTCATTATTCGGACATTCGGATGCATTCGAATTAACGAATTACAATGCTAACGAATTCAACCGAATCCGAAATAACGTTTCGAATGGAAAAACCACGGACAAAATTCGAACCGAATTCGAAAAAAATTCTAGTCGAATCGAATTTGAAAACAATTAGAATAGAATCGAAAATATTGGAAAGAATCAAATAGAAAAACAATAGAACAGAATAGAATAAAATACAATATTATATTTTATTCTATTCTGTTCTATTTTTTTCTAGTCTATTTTCTATTTATATTCTAATCTTTTCTAATTGGAATTCGAAAAATCGTCGTATTCGAATATATTTCAACCAAATTCGAAAATATTTCTACCGGATTCGATAATATTTCATCCACATTCGCTAATATTTCAACCAAATTCGATAATATTTTAACTGGATTCTAAATTATTCCAACCGAATAGAAAAGATAATAATAAACCATGTTCCGACAATCGAATTTCGTATAGAATGAATTAAAATTCCAATTAGAAAAGATTAGAATAGAAATAGAAAATAGACTAGAAATAGACTAGACTAGGGAAATGGCTGCTAATAGTTTGCAGGAGACCTGCAAAAAAAAAATATGAAATAGATGCTTATAGTCTGCAGATCTGATGAGAAAATGAAATAGATACTAATAGTCTGCAGGAGATCTGCAAAAAAAATGATATAAATGCTAATAGTCTGCAGGAGATTGGATGGAAATAAATAGTAATCTGCAAAAAATCCGATTGAAATATTATAGAATCCGGTTGAAATTTTTTCGAATTCGGTTGAAATATTTTCGAATCCTGTTGAAATAATTTCGAATCATGTTGAAATAATTTCGAATCCGGTAGAAATATTTTCGAATCCGGTAGAAATATTTTCGAATGCGACTGATTTTTCTAATTCGGTCGAAAACAAAACGAAATCCGAAAACGAATTTAACGAATTTAACTTTTAAATTCTAACTAAACGAAATTAATTAATTAACGAATTAAAACAAAACAAAACTATTTTTTTTTCTTTTGCACATGTAGCGGCCTCACTCTCCCTCTCCGTTTCTCATCGCCTGGTTGGCTGGTTTTATCTAGGGGTACTTGGGAGAGGAGCGTGCAGGAACACTACACCAAGCTCTCCCCTCGTATGTATATGAGGGTTGAGCAAAGTCACTTGAATTACCTCCGGATCTGTTCACTGCATACGAAGCCTCCGAATTGTTCCGTGGATGTGTCTGCCAGTAATAGAGCCCCACACCAATTAAAAGTCCAACATTCTTTTATTTCTCCATTGCCAGGGTGAACATAATAGTTGAACTTTCAGTAACAGACAGACAGGGGTGTGGATACGAGTAGGCCCAGGCACAAATAAACTCTCCTATTCCTTTGCAAGCGAATAGGCCTGGCGCACGGTCTCTGCCACCGACCGTGAGATTGGTCGCTGCCACCGACCGTATGAACTGTTGAGGCCCCTGCCACAGGCCTAATAGCAGGTCTCTGCCACTGACCTGAGTTGACTAGTTGGACCGCTGACACCGGTCATAGAACATGAACCACCCTCCTCTCTGAACTTGGCCCCTGTTCGGGAAAGATATCCATCCGGGCAGTCTCCAGAGGATCACCCGGCACTGGCAATATGCTGCACCAGATCTTCGGATGAATCCCTCCTCCGGTCCCTTACGCCTCTGGATTTGGGTGCCCAACTCCCGGGGCACCCTAGGACAATCCCTCCCTTGCGGGACCCAGCGGAAGGTACAAACGTGTTTGTTAGGCATTGTGTGTTTGGGTTCCTGCCTGCCGTGTGCTACGTCTGTCTCTCTGTTACATATTTGGCTTGTCCCCGACTATCCCTGTCTGCTCGTGACCCTTGACCTTCGGCTCGTTCTTTCGTTATCCTTGTCTGCTTGTGGCCCCTGACCTTCAGCTTGTTATTCGGTTCTCTCATATCTTGTGCTGCTGCTTCCCCTCTTTTCCCCTTATCCTACGGGGCGTGAGCTAGGAAACTCCAGGGGCCGCGAACTGGTCCCAGCCTGCAGCATAACATCCTCACCACTAGAGGCCCTGGAGAAGACCTGCTGGGTCTTAGACTCCGCGCCCTGGGGAATCTTGGCTCTAGCTTCCGTTAGGATCCCGGTTGTGCTCCTCTGGTCCCGCTTTCCACAACCACCCAGTTTCCTATCCGCAGGAGTCAGCCATATGGTTCACTACCTTGCGGTGCACTCCTGTCCCCCTACGGTGTGCATCTGTCACCTGGCCACAGGTGACCTTGACAGTTTGATCAGCCATGAACCCGGCTGACATCCCGTTACCCGTGGATGATCCGTTGCAGGGCATAGTTTGCAGACTTGAAACCCAGGAATCGAATCAGACTCAGGTGATGCGATTCCTCCAGGATCTGGCTTCTCACTTTGAGCAGCTTCAGGCCTCCTTGGGAACCCTGAATCCGCAACCTCAAATACAACCAGCAGCTGCACCTATTGCACCAGTCGCAGCCACACACTCACTACAACTGCCAGCTCCGTCCCGTTTCTCTGGGGACTCCAAGGCTTGCAGGGGGTTCCTTAGCCAATGGACAATTCATTTTGAGCTCCAGCCCCAAAACTTCCTGTCTGATCGGGCTAAGGTAGCCTATATCATTTCCCTCCTCTCTGGTGAAGCTTTAGCCTGGGCAGCCCCTCTGTGGGAACTGAATGATCCAGTGGTTTCTAGCCTGTCTGGCTTCTTGAAACTTTTTTGGAATATCTTCGAAGAACCGGCTCGTGTCTCTTCAGCGGCCAGCGCCCTTTTACGTCTCCGCCAAGAGTCTGCTTCTGTGGGACAGTATGCCCTTCATTTCCGCATACTGTCGGCTGAGTTGAGCTGGAACAATGAGGCCTTAGTCGCAACCTTTTTGCATGGCCTGTCTGATAGAGTGAAGGATGAATTAGCAGGAAGAACCATCCCCACTGATCTGGCCGGCGTTATCTCCTTGTGTAACCAGATCGATATTCGCTTTCAGGAGAGGACCTTAGAAAAGCAACGCCAGCACTCCTTGGTTCTTAGTCAGCCTGAGCTCCCCTCTCTTCGACCCGTAGAGCATCTCCTACCAGCTGAGGAACCCATGCAGCTGGGTCGGACCAGGCTATCCCCCGAGGAACGTGCTAGGCGCAGAACTCTTGGTCTGTGTCTTTACTGTGGGGGCAAAGGTCATTTTCGTGACACTTGCTCTCTTTGTCCAGAAAAACGTTCGGGTCCACTTCATCTGGAAAGTGGAGTATTGGACCCAGAAATATCACCTTCCCCTTCTCGTCTTCTGCTTTCTGTGTTCCTTCATGTTGGTGCTTCTTCTCATTCGGTCTCAGCATATCTGGATTCCGGAGCCGCTGGTAATTTTATGGACTGGGAAATCGCATCGTCCATGAGACTTACTCTTTTGCCTCTCACCACACCATTGGTGGTCTTGGCGATTGATGGTACTGTTCTCCCAGGGGGACCTATCCGCTTCCAGACCCTCCCTGTTAAGATGTCGGTAGGGACACTCCACCAGGAGTGGATATCCTTCCTTATCTTACCCAAGGCCTCAACGCCTATAATTTTGGGTCTCCCATGGTTACAGCTCCATTCTCCTCATGTGGACTGGACTACTGGACAGATCCTGGCTTGGGGTCCCTCCTGTTCCTCGTCCTGCCTACCCAAGGTTGCCCCCTGTGAATCTGAGCCGGTCATTCATTCCAGGTTGCATAACCATTTACATTTCTCTGTCCCTAACCACCCTTGGACGCACAGCCAGGCTAGCTTGTCTACAAGTCCTGCAGTCGCTACGTCTTGCGATGCGATTCAGGTAGTCGCTACACCTGACTCAGCTATTCACTCTGCCTCTGTACTAGTTATGCCAGTCCAGCCCATGCCCAGTGAGCCTCCTACTTTTTCTTGTTCGGGACATTCTGCTTGTCCTTCAGCTATTCAGTTTGACTCCGGCGACATGTCACCTTCTAACCAACCTGACTTCAGGGTTCCACTGACATCTGCCCAGTCTGATGGTCCTGTGCAAGATGACCAGTTCCCCTTTAAGGGTCTAGGGGACCCTCCTCAGATTCCTGTTGATCCTCTCATGCCCTTGCTTATTCCTAGAGAGCCTTTGGTCCTCAATAGATCTTCTTGTCATCTCCCTACCTTGTTTTCGGTCTCTGAGGATAATCTTAAGTACGAGGTTAGACAAGTTCTGGATTCTGGGCTCTGCAGAGGCATTCTTCAGTACCTTGTGCATTGGAGAGGTTTTGGTCCTGAGGAGGCGTCTTGGATCGCTGCATCTCATGTCGCTGCACCTCATCTGTTGAGAAGGTTTCATCAGAGATTTCCCTTTAAGCCTGGGCCCAGGCGGGGGAGGGCCCATAAGAGGGAGGGTACTGTCATGGATATGCAGTAGTGTTTGTCTGTCAGCTTACCTTCCTTCCCATGTGTTCATCTTAGAGGCCTGAGCCCTTTCACCTGGCTTCCTTTATAATCTCCTCCCAGCCAGACTCCACCCCAGGCCCTATCACAGAACACTATATTAACCTGTGCACTGCAAGCCTGCTTTGCTGATCAACGTGTTTGTTAGGCATTGTGTGTTTGGGTTCCTGCCTGCCGTGTGCTACGTCTGTCTCTCTGTTACATATTTGGCTTGTCCCCGACTATCCCTGTCTGCTCGTGACCCTTGACCTTCGGCTCGTTCTTTCGTTATCCTTGTCTGCTTGTGGCCCCTGACCTTCAGCTTGTTATTCGGTTCTCTCATATCTTGTGCTGCTGCTTCCCCTCTTTTCCCCTTATCCTACGGGGCGTGAGCTAGGAAACTCCAGGGGCCGCGACCTGGTCCCAGCCTGCAGCATAACATCCTCACCACTAGAGGCCCTGGAGAAGACCTGCTGGGTCTTAGACTCCGCGCCCTGGGGAATCTTGGCTCTAGCTTCCGTTAGGATCCCGGTTGTGCTCCTCTGGTCCCGCTTTCCACAACCACCCAGTTTCCTATCCGCAGCAGTCAGCCATAGGGTTCACTACCTTGCGGTGCACTCCTGTCCCCCTACGGTGTGCATCTGTCACCTGGCCACAGGTGACCTTGACACCCCTGACACATATGTTCGTGTGAGAACTAAAAAACTTCTCCGCAGAGAAATCCTTTCCTTCTATAAGTGTGTGAGTGAACAGTGAATATCGGTGCGCAACACTGCCACCTGGTGACAGCGCCGCGGTAACTGCACTTGTTGAAGATCCCTTTTTTTTTTCTTCCTCTGTAGCTCTAACTACCCCAAAGTCCATGACCAGTGTAATCGAGATATTCCCAACACTTTACCCATACCATTCTACCCCCTTAAATTACATACCCGTTATCTTAACCCATCTATAATAATTAGCCCACACCAGAGTTGGAGTATAACTGGCCATAACAGCCTTTTTATTAAAACATAATTAGATAAAACTCCAATATAAAATAATACTTTCACTTCAATAATTTTAACAGTTTAACTCCCAGTCTGTTGGTCTCTGACGGCACCCCGAACTTTTAACACTTTTTCCACCAATACACTGTGGGACCAAAATTTTACCATACCAGGCCTCCAGCCGTATCACAGCTCGGAGACAACCCCTTCCCGCAGTGCAACCATACCCGTATTCCAGCAGACACCGTTCCACTGGAATACACGAGAGGGGCACATACCACCGATGAGCCCCCCACCACTTCCATCACATTTGTTTTATGCCACCGTCAAAGACCAAAGACACCGCCACAGCCTGCAAGGGTAACCCCTTACCCTTAAGGGCCCCTCCACACCCGCAGGGCACACTGGATCCCATCCTGAATCCTCAATGCCCACAAATCCATCCCCCATCAAAAAGATGCACACCATCCCTCCGTAAGTACATGCCCACATTTACCTCCAACTCCATGTGCCTTACCACCAGCCCCCCGTTATTGGCAACAAACCTACCCACCAGTTTGTTAAACTTGCTTCCCGCCTTGTTAATCCACGCCACTGATCTCGCCATCTGCCAAGAGGTGCCCGCTACAACGTCAGACTACACCACCAACGTCCCCAGTAAGACCTCTCTAAGCGCCAAGAAATTTGACTTTATGGCTGAGAACAGAGCCCCAATGCTCTGATCCCCAAGTCATTCCCCCCCCACATGTAGTACCAAAACGACCGGCGGTCTATCCAACCGGGCGTACCGATACACCTCTGGCACCACCCTACTCCAAATCATGCCCGGGATGCCTATGCCTCTAACGCAAGCCTCCCTCCTGGGTATCCCCAACTGCCAGCCCTCCTGTCTGACGTCTGCCCTCTTTGCCCCCCCCCCCAAAAGATATATGAATGCCCCAACATCCAGACGAGGCGTGTTGGACCTCCATCTGAAACGAAAATACCACAACATCATTCAAACCCCAGGAAAACACCCCATTATTGCCAATAACCACCCTCGCACACCCCTTCAATTCCCACATATTCCCACTCACATCAGCTAATAAATGGGGGCGTACATAAGAACGAAAACCTCCTGGACTCCCATCTCCCGATCCGTTTTACCGCCGCCTCATCCAACCCGCACCGGGCAGCCTCAGGGGCCACCCCGATGCAGAAGGAGTGTGAAGCGAAATGCGCGCAGTCGCGCCCCAGGCATTAACGGAAAACTGCCACGCATTAAAAACTGTACTAGAAACGATCCATCCCCATGCACCAAAAAAGGCCCACCCCCGGCCGGCCAAACTTCCAGAAATTCCTTTACCACCCTCACTGAACAGGCCTGAGCCCCGGGCAAGGAAAACAGCTGTACAGTCACCCCTTTTTGGCCTCCTGAACCGCAACCTCACCCTATCGCCCGAGAACTCCACGTCCTGTACCAGTAACCCCCCAGTCCTCAGTTTTGACGGGCACACAAGCTCCCCCACCCTAAATGCCCCACAAAATGCAACAGAAAACACTGTATAGAACAACTTAACCTCAAACAGATGAACACACCCCGGCCAATGCCTCGCAAATCACCTGTAAAAGAGAAAAAGACACAGGCCTCTCTGTATCCTTATGAGGGAGATCCTTTCGACGCCCCCTTATTGCCTGCCTTACCCAGAAAACCGTAGTGAAATCCGGCATGCCCTGGAGTTTGAACAGAAACGCCAACCTGCCAGCTTTTTCTCGATCCCTGACACCGAACCTCCTGCCTCCATACGCAGAGTTACAACGTAAACTACCAGCAACTTCGTCTCGGACACGCCCAGCTCAGCATCCGCTAGCCGTATGAACGCTGCCCACTCACTCCAGATTTTTGTATATGCCACCCATGTCGACCCACTTACTGACTTCCTGATCCTGAAACCGGGACAGTGAATCCGCTAGTGTGTCGTCAAACCCCGGGAATATGCACAGCATAGAGAAAAACGTTCAACTGTAAGCAGCGCAATACGAGGTGGCCCAGCAATCGCCCACCGGTCTTGATGACGCGGCAATCCGGTCGCTGACTTGCACCACCCCCATATTGTCACAATGCAATCTAATCTTCAGGGCCTTACACCTTGCCCCCCACAGCTCCGTAGCCAATACCACCGGAAACAGTTCCAGCAATACCAGGATATGAATGAACCCCGCTTCCACCAAAGACTTGGGCCAGGCCTCTGCACTCCATTGCCCCTGGAAAATGCACCATAACCCGTGGACCCTGCTGCATCAGTGACTCATGCTAAATCAAAATTGCTCACCGGGCCCTCCATCGCCCATTGTAAGTTTCCAAGAATGTGCGCCACACCTTCAAATCATCCCTAAGTTCCTCATTGAGTCAAATGAAATGCGTAGTGGCCCACACCCCAGCCGTAGCAGCCGACAGCAGTCGACAAAAAACCCAACCCATGGGAATAATCCGACACGCAAAATTCAACTTACCCAGCAAGGAATGAAGTCCACGCAGTTGCACCTTCCTCTTCCCCATCATCTCCCTAATCTCACCTAATAAAATTGCACACACCTTGGAGGAGGGAGGGGGGGGCCCACAAACAAAATCGTCTAGGAAATGGACCACCTGACACGTCACGCACCACCCCTACCAAAAAGGAGCTGAATTTTCCTAACATGGCGCTTGAGATGGAGCATCCCATGGGCAGACACCGATCCACATAAAAAGCCCCCTCCCAGCAGCACCCCACCAGCCAAAACTGTCCGGGTGTACCGGCAGCGGACGGAATGCTGACTCAATGTACACCTTCGCCATGAGTGCCCCACACTGTGCACACTTCAGCATCTATCGAGTCATAGACTGACCCCCCTTTAGGGAACGAGAGGCGGTGAATAAGCCAAAGTTTAATCGGTTCCTTCTCAGGCACCACCCCCAGTGGTGACACCACCAGATCCCCGAGTGGGCTCTCCCGAAATGGCCCCCCATACAACCTAAAGCCACCTCTTTAGCCAATGTTTTCCTGAAACCGCCCCCGGACTAACCAGTGACGACCTCAAATTTCGCGCCAAGGGCGGCACGACCTCTATAGAGCACAGAATTTTAAAACCCTCCGAGAAAACCACTCCCAGCAACTCAGCCACCGCCCTATCCGGATATCTACTTAGCAACCGCATACTTACCGCCTTCACCGGTGTCATCCCTCTTGCGAGCAAAATCCCTGGAACGCTTTCCTTCTTTGAAGCATCGAGACAAGGGGTGTTTAAAACGACAGTACCCCCCAAACTAGCAGGATCCTTCGTTAAACTGCCAGCACCCCCCCATGGGTTTTCGGTCGGTGGTACAGAGGCATTTGTCCCCCCAACCCCCCCCCTGAAAAGCTGGCTCAGTGTCCACGCCGGGGATATCAAACGCAGCCAAAGGCTTATATCCTTATGATCCCAACGAAGAGCTGGAAGAACTGCCCCACACTGCCTACACTGCTCGACTTCCCGCAGACAAGCAGTCCCACCATATCCCCCTGGGCCTCTTCTATCACGTCCATATAACAGCACAGTGCCGAGCAATGTTCCGAGGTTTTCTCACCTATCACGCTGGCCAAGATGGCGAACGCCTGCAGCCAATTCCCAAATTTCCTCGGGATCAATCGATACCTCCCCTTCTCATCCTTCTTTTTGGAATCGTCCGGCTTCCCTTGTCCAAATACAATTTTTCTAGGGGCAGTAATGAGAAAAACTCGACATACTCACCTTTCCAATTTTGTCTCTCACCCCCTGGTCAGGTGAGCCCCCAAGAGCCCTTCAAAGCAAACGCAAACCTTACACTCAGCGGCATCGGCGATACGTACTATAATGGCCCTGGCCACCACAGCAGGATCCCCTGCGTTCACCCCCACAGCCCTACTCACCTGATCAGCTCCAACATGTTCCGTCACGGGCCCCGCAGTGGACACGGGTGACACCACCTTAACCGCCCCCCTTACCTGCCCGTCTACCCACAGCGCCACCTGCGGGGGACCCCCTTCACCCTGAAAATCGCTGCCCCAAATCCCTCAATAATCTGCAATGGGGCCCCTGCCCCGGGTGAGGCAGGCTGGTTGCTCGCCACCCCCGCCACAGGTGCAACAGCATCACTGACCACCGGCGTGGCCCCCACGCCGTTGGCAACGCCCCCTGACCCCACACTTAACAACTCACACATTGCATTCGTCAAATCCACAGGAGAAATGATAGTGGTAGCTTACCGGGCTGACAGGGCACGTCCCCCACAGCCGCAGATCTCTCCTCCCCTGGTGCTGCGACCCCTCTGCGATCCTCCTCTTCCGATCCGGACAGCTCCCCTTTTGACCTCCGATCCCAGGCTGGAAGCATGGGTGTGATGAGCCCCCCAGGCGAAGCTTGCCTGGAGGCCGCGACTCCCCATTGGCGCTGAATTGAAGTCCCCTCCTGAGGATCCACCACCACCTCCCTGCAGCGCCTGCGCCCTCTTGATGAGCCCCGGTTAGGCCGCGACACCTGATCACTGCTGTCCTGCACTCCCCTCAGCCCGCTGCTTCTCCCGTCACCGCCAGCCTCGTCTGGTAGAGGCCCTGCGGACGTGGCACCGCTTCTCCCCCGCTGAATCTCCCCCTCACTGCCGCCTGCACAGAAGGGGGATCGCACTTTCTGAGGTCCTCCGCCGTGAGGGCGAAGCACGTGCGCCATTACGGCCGCCCGTATCCCCGCCCCCGAGCCCTGCCGTTGCCGCGTGTACCGTCCGGCTCACCCCACGGCTGAAGCAGGCGTGCGCTTTCCCATGAGAGGGGCCGACGAGTCAGTCTGTGGGCTCCTGGGGTGAAGCAGATCAAGCAGGGGTCAAGCAGATTGACAAGCGAGAGGTTCAGGATTTTTTTTTTTTTAATGAAGTTGAGAAGCGGGGGGGGGGCTGACGCCAGATCGCGGGGGGGGCGATCGCGGGAGGGGGCAATTTTTTTTTTTAAGGAAGTTAAGAAGCGGGGGGGTGCTGACACCAATCGCGGGAGGGGGGGCGATTGCGGGAGGGGGGCGATCTCGGGTGGGGGGGCACCGATTGCGGGAGGGGGGGCCGCGTATGGTTGCTTAGGGCAACAACCTGGTATCCCAGCCTTCGTCGCCACCGCAGCCCGCAATCGAGTGAGGATCAAAACCTCGCTCGTCCGCCATTTTGTCTGTGGAGAGAAGTGAAAAACGTCCTCTCCCTTGCTGTCTCCTCACAAAATGTTCCCGGGCATTCCCGTCCCTTCATATTTAAAGCGCTCCTCCCCTCCAGCACATATTACTCCAGTCTCCTCCCTCTCCAAACTTCCCAGCTTTTTTAACCCTGTGTTGCCTTTACTCTCCACCTTGTCATGCCCGGCCCTCCATTATTCTTTCTTTCTGTCTTTTCATTCCAGGCCTCCCTTAATCACTTTGTGGGATGGAAGAATGAAGAACAAACAACGCCAACAGTCCTTCAATTCCTCCAAAGTACACAAACACCCATTAACTCGGGTACAGTCACTGGGTTTTCCTGGAAAACAACCCCGGAAAGTTCAGCAGCAGCAAGGTAAGGCAAGAACGGAGTCTTTCTTTCTCCTACAAATAGAATTTTGGGTGCGGCAGGACAAGGGGTTTTAAGTGCTGGTCCATTGTCTCTACATGGTATTCGACATCCTCCCCCTCTTTGCGCCGAATCAATACCTTGTCTGCGTGGATGTGCCAACCCAGCATCCATTCTGCCTTGCAGTCCTTGAACCATTGAGAGGCTTTGGGGGAACACGCGAGGTACCTGCGGGCATGTGGGACCTGAATGTGCGTCCACACAAAATCGTTGTACCAGCGTTCCCGACTGACTTCCACTTCATACAAAAGTTCCTTGGGTAAGTACGGGTACTACCACCCGTACTCGTTGGCAACTTTTTGGCAAAAGAGGCATTGTAGTCTCGCCAGCGGAGGCATAGTGGCCCAGTCTCCCTCACCCGGTAGGACGATGGCGTCCGGGTGACGAGGTGTCTTGATCACCTCCATTCTGGGCATAGGCGACCGCAGCAACAGTCTCTTTTCCCCGGTTCTAGATGCAGGTGGCACCGGAGGTAGGAGGGCAGGCTGGGGACTGGATCCCTCCTCAGGCGCTGGTGCCTCCACCCGGGGTGTACTATCCCCTGTAGACATGGGTGGATCTCTGACTCTGCGGGACGAGGAGAGAGGCATCTTGTCCCAGCCCTTTTTAGCAAAAAGCTCATCTATAATGACATTGTCTCCCGGATCGGAGAGTGACTCTAGGTCGGAGGTGTCACACTCCTCTGCGGGCTGGTAGCCTGTAGTGGAAGCTGAATTGCTACCCCCCGCGGGCACACAGGGCCGTGAATCCCCGACACCTCCGCCCCAACACCAAGTCCCTCCGCCTGGCTTACCTCAGCCCAAAGTTGAGAAGGGATGTCCGGGACTCTTCCGACCGGATCCATCCGGGCCGGGCGTAGGCGAGCAGGGTGATCCACCGCGACCGCTGGACGGGGCAACCAAGCCGGTCTTCCTCTTTGGCGGTGGACGCTGGGAAACAGTGGTGACCGAGTCAGCATCCTCGGATTTCTCCCATATCTCAGTGATTGTGACCTCCCCTGCGGTCGCTGCAGTGCGCACAGGGGTGGCTGTAAAAGCAGCGATTCCTCCTTCCTGAGTGGTGTTGCCTGTTGCGCGGTTGAGGTGGATGGTTCTGGGTTTCTCGATAGGTGGTTCCACCTCAAATAAGAACTCTCCGCAGGCCTCGCAGCGCCCGAATGGCTTCAGCTGACACACCAGTCCCGAACAGCCGGGACAAATCAAACCCAGGGCCTCAACGTCCATGCATGAGTACAGGGTGAATCATCACCGGGGCTTTAGCCGAATCCCCGTATCCGTTATCAGAGCAGCAGTAGTCAAACTCGTGGTAGTAGGATGAAGTGGAATCAACGATGCATTACTGAACATGGCGACTCTCTGCTGATCCATTGCGCACTGCATTGTTGGCGCCAAAGTCCCCACGTGTAGTCCTTCACACGATTGGACTCCTCCCCTCTTGCGCTCCAGTTCGCGGGCTTTCTCCTTCCTTGGGTCACGCCCATGAACTGAGCAGGGAGGGTGTGCCTCGTGGCGCAGTGGCCAATATGGCCGACCTACTCGGAACTCTTTCGGGCAGACACGTTCAAATTCCAACAACAACTTCAGCTCCATTGTAGCACGAACACATCCCGGGCCCGAGCCCCCACGTGTAGCGGCCTCACTCTCCCTCTCCGTTTCTCATCGCCTGGTTGGCTGGTTTTGTCTAGGGGTTCCTGGGAGAGGAGAGTGCAGGAACACTACGCCAAGCTCTCCCCTCATATGTATAAGAGGGTTGAGCAAAGTCACTTGAATTACCTCCGGATCTGTTCACTGCATACGAAGCCTCCGAATTGTTCCGTGGATGTGTCTGCCAGTAATAGAGCCCCACACCAATTAAAAGTCCAACATTCTTTTATTTCTCCATTGCCAGGGTGAACATAATAGTTGAACTTTCAGTAAAAGACAGACAGGGGTGTGGATACGAGTAGGCCCAGGCACAAATATAGTCTCCTATTCCTTTGCAAGCGAATAGGCCTGGCGCACGGTCTCTGCCACCGACCATGAGATTGGTTGCTGCCACCGACCGTATGAACTGTTGAGACCTCTGCCACAGGCCTAATAGCAGGTCTCTGCCACTGACCTGAGTTGACTAGTTGGACCGCTGCCACCGGTCATAGAACATGAACCACCCCCCTCTCTGAACTTGGCCCCTGTTCGGGAAAGATATCCATCCGGGCGGTCTCCAGAGGATCACCCAGCACTGTCAATATGCTGCACCAGATCTTCGGATGAATCCCTCCTCCCGTCCCTTACGCCTCTGGATTCGGGTGCCCAACTCCCGGGGCATCCTAGGACAATCCCTCCCTTGTGGGACACAGTGGAAGGTACTGGGCCCCAGGCCTCCGGCTGAGTACCTCACCCCAGACTGAAGGTGTCTGGGATGGAACACGAACTCCAAGTGTCCAGGCCTAGGCCGCCTGGACATCGACTGCGGACAGCAGCCCTCAGGCTGAAGGTGGCTGGGACTCGAACCTCGTGGCCAAGATGTCTGCCCCCTTTATACACTCTCTCAGCAAGCACGGCGGGTTCCCCGCCCTGCCGTACAACCGCTGCGAGAGGTCACAAAGGGTACGGCACTGCAGCGATGGTTCAACCCCGACCCAAAGTGACAGCGCCATCTGCTGGGCCGCAGGGAACTAGACATCACTGATGTCTTCACCAAAATTAAACACTTTGAAAAGTATATACCCGCTACACACATGTCTAACGTCCACCCAGGATGGGAGATCCCATCTGTGGACGTCATATTACTACGGGCGGGTAGGGAAGTGGTTAAACCTTAATGAAGGAAGGTTTATTTTCTTTATGCTGAAAACTGGATAGGAAATTAGAAGTTGAAGAATAAAGGAACAGGGAGGCAGGTTCAGGCACTCAATATCACCACTCAATCCCAAGTGGACTCTGCTCACCCGGATAGTCCCCTCTCACGGTCCTAGCAGCCGGAGTGATGCACAAACTTTACTTCACTTAAGTCTCCCTGGAGATACGATTGGGAGATTCTCTGCCACAGAATCTCTGAGCCCCGAACCTCTCAGTGCTTTTAATTCAAGAACAGGTGCAAGTTGCTGCACATTACAAGGCCTTGGATGAATAGTGGAATCCCTCCAGAAGTTTACCGGGCCTCTCTTTCACCGTGAACTCTCACCGGTCCATCAGAAAGGTCCTCCCCCGGTCTCCTCTTCTTAGAGCGGGTCCCTTCTCAGGGGGCACCCTGGGATTCCTCCTCTTAGAGATGAGCCCCAGCTAAAGGTGCTGGGCCCAATGGCGAAGCTGCAGCCCCAGGCTTAAGGTGCCTGGGACCGATGCACACGCGCACCCCTGGCCTGGAGGGCCAGGTCACGCGACCCGAACTCCGGAACCCTGGAACTCTCGGAACTCCCAGCTCCAGGCGGCGTCTGCCCCTTATGTATCCTCTCCCGGCATGCACAGCAGGTTGACCACGCCCACTGTACTACTGCCGAGAGAGGACACCCTAAGGCACAGCACTGTCACCAGTGGTTCAACCCTGACCTGTCATGGCAGTGCCACCTACAGGCCACAGGGAATTGCACACCAGTACAACACCTGCAGGAACAAAGTAACAGAACCTATCAATAAAAGCGGTCTGAGCCTGGCTACTAGCTCAGACCAACCCCTAAATTTAGGCACATAGCACCCCTCAAAGTAGAGGGGCGCTACATTTAAATGACATTCTTTCCTTTAGAAATGTCAATTTGCTGCAGTACTTTTCTAAACATGGGAAAAATTCACTACTTTACAGACATACTAAGGACACCCCCTAGGCACGATATTTAAAGGAATATTTCATTTTTATTGTTTCACTTTAAGAATTCTTAAAACCACTGCTTCTGAACAAATGGCCGTTTTAAAAACTTTTTCTTGTATTGATACATGTCCCCTGGGGCAGGACCCGGGTCCCCAAACCCTTTTTATGGCAATAACTTGCATATGAGAACTTTTGATTTTTCACGTTCGTGTCCCATAGACTTTAATGGTGTTCGAATGTTCGCACAAACTTTTTGTCTGTTCGCAAGTTCTGGTGCCAACTGAACCTGGGGGTGTTCGACTCATCCCTAATGATAATACATATAGTAGATCTGTATGGTGGAGTGGGTGCAAAGTGTGTATGATTTGCCATTGTGTATACAGAAAGGAGCAGTGGAGGAGATTTACTAAAACTGGAGCACTAAGAATTTGGTGCAGCTGTGCATGGCAGCCAATCAGCTTCTAACTTCAGCTTCTTCGATTAAGCTTTGAAAAAAAACTGGAAGCTGATTGGTTTCTTTGCAGAGCTGCACCAAATTTTGCACTCTCCATTTTTTGGTAAATCTCCCCCAGTGTGTTATAGTGATGATCATTCATCATACATGGTTCTATATAGGAAGGAGCAGCAGTATTTTGTAGAAATGATCATCATACAATCATCTATAGTAGCTGCTGCTGTATACAGTAGAGTTGTGCAGGGTGCAGTGTGTATAAGCTGTCATTGTACATTATATAAAAGAGCAGTGTGTTGTAGTGATCATTATCATACATTTATGTATGCAAGAAGGAGCAGTGTGTTGTAGTGATGATCATAAAGCTATAGTAGTGGCTGTGTATGGTGTAGTCCTGCAGGGTGCAGTGTATGATCTGTCATTGTATATATAGGATGTTGTAGCGATGATCATACATCTAGTAATGGCTGTGTGTGGTGTAATCCTGCAGAGTGCAGTGTGTATGTCCTGTCAATGTACAGTCTATCTATCTATGTATAGATAGATATATGAAGAAACAGTGTATTGTAGTATATGATGATCACACATGTAGCGGGTATGTACTTTTTAAACTGGTGAGGACACCAATGATGCATGGTTCCCTGCGGCCCAACAGGTGGCGCTGTCACTTTGGGCCGGGGTTGAACCACCGCTGCAGTGCCGTACCCTTTGTGACCTCTCGCAGCGGTTGTACGGCGGGGCTGGGAACCCACCGTGCATCCTGGGAGAGCGTATAAAGGGGGCAGACATCTTCGCCACGAGGTTCGAGTCCCGGGCACCTTCAGCCTGAGGGCTGTGGTTGCGGTTGGTGTCCAGGCGGCCTAGGCCTGGACACCTGGAGTTCGTGTTCCATCCCAGACACCTTCAGTCTGGGGTGAGGTACTCAGCCTGAGGCCTGGGGCCCAGTACCTTCCGCTGGGTCCCGCGAGGGAGGGATCGTCCTGGGGGCCCCGGGAGTGGGGCACCCGAATCCAGAGGCGTGAGGGACCGGAGGAGGGACTCACCCGAAGACCTGGTGCAGCAGATTGCCAGTGCCGGGTGAACTTCTGGAGACCGCCCAGAGGGATATCTTTCCCGAACAGGGGCCAAGTTCAAAGAGGAAGTTCAGTCCACGTTCAATGACCGGTGGCAGCGGTCCAGCTAATTCACTCAGGTCAGTGGCAGAGGCCTGCAATTAGGCCTGTGGCAGGGGCCTCAACAGTTCATCCTGTCGGTGGCAGCGACCAAAACTCACGGTCGGTGGCAGAGACCGTGCGCCAGGCCTATTCGCTAGGAAAAGGAATAGGAGAATACAGTTGTGCCTGGGCCTACTCGTTCCCACACCCCCATGTTCATTTGTTAATGGAAGTTCAACTGATTGTGTTACGAGAAATAAAGGAGTGTTGGACTTTCGATTGGTGTGGGGCTCTATTATTGGCAGACACGCTTCCAGGGAACAACAAAGCTTTGTATGCAGTGGACAGACCCGGGAGGTAAATCAACTAACTTTGCTCAACCCTTTTATACACATGAGGGGAGAGCTTGGCGTAGTGTTCCTGCACTCTCCTCTCCCAGGTACCCCTAGACGCAAGCCATTCACAATAACCAAGAGGGAGAGTGAGGTTCCGCTACACACATATAGTATCTGTATGTGTTGTAGTCATGCAGGGTGCAGTGTGTTGTAGTGATGAAGATCATACATTGTACATATAAGTAGCAGTGTGTTATAGTGATGATTATCACATACATCTAGTAGTTGCTGTGCGTGGTGTAGTCCTGCAGGGTGCAGTATGTATGATCTGTCATTGTACAGTAAATATAGGTAGGAGCAGTGTGTTGTAGTATATAATGATCACACACATAGTGGCTGCCTGTGTATAAGCCCTGCAGGGTGCAGTGTGTTGTAGTGATGATAATACATTGTATATATAGAATATAGTATATAGTAGTAGTGGTGTGTGTATGTACAGGGTAGTCCTGCAGGGTGCAGTGTGTTGTAGTGATGATGATGATACATTGTATATATATAGTAGTGTAGTGGACCCCCCATAATTGGGGTCGCTATGCCTAAATTTAAGGGGTAGCCTGAGCAAATAGTTAGGCTCAGGCCGTTTGAATTCTTTAAATTGGTTTCTGCTTTGTTGTGGTGTTGCCTGGCAGTACAGTTCCATTTAACCTGTGGGTGGCGCTGTCGCCCAGGTCTCAGGTTGAACCACAGGTAGCATTGCAGCGCGATTGGGTGTCCTCTCTCGGCGGCCTGCAGTGGGCGTGGTCGGCCCGCTGTGCATGCTGGGAAGGGGTACTTAAGGGGCGGACGCCATTGGGTCCGGAGTTTGGAGGTGATCCAGAGGACCCCTTGGTCCTAGGCACGTACCCCACCTTCGGTGGCAGTCATGGCCAGGGGTACGTGTGGGTGTATTCTGCCCCGTTCACCTTCAGCCCGAGGCTGCATTGTTCCAGGTAGGCCCAGCACCTTTAGCTGAGGCCTACATTAGAAGAGAAGTCCCAGGGTGCCCAACTGGGGGTGACCCGCTCTGAAGGAGAGGAAACCAGGGGAGGACCTGTCCGCGGGGATCGGTGAGGGAAGTCACTGTCTCGGGAGAGGTCTGGTTGCCTATCAGAGGGAAGGATTCCATAATCCGCCAAAAGCCTTGTAACGTGCCCACTGGCACCTAAGGTCTCAAGTGTCACAAGTGCTGGGAAGTTCGGGATTCAGAAGTTCATATCCTGATCGTATCCTTAGGAAATTTAAAGTAATTGTTCCGTGCTCCACACTGGCTGCTAGAACCGTGAGAGGGGATTATCCGGGTGAGCAAAACCCACTCAGGACTGAGTGGAGATAAATGACAGTTAAGTGCCGCGTGCCTGAACCTGCCTCCCTGTTAAATTCTCCAACTTTCCTATCAAGTTTCTACCCAAGCAAAATAAACCTTTCTTTATTGGGTTTAATACTGTCTGGACAATGGCCTTATTGAATACAAAGAGAGAATAGACTTTTCCCTACACTCTAGGGGAGAGAACCAACGGAAGAAGGTAACTTGCCACAGGACCCAAAAACAGATAACACCGCTCACCCTCTTTTATCAGGAGGATATTGGGCTTGTGGCATGGTGTGTCCCATTCTGCTTGTGGAGGTAAGCCGGGTAAAGGATCTGTGTGCTACACGTGGGGGCTCGTCCGGGATTCGCAGCTACCCCTGGAAGTTGGACGATTTTTCTCTGATCTGTGTGTTTTTATGGAGGTCGGCCATTAGGGAAAATTGGACTTCGTCACTACTTTGTCGAGAGAAAAGGAGATACAGAAAAGCCCGCGAGCTGCGTGCAGAGAAAGAAAAAGAGGGAGGAGCCCCCAACAATTGTAAGTTGCGCATGGTGCATTTGGCGCCAAGGGACAGTAAGAGCCTGGACTAGTAAAGAGAAGCAATATGTCTGCCACTCCATGGACTTCCATTTCACCGGGACCTCGGATGTTCCCGTCTACCTCTACCATGGACATTGCTCCCATTACTGCTCCCCTCACGGATACGGGGATCCGGCTCAAGTCTAGGGGCCGCACTTTACACTTGCCGAGATGCAGAGGCCCTGGGCGTGCTCTGTCACAGATGCAGTGGTTTGGCTGTGCAGATACGGCCATTCGGAAGGTGTTTGACCTAGAGGGAATTCCTGTTTGAGATGGACCTGCCCACCGAGTCACCCCAAGCCAACCGGGTCAACTGTTTCACAGGGACTGTTACTTCCGAGAAAGACAACTACGCCCCTACAGCCGAACCCACGCGCATCCCTGCAGCTGCAATGGATGCCGAAGATGGAGCTCCAGCCACCACGGAGCCAGCGACGGACACCACAGCGGATGCTGCCTCCGTCACTACGGAAACCTCCATCCCACCCACCAAACGGAAGGTGGGATACGTTAAGGCCTCCCGCGGCCGCGGTAGAAGCCTGCCCAGCACCTGCCTGAACCGGATCTTCGAAGCGGAGGGATCTCCGGGAAGTCCACGTCAGGGGACGGTAAGGAGGCTGGGGGGACTGTGACAACAAGTTTGCCGGGGAAGGGAAAGAAGCCCATACCCTATACCAACGTTTCTCAACCAGTGTGCCGCGGCACACTGGTGTGCCGTGAAGAGTCCTCAGGTGTGCCGCGGCAAAATGACCCCCAATATGTCTATGTCAGCTATGGCAGCTATCTGATGTCACAAGCGCTGCTGGCCACTTGGTTAATATTATTACAGCGGTGCCGATCCGCTGTGTAAAACTCACTTCCCGTTGCCACAGGCACTCGGGAAGCTGTGCTGGCTGTGCGGGCCTCCCGAAAGCGTCATGCCAACCGAACACGTCATCGGTTGCTATGGGAGGGTCGGGCACACGCACTGCTATCTGTGACGTGTTTGCCGCGGGTGCCAGAGGACTCTGGCTGGCGCACTTTTCGATGAGGAGAAGAAGAAGGGTATAGTAGAGGTGGAACAGTGAAGAGACACGGGTACAGTATTTGTACCTGCCATTTTCAATGTGATACATGTGAAATAGTTTTATTGCAGGCTGCAGGCATGGTGTTTAAAAAAAAAAAGAAACTACATAACACTTGGCACTTTCACATTGCCTCACTTCATTGCAGGCATGGTGATTTTTTTTTAAATGTAATATATTATACATTGGCTATGTGGGTTATTATTGATAATGATAACTGTATACCTGTGTGGTGCGAATACTGTTTACATATGCGTGTGCGACTTGCGTATCCACTTGCGTAAGGATGGGGAGGTGTTTAAAAAAAAGATGTCTTATTTATTAAACTTTTTTTTCTTTTCACTGTCCCTTTTACATTTTTTTTTATATAATATACATGGGCTATGTGGGTTAATATTGATAATGATAACTGTATACTTCAATACTGCAGTTTGGCCGCAGGTGTAGCGCATGTGTTTTCTTTGACTTCTATTATGTCCCATTTTTGGTGTGCTTTCAGAAAATTTACCAAAAATGTACTACATAATAGAAATTTATGAGAAACCACATGAAAACCGCAGGTACACTGCCCTACACCTGCGCTGCGGCCAAACTGCAGTACTGAAGTATACAGTTATCATTATCAATATTAACCCACATAGCCCATGTATATTATATAAAAAAAATGTAAAAGGGACAGTGAAAAGAAAAAAAAAGTTTAATAAATAAGACAACATTTTTTTTTAAGCACCCCCCCATCCCTGCGCAAGCGGATACGCAAGTCGCACACGCATATGTAAACAGTATTCGCACCACACATGTGAGGCACGTTAGAGCGAGTGCAATAATTCTAGTGCTAGACCTCCTCTTTAGCTCTAAACATGTAACCTGTAAAGGTTTTTTAAAGCGTTGCTTATGGAGATTTTTACCGGCATAGTTTGTCACCATTCAACGAGTGTGCGCAATTTTAAAGTATGACATGTTAGGTATCTATTTACCCACCATAACATCATATTTCACACTACAGGTGGTCCCCGGGTTACAAACAAGACAGGGACTGTAGGCTTGTTATTAATTTGAATCTGTTTGTAAGTCGGAACAGGAACATTTTTTAAGTGTATCTTCAGCCAAAAAATCTATTTTTAAGCTTTTTGGATATCAGCCAAAAAATCTATTTTTAAGCTATTTGGATAGCATAGGGAAAGTTTATCATCACCCCTGTAGCGTTTGTTTTGCTGTCTGTGCACCTGTTCAGAAGATTTCACCTCACTATCTGTCCCAATGACAATTGGATTTTGAAAATTTGGGGTTTTTATTGAAACAAGGATTGGTGATAAAGCATCAGTGGAGAGGAGACACCTTTTTCCCATATTAACTCTTACAGGAGAGAAGGAGAGAATTTCCCTTCCCAGGGGTAGATTTCCTCTCACTTCCTGTTGTCTCATTCTGTTTGTAAGTAGGGGACCACCTGTATACCCCAAATTTGGGGTATATATTGTGTTTTGTTTTAATTAATTGAAGTGACTTTTTTACAAAAATAAATGCGTTTGCAAAACCACTGTGCAAATACCATGTGGCATAAAAAATTGCAACGATCACCCCCTAGTGTGGTACAACGTACTGAACTCTGTACTCTGCATTACAGAATACAGAACTCAGTGGCTACAAACTACTGAAAGGTCTAGCATGGATCGTTTTTTGCAAAGAAATGCTCCAGTACCCAGCTCTGATTCAGAGCCATCAACTTCATCATCCACAAGTACCTCAGCAGAGAGGATAGTGGAGGCCAGCATCAAGACAAGGAAAAGACAGTATGATGATAGATACCTGTCATATGGTTTCATCTGTACAGGGGTTTCATCATGCCCTCTCCCTATGTGTTTGATATGTGGTATGAATTTATCAAATGAAGCAATGGTTCCAAGCAAACTTAAAAGACACCTGACAACAAATCATCCATCACTAGCCAGCAAAGGACCAGAATATTTCATTTGTTTGAAAAGTCAACAGAAACGACAAGAGCAAGTTATGATGAAGAGTGCAAAAGTGTCAGAGAAAGCACTGGAGGCTAGCTATTTAGTGGCCGAGATAGTAGCTAAAGCTAAGCAGCCACACACAATTGCGGAAACAGTCATTTTGCCAGCATGCACAGCTATTGTCAACAAAATGCTAGGCCCACAAGCAGCCAAAGAAATAGAAAAAGTTCCACTATCTGACAGTACCATTGGAAGGCGAATCAATGACATGTCTGCAGATATTGAAAACCTGGTTTTTGAAAAAATCAGATCTACTGGGAAATTTTCCTTACAAGTTGATGAATCCACTGACATAAGTGGGCATGCTCAGCTCTTGGCAAATGTTCGATTCATAGATGAGGACCATATCAAGGAGACTTTTTTTTTTTGCAAACCGATACCTGAAAAAACAAGTAGAGAGGAGATTTATCGTGTGACAACGGAGTATCTTGAACAGGGCGGATTAAGCTGGAAGAACTGTATCAGTGTCTGCACTGATGGCGCTGCTGCCATGATGGGTAGTGTCAAGGGCTTCATCAGCAGAGTCAGAGTTCAGAACCCAAGTGTGTGAAACACTCACTGCTTTCTTCACAGGGAGGCACAAGTTGCAAAGACCCTGCCACAAGAACTGTCAGATGTACTGGATGGAGCAGTGAACATTGTGAATTATATAAAAATGCGGCCCTTAAAGACACGTATGTTTTCAATTCTGTGTGCAGAAATGGGAGCAGAGCATCATTGCTTGTTGTTACACACCGCAGTCCGCTGGCTTTCACGGGGAAAAGTCTTGGATCGAGTATACGAGTTGAGAGAAGAAATTAGAACATTTCTAATAGGACAGAAGTCTGCATATGCAGAATTAATGGAAGACACGCAATGGTGTGCGAAACTTGCATACCTGGCCGACATTTTTAGACATCTGAATGAACTGAGTGCTAAAATGCAAGGTAAAGAAGAAAATCTTCTCACCTCGTCTGACAAATTACGTGGCTTCAGATCCAAGCTGACACTCTGGCGCTCCTTTGTAGAACAGGGCAGCCTTGAGATGTTTCCCCTGTGCAATGCACATTCAAATGGCAGCACACTTTCTGATCTTATCTCTGAACACCTACAAATTCTTGACGAAAGATTTAGTCACTATTTTCCATCTGAAGCTTTTGCAGTTTGACTGGGTCCGTAACCCTTGGAGTTCATGTGCATTGGATAGCTCAAAAGTCTTGCCACTAGCGGCACAAGAGCAACTGGCAGAGATCAGGGAAGATCGCACATTAAAAATAAAATTTCAAGATGTGGCTTTGGATACGTTTTGGGTATCATTGACTAGTGAGTACCCAGTAGTTTCAAGTACCGCCATGGCAATTCTACTACCCTTCTCTACTACATACTTGTGTGAACTGAGCTTTTCAAGCCTAACCTATATCAAAAACAAGTACAGAGAGAGACTTAGGGCCGTGGACCAGGAGCTCCGTGTCTGTCTCTCATCCTTTCCTGCCAGAATAGAGCGGTTGTGTGAATCGTCCCAGGCTCAAGTATCCCATTGATGTAAGTAACAATTCAATTTTTTCCACATTTTTTGGTTTGGTGTGCCTTGAGATTCTGACAGATTTTAAAGGGTGCCTTGGTTAAAAAAAGGTTGAAAAACACTGCCCTATACTACTAGGGATTTGTGGACAGCCAACCCGCGGGAACTTTTATCATCTGGGGACAGGGTATCCGTGCCCACCAGAAACTATTTGACTGCCGAGGAGTGTGATACCTCGGATCTGGACTCATCGTCCGAAGTGGGTGACGATGTGCAGATCGATGAGATCTTCGTCAAGAAGGGTTGGGACAGGATTCCAGTGACCCCGTCCCGCAACCTTAGAGAGGGATCACCCATGGACTCTGGGGAAACTATGCCCCGAGTGAAAGCCCCTGCTTTGGAGAAGGTTGTTTCCACACCCGCACTGCCCGCACCTGCATCGCCCGTGCCCGCCACTACAGAGGGGCGTCTGCCGTTGGGCCACCCTTACCAATGTCCGATGCAGTGTCAGACAAAAGATCCCCGGATGCCATTGTTTTACCAGGAGCAGGAGACCGTGCAACCCTGCCACATATTGCCCGGTTGCAGCAGCTCCTCAACAGGAGAGTCGCTAAGGAATATGGTTGGAAGTACCCTTATGTTCCTAAGGAGCTCCTATTTGAGATAGAGGCCTACCGTGAGAGGTGGTACTCTGACTTTATTTGGGATCACCTGGAAGTGCCTAAATCCCGTAGGTGCTTTGCCTGTTCAGCTGCCTTGACTGATCGTTTCAGAGGTTGCCGCAAAGAGTGGAACTATGGTCGGCACATACATGCTGACCGAGTGGTAATTTGCAATAAGAGGAGAGAGGACGCTGTGTACTTTATTGAAACACTGGACAAACAGTGGAAGACTCTCATTCTCCCTGATCCTCGCTTTTACCTTTGAAACAGGAATTTGTGTGTTTTTTTCCTTTATCCTGTTTTTCCATGGATGAACTGCCCTGAATTCAGTAACTTTGCCCTTTTGCTACAGAGGAGGTCTACTCTATTGAGGAAATTGTAGGGCTGTTTTTTTTTCTCTCTCTCCTCTGCTCTTAAAAAGAAGAAGAGACAGTTTTTTTTCTTTTGAGTTAAACTTTGGGGTAGTCTAGCCAGGGTCAAAGCACGGGAGACGTTGTGGTCAAGATGGGAAGTGTTTATGTGTGCAGTGATTCACTCCCATGCGCAAATATGGTAGATGTAATGACTTTACGCTGCCACCAGGTGGCAGCGGTTTGCAGAACTTCTTTGTTTAAAAAAAATAATAATATATATATATATATATATATATATATATATATATATATATATATATATATATTTGAATAATATATGCCAAGTAATGCTAGGATTAGCGTGGTTCACTATCAGAAGGAAGGCATTTCTTTTCGGAGAGATGGCTTGCTTCTTTATATAGTCAGGGAATAGGATGTTTGTTGTGATGTATGTTGTTTTTCTGCCTTTCTGCCTCTACAGGTACGATCTGCTATCAACTCCACCGGAGAATGGGTGGGGTAGATTATGTAGGAGAGGGTGGGATGTGTAATGTATACAGGTTTTTTGTTGTATATTTTGCTCTGTATTTTCCTTTAATCTTTTCCCTTTCTATTTCCCAAAATATTTGGTTCAGGCACCATTTAAAAATTCTGTGTATAGTTATGAATAAATCGACGCCCACTCAGGATTGAGGGGGTCTTTGATTTATTCTATCCACTGGGACAGTGTCTTGTTTAGGAGGGGGTGTGTGTAGCGGACTCCCCATAATTGGGGTTGCTATGCCTAAATTTAAGGGGTAGCCTGAGCAAATAGTTAGGCTCAGGCTGTTTGAATTCTTTAAATTGGCTTCTGCTTTGTTGTGGTGTTGCCTGGCAGTACAGTTCCCTTTGACCTGTGGGTGGCGCTGTTGCCCAGGTCTCAGGTTGAACCACAGGTAGCATTGCAGCGAGATTGGGTGTCCTCTCTCGGGGGCCGTGCAGTGGGCGTGGTCGGCCCACTGCGCATGCCGGGAGGGGGTACTTAAGGGGTGGACACCATTGGGTCTGAAGTTCTGAGGTGATCCAGAGGACCCCTTGGTCCTAGGCACGTACCCCACCTTCGGTGGCCCTCATGGCCAGGGGTACGTGTGGGTGTATTCAGCCCGAGGCTGCATCGTTCCAGGTAGGCCCAGCACCTTTAGCTGAGGCCTACATTAGAAGAGGAGTGCCAGGGTGCCCAACTGGGGGTGACCCGCTCGGAAGGAACCTTTCTTTATTGGGTTTAATACTGTCTGGACAATGGCCTTATTGAATACAAAGAGAGAATAGACTTTTCCCTACACTCTAGGGGAGAGAACCAACGGAAGGAGGTAACTCGCTGCAGGACACAAAACCAGATAACACCGCTCACCCTCTTCTATCAGGAGGATATTGGGCTTGTGGCATGGTGTGTCCCATCCTGCTTGTGGAGGTAAGCAGGGTAAAGGATCTGTGTACTACAGTAGTATATTATAGTGGTGTGTATGTACAGGGTAGTCCTGCGGGGTGCAGTGTGTTGTAGTGATGATGATGATACATTATATATATAGTAGTATATAGTAGTAGTGGTGTGTATGTACAGGGTAGCCCTGCAGGGTGCAGTGTGTTGTAGTGATGATGATACATTGTATATATAGTAGTAGTAGTAGTGGTGTGTATGTACAGGGTAGTCCTGCAGGGTGCAGTGTGTTGTAGTGATGATGATGATACATTGTATATATAGTAGTATATAGTAGTAGTGGTGTGTATGTACAGGGTAGTCCTGCAGGGTGCAGTGTGTTGTAGTGATGATGATACATTGTATATATAGTAGTAGTAGTAGTGGTGTGTATGTACAGGGTAGTCCTGCAGGGTGCAGTGTGTTGTAGTGATGATGATGATGATACATTGTATATATAGTAGTAGTAGTAGTGGTGTGTGTATGTACAGGGTAGTCCTGCAGGGTGCAGTGTGTTGTAGTGATGATGATGATGATACATTGTATATATAGTAGTATGTAGTAGTGGTGTGTATGTACAGGGTAGTCCTGCAGGGTGCAGTGTGTTGTAGTGATGATGATGATGATACATTGTATATATAGTAGTAGTAGTAGTGGTGTGTATGTACAGGGTAGTCCTGCAGGGTGCAGTGTGTTGTAGTGATGATGATGATGATACATTGTATATATAGTAGTATATAGTAGTAGTGGTGTGTGTGTATGTACAGGGTAGTCCTGCAGGGTGCAGTGTGTTGTAGTGATGATGATACATTGTATATATAGTAGTAGTAGTGGTGGTGTGTATGTACAGGGTAGTCCTGCAGGGTGCAGTGTGTTGTAGTGATGATGATGATGATACATTGTATATATAGTAGTAGTAGTAGTGGTGTGTATGTACAGGGTAGTCCTGCAGGGTGCAGTGTGTTGTAGTGATGATGATGATGATACATTGTATATATAGTAGTAGTAGTAGTGGTGGTGTGTATGTACAGGGTAGTCCTGCAGGGTGCAGTGTGTTGTAGTGATGATGATGATGATGATGATACATTGTATATATAGTAGTATATAGTAGTAGTCGTGGTGTGTATGTACAGGGTAGTCCTGCAGGGTGCAGTGTGTTGTAGTGATGATGATGATGATGATACATTGTATATATAGTAGTAGTAGTGGTGGTGTGTATGGACAGGGTAGTCCTGCAGGGTGCAGTGTGTTGTAGTGATGATGATGATGATACATTGTATATATAGTAGTATATAGTAGTAGTGGTGGTGTGTATGTACAGGGTAGTCCTGCAGGGTGCAGTGTGTTGTAGTGATGATGATGATGATGATGATGATGATACATTGTATATATAGTAGTATATAGTAGTAGTCGTGGTGTGTATGTACAGGGTAGTCCTGCAGGGTGCAGTGTGTTGTAGTGATGATGATGATGATGATACATTGTATATATAGTAGTAGTAGTGGTGGTGTGTATGGACAGGGTAGTCCTGCAGGGTGCAGTGTGTTGTAGTGATGATGATGATGATACATTGTATATATAGTAGTAGTGGTGTGTGTATGTACAGGGTAGTCCTGCAGGGTGCAGTGTGTTGTAGTGATGATGATGATACATTGTATATATAGTAGAATATACAGTGCCTTGCGAAAGTATTCGGCCCCCTTGAACTTTTCATCCTTTTGCCACATTTCAGGCTTCAAACATAAAGGTATAAAATTTTAATTTTTTGTGAAGAATCACCAACAAGTGGGACACAATTGTGAAGTGGAACGAAATCTATTGGATTTTTGAAACTTTTTTAACTAAGAAAAAAATGAAAAGTGGGGCGTGCAAAATTATTCGGCCCCCTTGCGGTAATACTTTGTAGAGCCACCTTTTGCTGCGATTACAGCTGCAAGTCGCTTGGGGTATATCTCTATCAGTTTTGCACATCGAGAGACTGAAATTCTTGCCCATTCTTCCTTGCAAAACAGCTCAAGCTCAGTGAGGTTGGATGGAGAGCGTTTGTGAACAGCAGTTTTCAGCTCTTTCCACAGATTCTCGATTGGATTCAGGTCTGGACTTTGACTTGGCCATTCTAACACCTGAATACGTTTATTTGTGAACCATTCCTTTGTAGATTTTGCTGTATGTTTGGGATCATTGTCTTGTTGGAAGATAAATCTCCGTCCCAGTCTCAGGTCTTTTGCAGACTCCAACAGGTTTTCATCCAGAATGGTCCTGTATTTGGCTGCATCCATCTTCCCCTCAATTTTAACCATCTTCCCTGTCCCTGCTGAAGAAAAGCAGGCCCAAACCATGATGCTGCCACCACCATGTTTGACAGTGGGGATGGTGTGTTGAGGGTGATGAGCTGTGTTGCTTTTATGCCAAACATATTGTTTTGCATTGTGGCCAAAAAGTTCGATTTTGGTTTCGTCGGACCAGAGCACCTTCTTCCACATGTTTGGTGTGTCTCCCAGGTGGCTTGTGGCAAACTTTAGACAAGACTTTTTATGGATATCTTTGAGAAATGGCTTTCTTCTTGCCACTCTTCCATAAAGGGCAGATTTGTGCAGTGTAAGACTGATTGTTGTCCTGTGGACAGACTCTCCCACCTCAGCTGTAGTTCTCTGCAGTTCATCCAGAGTGATCATGGGCCTCTTGGCTGCATCTCTGATCAGTCTTCTCCTTGTCTGAGCTGAAAGTTTAGAGGGACAGCCAGGTCTTGGTAGATTTGCAGTGGTCTGATACTCCCATTTCAAAATGATGGCTTGCACAGTGCTCCTTGGGATGTTTAAAGCTTGGGAAATCTTTTTGTATCCAAATCCGGCTTTAAACTTCTCCACAACAGTATTACGGACCTGCCTGGTGTGTTCCTTGGTCTTCATGATGCTCTCTGCGCTTTCAACAGAACCCTGAGACTATCACAGAGCAGGTGCATTTATACAGAGATTTGATTACACACAGGTGGATTCTATTTATCACCATCAGTCATTTAGGACAACATTGGATCATTAAGAGATCCTCGCTGAACTTCTGGAGTGAGTTTGCTGTACTGAAAGTAAAGGGGCCGAATAATTTTGCACGCACCACTTTTCTGTTTTTTATTTGCTAAAAAAGTTTAAAATATCCAATAGATTTCGTTCCACTTCACAATTGTGTCCAACTTGTTGGTGATTCTTCACAAAAAATAAAAATTTTATATCTTTAAGTTTGAAGCCTGAAATGTGGCAAAAAAATGAAAAGTTCAAGGGGGCCGAATACTTTCGCAAGGCACTGTAGTAGTAGTAGTGGTGTGTATGTACAGGGTAGTCCTGCAGGGTGCAGTGTGTTGTAGTGATGATGATGATGATACATTGTATATATAATAGTATATAGTAGTAGTAGTGGTGGTGTGTATGTACAGGGTAGTCCTGCAGGGTGCAGTGTGTTGTAGTGATGATGATACATTGTATATATAGTAGTAGTAGTGGTGGTGTGTATGTACAGGGTAGTCCTGCAGGGTGCAGTGTGTTGTAGTGATGATGATACATTGTATATATAGTAGTATATAGTAGTAGTGGTGTGTATGTACAGGGTAGTCCTGCAGGGTGCAGTGTGTTGTAGTGATGATGATGATGATACATTGTATATATAGTAGTATATAGTAGTAGTAGTGGTGTGTATGTACAGGGTAGTCCTGCAGGGTGCAGTGTGTTGTAGTGATGATGATGATGATGATACATTGTATATATAGTAGTATATAGTAGTAGTAGTGGTGTGTATGTACAGGGTAGTCCTGCAGGGTGCAGTGTGTTGTAGTGATGATGATGATGATGATACATTGTATATATAGTAGTATATAGTAGTAGTGGTGGTGTGTATGTACAGGGTAGTCCTGCAGGGTGCAGTGTGTTGTAGTGATGATGATGACACATTGTATATATAGTAGTAGTAGTAGTGGTGTGTATGTACAGGGTAGTCCTGCAGGGTGCAGTGTGTTGTAGTGATGATGATGATACATTGTATATATAGTAGTAGTAGTAGTAGTGGTGTGTATGTACAGGGTAGTCCTGCAGGGTGCAGTGTGTTGTAGTGATGATGATACATTGCATATATAGTAGTAGTAGTAGTGGTGTGTATGTACAGTAAGGTGACCAGATTTTTAAAATGAAATCCGGGGACATTTTTTTTACTAGTAATGGCGGCAATCAGCGACTCTCTGCCCATCGCCGTCGCCACCCTGTTAAAGCCTGTTAAAGAGGGACCCCAGAAGTCGGTGTTCGGGGCCACTCTGTGCAAAACCAGCTGCACAGTGGAGGTAAGTATGATATGTTTGTTATTTTCTTTTAAAAACGGTCCTTTACAATTACTTTAAGTCTTAGCCCTCGTACACACGGCCGAGATTCTCGTCGAAAAAAACATGTCGTTTTTTTCCACGAGATTCTTGGACAAGAAACTTGTCCCGGCCGAGTGTACACACGCTCGTTTCAAAGAACCCGTGGTTCTTTGAATGGAGCGTACGTGGTGACGTCATCGACGACGAGCATGCGCTCGTCACATTCGATGCCGTCGCCGCCATCTTGGTATACCCTACGTATGCCTAGGAAGCTACCGCGCATGCGTCAAATTCATTTCGAACATGCGCGGGCTTCCGGGAGGACAGGTAAGTGTACACACACTCACTTTTCTCGTCGAGAAACTTGCCGAGGAGAATCTCGACGAGAAAATAGAGAGCAGGTTCTCTATTTTCTCGTCGAGGTTTCTTGTCGGTTTTCTCAACGAGAAACCCGATAGCCGCGTACACACGACCGATTTACTCGGCAAGACCTCTCTGCCAGCAAGTTTCTTGCTGGTTCTTGCCGAGAAAATCGGCCGTGTGTACGAGGCCTTACTCTCCGGGCCCCGGCTACTACTGGGTGGGGAGCGGAGGAAGATCACTCTGCCAGGAAAGGCAAGGAGATAAGCAGGTAGGCGACTGGCCGGGACTTGAGCCAAGGCAGAAGAACATGTGAGCGGAGCTGAATGGGCACCCAAAACCGAAAAAATATTCCCTCCGCTCCGACCAGCACATGATCATCAGAAAGGGGCACAGATAATGTAAAAAAATACACCCCCCTAAGCTAGTAGGAGCGGCGGAGCGGGGGGGTGTAATTCAGATTTTTTTTTATTCTGCACTGACTGTCTTTGAAATTGCCCCAGCCCCTGTTCAAATCCAATCCGGGGACAAAACTGGGGACAGACTTGTTCTGGGGACAGTATCCTCAATCTGGGGACTGTCCCCTGAACCTGGGGATGTCTGGTCACCCTAATGTACAGGGTAGTCCTGCAGGGTGCAGTGTGTTGTAGTGATGATGATGATGATACATTGTATATATAGTAGTATATAGTAGTAGTAGTAGTGGTGTGTATGTACAGGGTAGTCCTGCAGGGTACAGTGTGTTGTAGTGATGATGATGATGATACATTGTATATATAGTAGTAGTAGTAGTGGTGGTGTGTATGTACAGGGTAGTCCTGCAGGGTGCAGTGTGTTGTAGTGATGATGATACATTGTATATATAGTAGTAGTAGTGGTGGTGTGTATGTACAGGGTAGTCCTGCAGGGTGCAGTGTGTTGTAGTGATGATGATGATACATTGTATATATAGTAGTATATAGTAGTAGTAGTAGTGGTGTGTATGTACAGGGTAGTCCTGCAGGGTGCAGTGTGTTGTAGTGATGATGATGATACATTGTATATATAGTAGTATATAGTAGTAGTAGTAGTAGTGGTGTGTATGTACAGGGTAGTCCTGCAGGGTGCAGTGTGTTGTAGTGATGATGATGATACATTGTATATATAGTAGTAGTAGTAGTGGTGTGTATGTACAGGGTAGTCCTGCAGGGTGCAGTGTGTTGTAGTGATGATGATACATTGTATATATAGTAGTAGTAGTGGTGGTGTGTATGTACAGGGTAGTCCTGCAGGGTGCAGTGTGTTGTAGTGATGATGATGATACATTGTATATATAATAGTATATAGTAGTAGTGGTGGTGTGTATGGACAGGGTAGTCCTGCAGGGTGCAGTGTGTTGTAGTGATGATGATGATACATTGCATATATAGTAGTATATAGTAGTAGTGGTGTGTATGTACAGGGTAGTCCTGCAGGGTGCAGTGTGTTGTAGTGATGATGATACATTGTATATATAGTAGTAGTAGTAGTAGTGGTGTGTATGTACAGGGTAGTCCTGCAGGGTGCAGTGTGTTGTAGTGATGATGATACATTGTATATATAGTAGTAGTAGTAGTAGTGGTGGTGTGTATGTACAGGGTAGTCCTGCAGGGTGCAGTGTGTTGTAGTGATGATGATACATTGTATATATAGTAGTAGTAGTGGTGGTGTGTATGTACAGGGTAGTCCTGCAGGGTGCAGTGTGTTGTAGTGATGATGATGATGATGATACATTGTATATATAGTAGTATATAGTAGTAGTAGTGGTGTGTATGTACAGGGTAGTCCTGCAGGGTGCAGTGTGTTGTAGTGATGATGATACATTGTATATATAGTAGTAGTAGTAGTGGTGGTGTGTATGTACAGGGTAGTCCTGCAGGGTGCAGTGTGTTGTAGTGATGATGATGATGATGATACATTGTATATATAGTAGTATATAGTAGTAGTAGTGGTGTGTATGTACAGGGTAGTCCTGCAGGGTGCAGTGTGTTGTAGTGATGATGATGATGATGATACATTGTATATATAGTAGTATATAGTAGTAGTAGTGGTGTGTATGTACAGGGTAGTCCTGCAGGGTGCAGTGTGTTGTAGTGATGATGATACATTGTATATATAGTAGTAGTAGTAGTGGTATGTATGTACAGGGTAGTCCTGCAGGGTGCAGTGTGTTGTAGTGATGATTAGTGATGAGCCGAACACCCCCGGGTTCGGTTCGCACCAGAACCCGCGAACGGACCGAAAGTTCGAACGAACATTAGAACCCTATTAAATACAATGGATGCGAACGTTCGAATTCTAAAGTGCTAATTATAACAACTATTATGCATGTTATTGTCCTAAAAAGGGTTTGGGAACCCGGGTTCTGCACCAGGGGACATGTATCAATGCAAAAATAAGTTTTAAAAACGGTCGTTTTCCGGGAGCAGTCATTTTAATGATGCATAAAGTGAAAAAAAAAAAGTCAAATATTCCTTTAAATATCGTACCTGGGGGGTGTCTAAAGTATGCCTGTGAAGTGCCACGTGTTTCCCGTGTTTAGAACTGTCCCTGCACAAAATGACACTTCTAAAGGAAAAAAAAGCCATTTAAAACTGCTTGTGGCTTTAATGTAATGTCTGGTCCCGGTAATATGGATGAAAATCTTTAAGAAAAATGGCATAGCTACCCCATGACCCCCCCCCCCTACCCCAGCCCATTACCAGCCCCTTTGGGTCTTGTATGGATATTAAGGGGAACCCCGCACATAAAATAAAAAAGGCCCTATATACTCTGAACAGCCGTATACAGGCGGTGCATACAAGACAGGGACTGTAGGTTTGTTCTTATGTAGAATCTGTTTGTAATTTTGAACAGGTACATTGTTGAAGTGTAGCTCCAGACCAAAAATCTATTTTTAAACTTTTTGGAAAACATAGGTAAGGGTTATCACCCCTGTAACATTTGTTTTGCTGTCTGTGCCCCTGTTCAGAACATTTCACCTCACTTTCCGTCCTAATGACAACTGTTTTTGAAATGTGGTCTTTTTCTTGAAACAAGGATTGCTGATAAAGCATCAGTACAGAGGAGACACCTTTCTCCCATATTTATTCTTACAGGAGAGAATTTTCCTTCCTAGTGGTAGATTTCCTCTCACTTCCTGTTGTCTTCTTGCGTTTGCAAGTAGGAGTCGTTTGTAAGTTGGATGTTTGAAAGTAGGGACCTGCCGTATATACTCTGCAGAAATAGGCCCCTTAGTTGTTGGTGTTGGCACAACACTGTAAGCACTCACAGTTACTCTTGGTTGGTGCTGGAACGCCCTGCTGTCAACTATTATATCAGGAATTTTAATTACATATAATTGTTGAACAGTGGTAGTAAAAATTGGGCCTTTGATGGTGGTGCTGGTGCCACAACACTGTAAGCCCTGACAGTTACTCTTGGTGGGTGCAGCAATGGGCCCTGCTGTGAATTATTAGATCAAGAATTGTAATTACATGCCCCTGTTGAACAGGGGCTGAAAAATTGGGCCTTAGGCACTGGTGGCACAACACTGCAACCCTTCACAGATACTGTACTTGGAGCACAGCAATGAGCCCTGTTGCAAAGTATTGCTTCAAAAATTGTAATGACACGCCCCTGTTAAACAGGGGCTGAAAAATTGGGCCTTAGGCACTGGTGGCACAACACTGCAACTCCTCACAGATACTGTACTTGGAGCACAGCAATGAGCCCTGTTGCAAAGTATTGCTTCAAAAATTGTAATTACACGCCCCTGTTAAACAGGGGCTGAAAAATTGGGCGTTAGGCACTGGTGGCGGCACCCATAAACAAAAATGATCTTCCAAGCTATCATCATCAATCGTATCATTGAGGACTCGGAGGAGGAGGATAGCCAGTCAACATAACAGCACAGGCACTCAGCATCAGCATCAGTCTTGAAGGGATGTGACATTTTAAAATCAATTAGTCTGTTATATCAGCATCAGGTGTGTGGTAGCTGGTGGTGATCCAAGACTGGTTCATCTTGATGAAAGTCAGTCGATCAACCGAGTCGGTGGACAGGCGCACCCTGTGATCCGTGACAAATCCTCCAGCAGCACTGAATGTGCGTTCCGAAAGAACGCTGGATGCAGGACAGGCCAGTAGCTCAATTGCATACTGTGCAAGCTCTGGCCAGTGATCCATCCTCAAGACCCAGTAAGCCAGAGGATTTTCGGTGGGGAAGGTGTCCAAGTCTGACCTTGCCCCTAGATATTCCTGCACCATGTTTATCAGACGCTGGCGATGGTTGCTGGAACCGATCATACTTTGGGGCTGCGGACTAAAGAATTGTCTGAACGCATCGGTCAGACGGCCACCTTCCCCACCGCTCCTTCTTTGACTGGCCGAAGCCTCAGCAACTCGTTGTCCAGGACCAGGAGTTTGCAACCTCCCAGTCTCTGGGAACGCGTTGCACAGACCTTTCTGCAAGGCCTCCCGGAGTTGTCTCATCCTCTGCTCCCTCTGCGACGGTAACATAAGGTCCGCAACCTTACCCTTGTACCGTGGATCAAGGAGAGTGGCCAGCCAGTAATGGTCCCTCTCCTTGATCCGAAGAATACGAGGATCCTTCTGCAGACTTTGCAGGATCAGGGAGGCCATGCAGCGTAGGTTTGCTGAGGCATTCGCTCCGGAGTCCTCTGGGTCACTAAGGACGACATGATCCGCAGCCACCTCCTCCCAGCCACGTACAAGTCCACTGGTTTCTTGGGACTGTAAATCATCCCTAAAAGACTGCTGCTGATGATGCTGAGTGCCAGCCTCCACCTCCATGCTGACACAATCCTCCTCCTCCTCCTCCTCCTCCTCCTCCTCTTCCTGTGCGATGGGTGGGACAGAAGGAACACTGTCTGGGTAAAGGGGGCCTTGAGAGGCAAGGAAGTCCTCCTCTTCCTGCCTCTGTTCTGCCTCAAGTGCCCTGTCCATTATTCCACGCAGCGTGTGCTCCAACAGGTGGACAAGAGGTACAGTGTCACTGATGCATGCACTGTCACTGCTCACCATCCTCGTGGCCTCCTCAAATGGTGCCAGGACAGTGCATGCATCCCTGATCATGCCCCACTGGCGTGGAGAAAAAAAACCAAGCTCCCCTGACCCTGTCCTGGTGCCGTAGTCGCACAGGTACTCATTGATGGCCCTCTGCTGCGTGTGCAGCCGCTGCAGCATGGCCAACGTTGAGTTCCACCTGGTGGGCATGTCACATATAAGGCGGTTCTTGGGCAGGTTCAACTCCTTTTGCAGCTCAGCCAGGCGAGCACTGGCATTATAAGATCTGCGGAAATGCACACAGACTTTCCTGGCCTGCCTCAGGACATCCTGTAAGCCCGGGTACCTGCCCAAGAAGCGCTGCACCACCAGGTTAAGGACGTGAGCCACACAGGGCACATGGGTCAGTTGTCCCTGTCGGAGGGCGGAGAGGAGGTTGGTGCCATTGTCGCAAACCACCATTCCTGGCTTAAGCTGGCGTGGCGTCAACCACCTCTCGGCCTGGCCCTGCAGAGCAGACAGGACCTCTGCCCCAGTGTGGCTTCTGTCCCCCAAACACACCAGCGCAAGCACGGCATGGCATCTTTTTGCCTGCGTACTTGCGTAGCCCCGTGAACGGCTACGGAGCACCGCTGGTTCATAGGACAAACCACAGGAAGAGGCCATGGAGGAAGAAGAAGAGGAGGGGGTGGAGGAGAGAGGTGTGTCACAACCAGTAGTAGCATTTTGGAGGCGTGGCGGTGGGACAACCTCCAACACTACTGCACCTTGTCCTGAATCCTTCCCAGCTGCCAAAAGAGTGACCCAATGGGCCGTGAAAGAAAGGTAACGTCCCTGTCCATGCCTGCTGGACCATGAGTCAGCGGTAATATGCACCTTACCGCTGACCGCCCTGTCCAGCGAGGCCAAGACATTGCCTTCCACATGCCGGTAGAGAGCCGGAATAGCCTTCCGTGAGAAAAAGTGGCGTTTGGGAACCTGCCACTGAGGAACCGCACATTGCACAAACTCACGGAAGGGGGCCGAGTCTACCAACTGAAAAGGCAGCAGTTGAAGCGCTAGCAATTTAGCCAAGCTAGCATTCAACCGCTGGGCATGTGGATGGCTGGGAGTGAACTTCTTTCGACGGTCCAGCAGCTGGGGCAGGGAAATTTGCCTGCTAGAATCGGACGTCGGTGTACTGCTAGCAGAGTGGGCGCAAGTACTTGGCTGTGACACACCTAATTCTACACCTTCATTCCTCTCAGTGCATGTTTCAGAGAGGACTGAAGTTATAGTGGGGTTGGAGATCCCAGCTGATGCGGTGCAAGGAGAGGTCCGCTTTGTTCTTTGGTGTGGGTCTTTGAGGTAGGCTTGCCAACGAGCTGCATGGCAGGTCAACATATGTCTGGTCAGGCATGTGGTACCCAAGCGGCTGATGTTTTGGCCACGCGATATACGCTTGAGACATATGTTGCAAACAGCAGCTGTGCGATCTGATGCACTAGCCTCAAAAAAGGCCCACACCAAAGAACTTTTTGAATGACGGGCAGAGGCAGCGCCCTGCACAGGCGGAGCTCTGCGGTGTGATTCCGTCGGTGTACTGCCCTTACGCTGGCCACCAAAGGGCATCCTGCCTCGTTGGAGATGTGCCTCCTCCTCATCCTCCTCCTCCTCCTCTCTCCTATTAGGCACCCACGTGGAGTCATTGACCTCATCATCCCCTCCATCCTCATCACTGGAGCCAATCTGGCAGTATGCTGCAGCTGCTGGAACATGACTGCCAGATTGGTGTCCTTCTTGAGCATCCCCTCTGTCTGCTCTCACGCTACTGCCTTCCTCTAGCTGGGTTTCATCATCAGACCCTTCGAAACGCTGGGCATCCTCCTGGAGCATGTACCCAACACTGTGCTGAAACAGTTCGGGGGACTCCTCAGGAGGAGGACATGGTGGGTCTAGGGAAGGAGTGACTGATGATTTGTCTGACATTGATACCAGGGAAGACGACGCTTTGGCAGCTGCTTTTCCAGTACCCTGAGCCTGGGTGAGAGAGGATGAGGAGGAGGAGGAGGGCTTGGTCATCCACTCTACCAAGTCTTCGGCATGATGTGGCTCAACATGTCCAGCTGCCGAAAAGAAGGACAAGCGTGTCCCATGGCCATGTGCTGATGACAATGCACCGCGTCCACGACCAGCACTGTTGCCCCCAGACACAGAGCCTGCTTGCCCTCTTTTATTGCCTCCTGACTGTCTGCCTCTCCTTGTTTGCCTTCCAGACATTCTAATAGATGGCCTGCAGGGAGATGGGAAAAAAGCAATAAGGGCTACCTTCAGGTGTCCTTCTCTGTCCCTTGAAACAAGGACTTTCACAGTGAAAGAAACTGACACTGTCCCTACCTAGAGTTTTCTGTCCCTAGAATAAATGTTTTTTTTAATCACAATATAGCACAAGGACAATTCACTCAATGTCTCTCCAGGTCCCTGGAAACAAGGACTTGCAGAGTGAAAGAAACTGACACTGTCCCTACCTAGAGTTTTCTGTCCCTAGAATAAATGTTTTTTTTAAGCACAATATAGCACAAGGAAAATTAACTCACTGTCCTTACAGGTCCCTGGAAACAAGGACTTGCAGAGTGAAAGAAACTGACACTGTCCCTACCTAGAGTTTTCTGTCCCTAGAATAAATGTTTTTTTTTAAGCACAATATAGCACAAGGACAATTAACTCACTGTCCTTACAGGTCCCTGGAAACAAGGACTTGCAGAGTGAAAAAAAAAACACTCTCCCTACCTAGAGTTTTCTGTCCCTAGAAAAAATGTTTTTTTTAAGCACAATATAGCACAAGGACAATTAACTCACTGTCCTTACAGGTCCCTGGAAACAAGGACTTGCAGAGTGAAAGAAAAAAAACACTCTCCCTACCTACAGTTTTCTGTCCCTAGAAAAAATGTTTTTTTTAATCACAATATAGCACAAGGAAAATTAACTCACTGTCCTTACAGGTCCCTGGAAACAAGGACTTGCAGAGTGAAAGAAAAAAAACACTCTCCCTACCTACAGTTTTCTGTCCCTAGAAAAAATGTTTTTTTTAATCACAATATAGCACAAGGAAAATTAACTCACTGTCCTTACAGGTCCCTGGAAACAAGGACTTGCAGAGTGAAAGAAACTGACACTGTCCCTACCTAGAGTTTTCTGTCCCTAGAATAAATGTTTTTTTTTAAGCACAATATAGCACAAGGAAAATTAACTCACTGTCCTTACAGGTCCCTGGAAACAAGGACTTGCAGAGTGAAAGAAACTGACACTGTCCCTACCTAGAGTTTTCTGTCCCTAGAATAAATGTTTTTTTTAAGCACAATATAGCACAAGGACAATTAACTCACTGTCCTTACAGGTCCCTGGAAACAAGGACTTGCAGAGTGAAAAAAAAAAAACACTCTCCCTACCTACAGTTTTCTGTCCCTAGAAAAAATGTTTTTTTTAAGCACAATATAGCACAAGGACAATTAACTCACTGTCCTTACAGGTCCCTGGAAACAAGGACTTGCAGAGTGAAAGAAAAAAAACACTCTCCCTACCTACAGTTTTCTGTCCCTAGAAAAAATGTTTTTTTTAATCACAATATAGCACAAGGAAAATTAACTCACTGTCCTTACAGGTCCCTGGAAACAAGGACTTGCAGAGTGAAAGAAAAAAAACACTCTCCCTACCTACAGTTTTCTGTCCCTAGAAAAAATGTTTTTTTTAATCACAATATAGCACAAGGAAAATTAACTCACTGTCCTTACAGGTCCCTGGAAACAAGGACTTGCAGAGTGAAAGAAACTGACACTGTCCCTACCTAGAGTTTTCTGTCCCTAGAATAAATGTTTTTTTTAAGCACAATATAGCACAAGGACAATTAACTCACTGTCCTTACAGGTCCCTGGAAACAAGGACTTGCAGAGTGAAAGAAACTGACACTGTCCCTACCTAGAGTTTTCTGTCCCTAGAATAAATGTTTTTTTTAAGCACAATATAGCACAAGGAAAATTAACTCACTGTCCTTACAGGTCCCTGGAAACAAGGACTTGCAGAGTGAAAGAAACTGACACTGTCCCTACCTAGAGTTTTCTGTCCCTAGAATAAATGTTTTTTTTAAGCACAATATAGCACAAGGACAATTAACTCACTGTCCTTACAGGTCCCTGGAAACAAGGACTTGCAGAGTGAAAAAAAAAAAACACTCTCCCTACCTAGAGTTTTCTGTCCCTAGAAAAAATGTTTTTTTTAAGCACAATATAGCACAAGGACAATTAACTCACTGTCCTTACAGGTCCCTGGAAACAAGGACTTGCAGAGTGAAAGAAAAAAAACACTCTCCCTACCTACAGTTTTCTGTCCCTAGAAAAAATGTTTTTTTTAATCACAATATAGCACAAGGAAAATTAACTCACTGTCCTTACAGGTCCCTGGAAACAAGGACTTGCAGAGTGAAAGAAAAAAAACACTCTCCCTACCTACAGTTTTCTGTCCCTAGAAAAAATGTTTTTTTTAATCACAATATAGCACAAGGAAAATTAACTCACTGTCCTTACAGGTCCCTGGAAACAAGGACTTGCAGAGTGAAAGAAACTGACACTGTCCCTACCTAGAGTTTTCTGTCCCTAGAATAAATGTTTTTTTTAAGCACAATATAGCACAAGGACAATTAACTCACTGTCCTTACAGGTCCCTGGAAACAAGGACTTGCAGAGTGAAAGAAAAAAAACACTCTCCCTACCTACAGTTTTCTGTCCCTAGAAAAAATGTTTTTTTTAAGCACAATATAGCACAAGGAAAATTAACTCACTGTCCTTACAGGTCCCTGGAAACAAGGACTTGCAGAGTGAAAGAAAAAAAACACTCTCCCTACCTACAGTTTTCTGTCCCTAGAAAAAATGTTTTTTTTAATCACAATATAGCACAAGGAAAATTAACTCACTGTCCTTACAGGTCCCTGGAAACAAGGACTTGCAGAGTGAAAGAAACTGACACTGTCCCTACCTAGAGTTTTCTGTCCCTAGAATAAATGTTTTTTTTAATCACAATATAGCACAAGGAAAATTAACTCACTGTCCTTACAGGTCCCTGGAAACAAGGACTTGCAGAGTGAAAGAAACTGACACTGTCCCTACCTAGAGTTTTCTGTCCCTAGAATAAATGTTTTTTTTAAGCACAATATAGCACAAGGACAATTAACTCACTGTCCTTACAGGTCCCTGGAAACAAGGACTTGCAGAGTGAAAGAAAAAAAACACTCTCCCTACCTACAGTTTTCTGTCCCTAGAAAAAATGTTTTTTTTTAAGCACAATATAGCACAAGGAAAATTAACTCACTGTCCTTACAGGTCCCTGGAAACAAGGACTTGCAGAGTGAAAGAAAAAAAACACTCTCCCTACCTACAGTTTTCTGTCCCTAGAAAAAATGTTTTTTTTAATCACAATATAGCACAAGGAAAATTAACTCACTGTCCTTACAGGTCCCTGGAAACAAGGACTTGCAGAGTGAAAGAAACTGACACTGTCCCTACCTAGAGTTTTCTGTCCCTAGAATAAATGTTTTTTTTAATCACAATATAGCACAAGGAAAATTAACTCACTGTCCTTACAGGTCCCTGGAAACAAGGACTTGCAGAGTGAAAGAAACTGACACTGTCCCTACCTAGAGTTTTCTGTCCCTAGAATAAATGTTTTTTTTAAGCACAATATAGCACAAGGACAATTAACTCACTGTCCTTACAGGTCCCTGGAAACAAGGACTTGCAGAGTGAAAGAAAAAAAACACTCTCCCTACCTACAGTTTTCTGTCCCTAGAAAAAATGTTTTTTTTAATCACAATATAGCACAAGGAAAATTAACTCACTGTCCTTACAGGTCCCTGGAAACAAGGACTTGCAGAGTGAAAGAAAAAAAACACTCTCCCTACCTACAGTTTTCTGTCCCTAGAAAAAATGTTTTTTTTAATCACAATATAGCACAAGGAAAATTAACTCACTGTCCTTACAGGTCCCTGGAAACAAGGACTTGCAGAGTGAAAGAAACTGACACTGTCCCTACCTAGAGTTTTCTGTCCCTAGAATAAATGTTTTTTTTAAGCACAATATAGCACAAGGACAATTAACTCACTGTCCTTACAGGTCCCTGGAAACAAGGACTTGCAGAGTGAAAGAAAAAAAACACTCTCCCTACCTACAGTTTTCTGTCCCTAGAAAAAATGTTTTTTTTAAGCACAATATAGCACAAGGAAAATTAACTCACTGTCCTTACAGGTCCCTGGAAACAAGGACTTGCAGAGTGAAAGAAAAAAAACACTCTCCCTACCTACAGTTTTCTGTCCCTAGAAAAAATGTTTTTTTTAATCACAATATAGCACAAGGAAAATTAACTCACTGTCCTTACAGGTCCCTGGAAACAAGGACTTGCAGAGTGAAAGAAACTGACACTGTCCCTACCTAGAGTTTTCTGTCCCTAGAATAAATGTTTTTTTTAATCACAATATAGCACAAGGAAAATTAACTCACTGTCCTTACAGGTCCCTGGAAACAAGGACTTGCAGAGTGAAAGAAACTGACACTGTCCCTACCTAGAGTTTTCTGTCCCTAGAATAAATGTTTTTTTTAAGCACAATATAGCACAAGGACAATTAACTCACTGTCCTTACAGGTCCCTGGAAACAAGGACTTGCAGAGTGAAAGAAAAAAAACACTCTCCCTACCTACAGTTTTCTGTCCCTAGAAAAAATGTTTTTTTAAGCACAATATAGCACAGGGAAAATTAACTCACTGTCCTTACAGGTCCCTGGAAACAAGGACTTGCAGAGTGAAAGAAAAAAAACACTCTCCCTACCTACAGTTTTCTGTCCCTAGAAAAAATGTTTTTTTTAATCACAATATAGCACAAGGAAAATTAACTCACTGTCCTTACAGGTCCCTGGAAACAAGGACTTGCAGAGTGAAAGAAACTGACACTGTCCCTACCTAGAGTTTTCTGTCCCTAGAATAAATGTTTTTTTTAATCACAATATAGCACAAGGAAAATTAACTCACTGTCCTTACAGGTCCCTGGAAACAAGGACTTGCAGAGTGAAAGAAACTGACACTGTCCCTACCTAGAGTTTTCTGTCCCTAGAATAAATGTTTTTTTTAAGCACAATATAGCACAAGGACAATTAACTCACTGTCCTTACAGGTCCCTGGAAACAAGGACTTGCAGAGTGAAAGAAAAAAAACACTCTCCCTACCTACAGTTTTCTGTCCCTAGAAAAAATGTTTTTTTTAATCACAATATAGCACAAGGAAAATTAACTCACTGTCCTTACAGGTCCCTGGAAACAAGGACTTGCAGAGTGAAAGAAAAAAAACACTCTCCCTACCTACAGTTTTCTGTCCCTAGAAAAAATGTTTTTTTTAATCACAATATAGCACAAGGAAAATTAACTCACTGTCCTTACAGGTCCCTGGAAACAAGGACTTGCAGAGTGAAAGAAACTGACACTGTCCCTACCTAGAGTTTTCTGTCCCTAGAATAAATGTTTTTTTTAATCACAATATAGCACAAGGAAAATTAACTCACTGTCCTTACAGGTCCCTGGAAACAAGGACTTGCAGAGTGAAAGAAACTGACACTGTCCCTACCTAGAGTTTTCTGTCCCTAGAATAAATGTTTTTTTTAATCACAATATAGCACAAGGAAAATTAACTCACTGTCCTTACAGGTCCCTGGAAACAAGGACTTGCAGAGTGAAAGAAACTGACACTGTCCCTACCTAGAGTTTTCTGTCCCTAGAATAAATGTTTTTTTTAATCACAATATAGCACAAGGAAAATTAACTCACTGTCCTTACAGGTCCCTGGAAACAAGGACTTGCAGAGTGAAAGAAACTGACACTGTCCCTACCTAGAGTTTTCTGTCCCTAGAATAAATGTTTTTTTTAATCACAATATAGCACAAGGAAAATTAACTCACTGTCCTTACAGGTCCCTGGAAACAAGGACTTGCAGAGTGAAAGAAACTGACACTGTCCCTACCTAGAGTTTTCTGTCCCTAGAATAAATGTTTTTTTTAAGCACAATATAGCACAAGGACAATTAACTCACTGTCCTTACAGGTCCCTGGAAACAAGGACTTGCAGAGTGAAAGAAAAAAAACACTCTCCCTACCTACAGTTTTCTGTCCCTAGAAAAAATGTTTTTTTTAATCACAATATAGCACAAGGAAAATTAACTCACTGTCCTTACAGGTCCCTGGAAACAAGGACTTGCAGAGTGAAAGAAACTGACACTGTCCCTACCTAGAGTTTTCTGTCCCTAGAATAAATGTTTTTTTTAATCACAATATAGCACAAGGACAATTAACTCACTGTCCTTACAGGTCCCTGGAAACAAGGACTTGCAGAGTGAAAGAAACTGACACTGTCCCTACCTAGAGTTTTCTGTCCCTAGAATAAATGTTTTTTTTAAGCACAATATAGCACAAGGACAATTAACTCACTGTCCTTACAGGTCCCTGGAAACAAGGACTTGCAGAGTGAAAGAAACTGACACTGTCCCTACCTAGAGTTTTCTGTCCCTAGAATAAATGTTTTTTTTAAGCACACTATAGCAGAAGCACAAAACACACTGACACTCTCCCTACCTATCCTTCTCTTTCCCTAAACTAAAGGAATCCAGGTTAAGCAAGAAAGAAATAACAGTCACTGTCCCTGCCTATGCTACTCTATCCCTGCTCCGGAACACACTACACTAGGCCGCCGTGCTGGCGGCCTTTTATAGTGTGGGGCGTGTACTAAACACCCTCAGCAATAATTGGCCACAGGCATCCTGCCTGTGGCCAATCATTGCTCTCCTCGCTGCCGGCGCTGTGATTGGCCAAGCATGCGGGGTCACAGTGCATGCTTGGCCAATCACAGCGCCTGGATGACACTGCGATGGCGTAGTGCATTGTGGGCCGTTCGCGTCACTCGAATTTGGCGCGAACGGCCCAAATCGTTCGATCTTCGTCGAACGATCGAACAGCCAATGTTCGAGTCGAACGTATGTTCGACTCGAACACGAAGCTCATCCCTAGTGATGATGATACATTGTATATATAGTAGTAGTAGTAGTGGTGGTGTGTATGTACAGGGTAGTCCTGCAGGGTGCAGTGTGTTGTAGTAATGATGATGATGATACATTGTGTATATATAGTAGTAGTAGTAGTAGTGGTGTGTATGTACAGGGTAGTCCTGCAGGGTGCAGTGTGTTGTAGTGATGATGATGATGATACATTGTATATATAGTAGTAGTAGTGGTGGTGTGTATGGACAGTAGTGATGAGCCGAACACCCCCGGGTTCGGTTCGCACCAGAACCCGCGAACGGACCGAAAGTTCGAACGAACATTAGAACCCTATTAAATACAATGGATGCGAACGTTCGAATTCTAAAGTGCTAATTATAACAACTATTATGCATGTTATTGTCATAAATAGGGTTTGGGAACCCGGGTTGTGCACCAGGGGACATGTATCAATGCAAAAAGAAGTTTTAAAAACGGTCGTTTTTCGGGAGCAGTCATTTTAATGATGCATAAAGTGAAAAAAAAAAAGTCAAATATTCCTTTAAATATCGTACCTGGGGGGTGTCTATAGTATGCCTGTGAAGTGCCACGTGTTTCCCGTGTTTAGAACTGTCCCTGCACAAAATGACACTTCTAAAGGAAAAAAAAGCCATTTAAAACTGCTTGCGGCTTTAATGTAATGTCTGGTCCCGGTAATATGGATGAAATTCTTTAAGAAAAATGGCATAGCTACCCCATGACCCCCCCCCTACCCCAGCCCATTACCAGCCCCTTTGGGTCTTGTATGGATATTAAGGGGAACCCCGCACATAAAATAAAAAAGGCCCTATATACTCTGAACAGCCGTATACAGGCGGTGCATACAAGACAGGGACTGTAGGTTTGTTCTTATGTAGAATGTGTTTGTAATTTTGAACAGGTACATTGTTGAAGTGTAGCTCCAGCCCAAAAATCTATTTTTAAACTTTTTGGGAAACATAGGTAAGGGTTATCACCCCTGTAACATTTGTTTTGCTGTCTGTGCCCCTGTTCAGAACATTTCACCTCACTTTCCGTCCCAATGACAACTGTTTTTGAAATGTGGTGTTTTTCTTGAAACAAGGATTGCTGATAAAGCATCAGTACAGATGAGACCCCTTTCTCCCATATTTATTCTTACAGGAGAGAATTTTCCTTTCTATGGGTAGATTTCCTCTCACTTCCTGTTGTCTTCTTTCGTTTGCAAGTAGGAGTCGTTTGTAAGTTGGATGTTTGAAAGTAGGGACCTGCCGTATATACTCTGCAGAAATAGGCCCCTTAGTTGTTGGTGTTGGCACAACACTGTAAGCACTCAGTTACTCTTGGTTGGTGCTGGAACGCCCTGCTGTCAACTATTATATCAGGAATTTTAATTACATATAATTGTTGAACAGTGGTAGTAAAAATTGGGGCTTTGATGGTGGTGCTGGTGCCACAACACTGTAAGCCCTGACAGTTACTCTTGGTGGGTGCAGCAATGGGCCCTGCTGTGAATTATTAGATCAAGAATTGTAATTACATGCCCCTTTTGAACAGGGGCTGAAAAATTGGGCCTTTCGTGGTGGTGGTGGTGGTGGCGTTGCCACAAGACTGTAAGCCCTCAGAGTTACTCTTGGTGGGTGCAGCAATGGACCCTGCTGTGAATTATTAGATCAAGAATTGTAATTGCATGCCCCTGTTGAACAGGGGCTGAAAAATTGGGCCTTAGGCACTGGTGGCACAACACTACAACCCCTCACAGATACTGTACTTGGAGCACAGCAATGAGCCCTGTTGCAAAGTATTGCTTCAAAAATTGTAATGACACGCCCCTGTTAAACAGGGGCTGAAAAATTGGGCCTTAGGCACTGGTGCCACAACACTCCAACCCCTCACAGATACTGTACTTGGAGCACAGCAATGAGCCCTATGGCAAATTATTGCTAAAAAAATTGTAATTACACGCCCCTGTAAAACAGGGGCTGAAAAATTGGGCCTTAGCCACTGGTGGCGGCACCCATAAACAAAAATGATCTTCCAAGCTATCATCATCAATCGTATCATTGAGGACTCGGAGGAGGAGGATAGCCAGTCAACATAACAGCACAGGCACTCAGCATCAGCATCAGTCTTGAAGGGATGTGACATGTTAAAATCAATTAGTCTGTTATATCAGCATCAGGTGTGTGGTAGCTGGTGGTGATCCAAGACTGGTTCATCTTGATGAAAGTCAGTCGATCAACCGAGTCGGTGGACAGGCGCACCCTGTGATCCGTGACAAATCCTCCAGCAGCACTGAATGTGCGTTCCGAAAGAACGCTGGATGCAGGACAGGCCAGTAGCTCAATTGCATACTGTGCAAGCTCTGGCCAGTGATCCATCCTCAAGACCCAGTAAGCCAGAGGATTTTCGGTGGGAAAGGTGTCCAAGTCTGACCTTGCCCCTAGATATTCCTGCACCATGTTTATCAGACGCTGGCGATGGTTGCTGGAACCGATCATACTTTGGGGCTGCGGACTAAAGAATTGTCTGAACGCATCGGTCAGACGGCCACCTTCCCCACTGCTCCTTCTTTGACTGGCCGAAGCCTCAGCAACTCGTTGTCCAGGACCAGGAGTTTGTAACCTCCCAGTCTCTGGGAACGCGTTGCACAGACCTTTCTGCAAGGCCTCCCGGAGTTGTCTCATCCTCTGCTCCCTCTGCGACGGTAACATAAGGTCCGCAACCTTACCCTTGTACCGTGGATCAAGGAGAGTGGCCAGCCAGTAATGGTCCCTCTCCTTGATCCGAAGAATACGAGGATCCTTCCGCAGACTTTGCAGGATCAGGGAGGCCATGCAGCGTAGGTTTGCTGAGGCATTCGCTCCGGAGTCCTCTGGGTCACTAAGGACGACATGATCCGCAGCCACCTCCTCCCAGCCACGTACAAGTCCACTGGTTTCTTGGGACTGTAAATCATCCCTAAAAGACTGCTGCTGATGATGCTGAGTGCCAGCCTCCACCTCCATGCTGACACAATCCTCCTCCTCCTCCTCCTCCTCCTCCTCTTCCTGTGCGATGGGTGGGACAGAAGGAACACTGTCTGGGTAAAGGGGGCCTTGAGAGGCAAGGAAGTCCTCCTCTTCCTGCCTCTGTTCTGCCTCAAGTGCCCTGTCCATTATTCCACGCAGCGTGTGCTCCAACAGGTGGACAAGAGGTACAGTGTCACTGATGCATGCACTGTCACTGCTCACCATCCTCGTGGCCTCCTCAAATGGTGCCAGGACAGTGCATGCATCCCTGATCATGCCCCACTGGCGTGGAGAAAAAAAACCAAGCTCCCCTGACCCTGTCCTGGTGCCGTAGTCGCACAGGTACTCATTGATGGCCCTCTGCTGCGTGTGCAGCCGCTGCAGCATGGCCAACGTTGAGTTCCACCTGGTGGGCATGTCACATATAAGGCGGTTCTTGGGCAGGTTCAACTCCTTTTGCAGCTCAGCCAGGCGAGCACTGGCATTATAAGATCTGCGGAAATGCACACAGACTTTCCTGGCCTGCCTCAGGACATCCTGTAAGCCCGGGTACCTGCCCAAGAACCGCTGCACCACCAGGTTAAGGACGTGAGCCACACAGGGCACATGGGTCAGTTGTCCCTGTCGGAGGGCGGAGAGGAGGTTGGTGCCATTGTCGCAAACCACCATTCCTGGCTTAAGCTGGCGTGGCGTCAACCAACTCTCGGCCTGGCCTTGCAGAGCAGACAGGACCTCTGCCCCAGTGTGGCTTCTGTCCCCCAAACACACCAGCGCAAGCACGGCATGGCATCTTTTTGCCTGCGTACTTGCGTAGCCCCGTGAACGGCTACGGAGCACCGCTGGTTCATAGGACAAACCACAGGAAGAGGCCATGGAGGAAGAAGAAGAGGAGGGGGTGGAGGAGAGAGGTGTGTCACAACCAGTAGTAGCATTTTGGAGGCGTGGCGGTGGGACAACCTCCAACACTACTGCACCTTGTCCTGCATCCTTCCCAGCTGCCAAAAGAGTGACCCAATGGGCCGTGAAAGAAAGGTAACGTCCCTGTCCATGCCTGCTGGACCATGAGTCAGCGGTAATATGCACCTTACCGCTGACCGCCCTGTCCAGCGAGGCCAAGACATTGCCTTCCACATGCCGGTAGAGAGCCGGAATAGCCTTCCGTGAGAAAAAGTGGCGTTTGGGAACCTGCCACTGAGGAACCGCACATTGCACAAACTCACGGAAGGGGGCCGAGTCTACCAACTGAAAAGGCAGCAGTTGAAGCGCTAGCAATTTAGCCAAGCTAGCATTCAACCGCTGGGCATGTGGATGGCTGGGAGTGAACTTCTTTCGACGGTCCAGCAGCTGGGGCAGGGAAATTTGCCTGCTAGAATCGGACGTCGGTGTACTGCTAGCAGAGTGGCCGCAAGTACTTGGCTGTGACACACCTAATTCTACACCTTCATTCCTCTCAGTGCATGTTTCAGAGAGGACTGAAGTTATAGTGGGGTTGGAGATCCCAGCTGATGCGGTGCAAGGAGAGGTCCGCTTTGTTCTTTGGTGTGGGTCTTTGAGGTAGGCTTGCCAACGAGCTGCATGGCAGGTCAACATATGTCTGGTCAGGCATGTGGTACCCAAGCGGCTGATGTTTTGGCCACGCGATATACGCTTGAGACATATGTTGCAAACAGCAGCTGTGCGATCTGATGCACTAGCCTCAAAAAAGGCCCACACCAAAGAACTTTTTGAATGACGGGCAGAGGCAGCGCCCTGCACAGGCGGAGCTCTGCGGTGTGATTCCGTCGGTGTACTGCCCTTACGCTGGCCACCAAAGGGCATCCTGCCTCGTTGGAGATGTGCCTCCTCCTCATCCTCCTCCTCCTCCTCTCTCCTATTAGGCACCCACGTGGAGTCAGTGACCTCATCATCCCCTCCCTCCTCATCACTGGAGCCAATCTGGCAGTATGCTGCAGCTGCTGGAACATGACTGCCAGATTGGTGTCCTTCTTGAGCATCCCCTCTGTCTGCTCTCACGCTACTGCCTTCCTCTAGCTGGGTTTCATCATCAGACCCTTCGAAACGCTGGGCATCCTCCTGGAGCATGTACCCAACACTGTGCTGAAACAGTTCGGGGGACTCCTCAGGAGGAGGACATGGTGGGTCTAGGGAAGGAGTGACTGATGATTTGTCTGACATTGATACCAGGGAAGACGACGCTTTGGCAGCTGCTTTTCCAGTACCCTGAGCCTGGGTGAGAGAGGATGAGGAGGAGGAGGAGGGCTTGGTCATCCACTCTACCAAGTCTTCGGCATGATGTGGCTCAACATGTCCAGCTGCCGAAAAGAAGGACAAGCGTGTCCCATGGCCATGTGCTGATGACAATGCACCGCGTCCACGACCAGCACTGTTGCCCCCAGACACAGAGCCTGCTTGCCCTCTTTTATTGCCTCCTGACTGTCTGCCTCTCCTTGTTTGCCTTCCAGACATTCTAATAGATGGCCTGCAGGGAGATGGGAAAAAAGCAATAAGGGCTACCTTCAGGTGTCCTTCTCTGTCCCTTGAAACAAGGACTTTCACAGTGAAAGAAACTGACACTCTCCCTACCTACAGTTTTCTGTCCCTAGAATAAATGTTTTTTTTAAGCACAATATAGCACAAGGACAATTCACTCACTGTCCTTACAGGTCCCTGGAAACAAGGACTTGCAGAGTGAAAGAAAAAAAACACTCTCCCTACCTACAGTTTTCTGTCCCTAGAAAAAATGTTTTTTTTAATCACAATATAGCACAAGAACAATTCACTCACTGTCCTTACAGGTCCCTGGAAACAAGGACTTGCAGAGTGAAATAAACTGACACTCTCCCTACCTACAGTTTTCTGTCCCTAGAAAAAATGTTTTTTTTAATCACAATATAGCACAAGAACAATTCACTCACTGTCCTTACAGGTCCCTGGAAACAAGGACTTGCAGAGTGAAATAAACTGACACTCTCCCTACCTACAGTTTTCTGTCCCTAGAAAAAATGTTTTTTTTAATCACAATATAGCACAAGAACAATTCACTCACTGTCCTTACAGGTCCCTGGAAACAAGGACTTGCAGAGTGAAAGAAAAAAAACACTCTCCCTACCTACAGTTTTCTGTCCCTAGAAAAAATGTTTTTTTTAATCACAATATAGCACAAGGACAATTCACTCACTGTCCTTACAGGTCCCTGGAAACAAGGACTTGCAGAGTGAAATAAACTGACACTCTCCCTACCTACAGTTTTCTGTCCCTAGAAAAAATGTTTTTTTTAATCACAATATAGCACAAGGACAATTCACTCACTGTCCTTACAGGTCCCTGGAAACAAGGACTTGCAGAGTGAAATAAACTGACACTCTCCCTACCTACAGTTTTCTGTCCCTAGAATAAATGTTTTTTTTAATCACAATATAGCACAAGGACAATTCACTCACTGTCCTTCCAGGTCCCTGGAAACAAGGACTTGCAGAGTGAAAGAAAAAAAACACTCTCCCTACCTACAGTTTTCTGTCCCTAGAAAAAATGTTTTTTTTAATCACAATATAGCACAAGGACAATTCACTCACTGTCCTTACAGGTCCCTGGAAACAAGGACTTGCAGAGTGAAATAAACTGACACTCTCCCTACCTACAGTTTTCTGTCCCTAGAATAAATGTTTTTTTTAAGCACAATATAGCACAAGGACAATTCACTCACTGTCCTTCCAGGTCCCTGGAAACAAGGACTTGCAGAGTGAAAGAAAAAAAACACTCTCCCTACCTACAGTTTTCTGTCCCTAGAAAAAATGTTTTTTTTAATCACAATATAGCACAAGGACAATTCACTCACTGTCCTTACAGGTCCCTGGAAACAAGGACTTGCAGAGTGAAATAAACTGACACTCTCCCTACCTACAGTTTTCTGTCCCTAGAATAAATGTTTTTTTTAAGCACAATATAGCACAAGGACAATTCACTCACTGTCCTTACAGGTCCCTGGAAACAAGGACTTGCAGAGTGAAAGAAAAAAAACACTCTCCCTACCTACAGTTTTCTGTCCCTAGAAAAAATGTTTTTTTTAATCACAATATAGCACAAGGACAATTCACTCACTGTCCTTACAGGTCCCTGGAAACAAGGACTTGCAGAGTGAAATAAACTGACACTCTCCCTACCTACAGTTTTCTGTCCCTAGAATAAATGTTTTTTTTAAGCACAATATAGCACAAGGACAATTCACTCACTGTCCTTACAGGTCCCTGGAAACAAGGACTTGCAGAGTGAAAAAAAAAAAAACACTCTCCCTACCTACAGTTTTCTGTCCCTAGAAAAAATGTTTTTTTTTAAGCACAATATAGCACAAGGACAATTCACTCACTGTCCTTCCAGGTCCCTGGAAACAAGGACTTGCAGAGTGAAAGAAACTGACACTCTCCCTACCTACAGTTTTCTGTCCCTAGAATAAATGTTTTTTTAAGCACAATATAGCACAAGGACAATTCACTCACTGTCCTTCCAGGTCCCTGGAAACAAGGACTTGCAGAGTGAAAGAAACTGACACTGTCCCTACCTACAGTTTTCTGTCCCTAGAATAAATGTTTTTTTTTAAGCACACTATAGCACAAGCACAAAACACACTGACACTCTCCCTACCTATCCTTCTCTTTCCCTAAACTAAAGGAATCCAGGTTAAGCAAGAAAGAAATAACAGTCACTGTCCCTGCCTATGCTGCTCTATCCCTGCTCCGGAACACACTACACTAGGCCGCCGTGCTGGCGGCCTTTTATAGTGTGGGGCGTGTACTAAACACCCTCAGCAATAATTGGCCACAGGCATCCTGCCTGTGGCCAATCATTGCTCTCCTCGCTGCCGGCGCTGTGATTGGCCAAGCATGCGGGGTCACAGTGCATGCTTGGCCAATCACAGCGCCTGGATGACACTGCGATGGCGTACTGCATTGTGGGCCGTTCGCGTCACTCGAATTTGGCGCGAACGGCCCAAATCGTTCGATCTTCGTCGAACGATCGAACAGCCGATGTTCGAGTCGAACGTATGTTCGACTCGAACACGAAGCTCATCCCTAATGGACAGGGTAGTCCTGCAGGGTGCAGTGTGTTGTAGTGATGATGATGATGATACATTGTATATATAGTAGTAGTAGTAGTAGTGGTGTGTATGTACAGGGTAGTCCTGCAGGGTGCAGTGTGTTGTAGTGATGATGATGATACATTGTATATATAGTAGTATATAGTAGTAGTGGTGGTGTGTATGTACAGGGTAGTCCTGCAGGGTGCAGTGTGTTGTAGTGATGATGATGATGATACATTGTATATATAGTAGTATATAGTAGTAGTAGTGGTGTGTATGTACAGGGTAGTCCTGCAGGGTGCAGTGTGTTGTAGTGATGATGATGATGATGATACATTGTATATATAGTAGTATATAGTAGTAGTAGTGGTGTGTATGTACAGGGTAGTCCTGCAGGGTGCAGTGTGTTGTAGTGATGATGATGATGATACATTGTATATATAGTAGTAGTAGTAGTGGTGTGTATGTACAGGGTAGTCCTGCAGGGTGCAGTGTGTTGTAGTGATGATGATGATGATGATACATTGTATATATAGTAGTAGTAGTAGTGGTGGTGTGTATGTACAGGGTAGTCCTGCAGGGTGCAGTGTGTTGTAGTGATGATGATGATGATACATTGTATATATAGTAGTAGTAGTAGTAGTGGTGTGTATGTACAGGGTAGTCCTGCAGGGTGCAGTGTGTTGTAGTGATGATGATGATACATTGTATATATAGTAGTATATAGTAGTAGTGGTGGTGTGTATGTACAGGGTAGTCCTGCAGGGTGCAGTGTGTTGTAGTGATGATGATGATGATACATTGTATATATAGTAGTATATAGTAGTAGTAGTGGTGTGTATGTACAGGGTAGTCCTGCAGGGTGCAGTGTGTTGTAGTGATGATGATGATGATACATTGTATATATAGTAGTAGTAGTAGTGGTGTGTATGTACAGGGTAGTCCTGCAGGGTGCAGTGTGTTGTAGTGATGATGATGATGATACATTGTATATATAGTAGTAGTAGTAGTGGTGGTGTGTATGTACAGGGTAGTCCTGCAGGGTGCAGTGTGTTGTAGTGATGATGATGATGATGATACATTGTATATAGTAGTAGTATATAGTAGTAGTGGTGGTGTGTATGGACAGGGTAGTCCTGCAGGGTGCAGTGTGTTGTAGTGATGATGATGATGATACATTGTATATATAGTAGTAGTAGTAGTAGTGGTGTGTATGTACAGGGTAGTCCTGCAGGGTGCAGTGTGTTGTAGTGATGATGATGATACATTGTGTATATATAGTAGTAGTAGTAGTGGTGGTGTGTATGTACAGGGTAGTCCTGCAGGGTGCAGTGTGTTGTAGTGATGATGATGATACATTGTATATATAGTAGTATATAGTAGTAGTGGTGGTGTGTATGTACAGGGTAGTCCTGCAGGGTGCAGTGTGTTGTAGTGATGATGATACATTGTGTATATATAGTAGTAGTAGTAGTGGTGGTGTGTATGTACAGGGTAGTCCTGCAGGGTGCAGTGTGTTGTAGTGATGATGATGATGATACATTGTATATATAGTAGTATATAGTAGTAGTAGTGGTGTGTATGTACAGGGTAGTCCTGCAGGGTGCAGTGTGTTGTAGTGATGATGATGATGATACATTGTATATATAGTAGTAGTAGTAGTGGTGTGTATGTACAGGGTAGTCCTGCAGGGTGCAGTGTGTTGTAGTGATGATGATGATGATACATTGTATATATAGTAGTAGTAGTAGTGGTGGTGTGTATGTACAGGGTAGTCCTGCAGGGTGCAGTGTGTTGTAGTGATGATGATGATGATGATACATTGTATATAGTAGTAGTATATAGTAGTAGTGGTGGTGTGTATGGACAGGGTAGTCCTGCAGGGTGCAGTGTGTTGTAGTGATGATGATGATGATACATTGTATATATAGTAGTAGTAGTAGTAGTGGTGTGTATGTACAGGGTAGTCCTGCAGGGTGCAGTGTGTTGTAGTGATGATGATGATACATTGTGTATATATAGTAGTAGTAGTAGTGGTGGTGTGTATGTACAGGGTAGTCCTGCAGGGTGCAGTGTGTTGTAGTGATGATGATGATACATTGTATATATAGTAGTATATAGTAGTAGTGGTGGTGTGTATGTACAGGGTAGTCCTGCAGGGTGCAGTGTGTTGTAGTGATGATGATACATTGTGTATATATAGTAGTAGTAGTAGTAGTGTGTATGTACAGGGTAGTCCTGCAGGGTGCAGTGTGTTGTAGTGATGATGATACATTGTGTATATATAGTAGTAGTAGTAGTGGTGGTGTGTATGTACAGGGTAGTCCTGCAGGGTGCAGTGTGTTGTAGTGATGATGATGATACATTGTATATATAGTAGTATATAGTAGTAGTGGTGGTGTGTATGTACAGGGTAGTCCTGCAGGGTGCAGTGTGTTGTAGTGATGATGATACATTGTGTATATATAGTAGTAGTAGTAGTGGTGGTGTGTATGTACAGGGTAGTCCTGCAGGGTGCAGTGTGTTGTAGTGATGATGATGATACATTGTATATATAGTAGTATATAGTAGTAGTGGTGGTGTGTATGTACAGGGTAGTCCTGCAGGGTGCAGTGTGTTGTAGTGATGATGATACATTGTGTATATATAGTAGTAGTAGTAGTGTGTATGTACAGGGTAGTCCTGCAGGGTGCAGTGTGTTGTAGTGATGATGATACATTGTGTATATATAGTAGTAGTAGTAGTAGTAGTGTGTATGTACAGGGTAGTCCTGCAGGGTGCAGTGTGTTGCTAGGAGGAAGCTGGCAGAGAAGTGCTCTCTCTCTCTCGGTGTATCTCTCTCTCTCGGTGTCTCTCTCTCTCCCACTCTCTCCCAGCATGCTCCGAGTGAGGGTTGATGAGACACACGGAGTGGACATATAACAGACACTCGGAGGGGAGATAATGAAATGGTATCAGTGACCGGCCGTGTGTGGAGGTGAAGGCGCCCGGCGGATTGGCTGTGTATAGTGTACGGAGATTGGTGGTGGGAGAGGCCAGCGTTGTGTGTACGGGGACGATGGGGCGGGGATTGCGGTGATTCCGGGTGTAGAAAGGAGGAGACGGATCCACCATCATTGTGATTACCGGGAGTGAGGTGCGGGTCGGCCGTGCTCCATGCTGGCTCTGGACTGACACATCCTTCCACACCCCGCCTTATCCGAGCACCGAGGAAGATGATGTGCGCAGCTACCGCACCCCCTCCTCCACCGCCTCCCCCTCCCGCCACCTCCGGACCTGGCGGACACGGCTTGTTCCCGGTGCTCCCGGCTTCCTGTATGGCGCCCAGCAATGTGTCCGGGGGCCCCGACCTCCCTCCGGCTCCGCAGTCTGACTGCAGGGGCCGCTACCAGCTGCTTCTCTCCGGCAAGGCCCTGGCTGAGCGCTACCGGCAGATCTACACGGCGGCCGTCAGTGACCGGGACCAGCAGGCTGGACAGACGGCCAGGTAATCTCCCCCCCCCCCCCATAGATCCTCCCCAATCCTATGTACACCTGGAGGGGGCACACCAATATAGTGTCAGTGGAGGGATGTCACAGGTGAGCTGGTGACATGACAGCTGGGCCATCACAGGCTCATCGGATGGCTGATGGAGGCTCTTCCGGGCCACTATCACAATCCAATGGGATGTCCTTGTCTCCAGCTTAGGTGCCCACTATGGCTCTGATCACCAGCTTCACCATGCCTGGAGGGTATATAAGGTTACCACCTAATTACATTTATTGCTGGTGGTGTTGAAAAGATTTTATGATCCTTGATATTTTCTTTTACCTCTGATGTCATCTGCAGACCATGTTGACAATTTGAAGCGCAATTCCTGAAGTACTACAATGGTCATCAAGGTTCCCGTTCTGTGGCCATTCACACCTGAGCAGCATGGCGCTTGAACCTTGGCATATGCTTCTATGGGTAGATTTAGATCTAAGGCTGGCCATATACAATTCTTTTTATTTGTGTCCAATTTCCCTCTGGATTTACCAAAACCATATGAGGTCGCACCTAAACACTTTCACTTTGTATGCAGGCAGGCCCTTGTATTACATGGTTAAAGGAAATTGTATAATGTATGGTGGCGGCTTAACTCCCTTGCCTATGATGCCAAGTCACGCTTGGAAAAAGCTTCTGACAGGTGGTGGAAAAGCAATGCAAGGCCTCCTCACCTTGTCTTAACCCCATATTTGCCAACAAATGTGCCCCACCAATGTGGGACGTTGGCAGCACCTCCCCATTGACTTGAATGTGTAGCATTCCGCAGGCCCACCAATCACTACATGCATGTAGATCCCTTCATCCACTGCTAGTTACAGCTGAAAGGGGGGCAGTTGGAAGGCAGCAAAAATCGCAGCTCACCAATGTGTTTTTTTATATATATATTTTTTTTTTTTTGCAACCACAAATGTAAAGCCAGCCATAGAGGGCTGAACCAGCCAAGATTTGAACCATGTATGGGCAGGCTGAATGTACCCAAGTTGATTGATCAACTTGGGTACAGCCAGCTTGTCAGATATTAAATGTGATTATTACCAGCGGCTGTTATAGCGTCTAGCAATATGTGCTCTCCTGGTGAGGATGACTTCCCCCGCCGGGACAACACAATGGATGGGGGAATTCCTCCCGCTGAGCAACACTGACCTGTGGTTGCAGGAAAGAGAAAATCTCTCCTTCTATGGTCGGCTTAAAGTGGTTGTAAACCCACTTATGTAACTTGCACCAAAGGTAAGCCTACATTAAGGCTTACCTGTAGGTGCAAGAAATATCTCCTAAACCTACACGGTTTAGGAGATATTTTACAAAAAAGAATGCGCCGTAGAACACGGCGCATTCATAGGGTTAATCCCGATCACAAATCACGTTTTCGCAGCTCCGGAGCGGCGCTGTAATTGGCTGGATCGGCGATACCTGGAAGTAATGTTCCGGCTATCGCCGCAGCGGCTGGAGAGGGAGACGAGGATGGCTTCGGGGGCCCCAAATTAAGGTAAGTGATGCATAATGAGCTAGTATGCTAGTCATACTAGCTCATTGTGCCTTTTGTCTTGCAGATGGGATTGGAAAAAAATAAAAAAAATACCAGGGTTTACAACCACTTTAAAGAGGTTGGTACACTCTTGGACAAACAAACCTGTAATGTCTTACATTATGGCACAATGAGCTAGTATGTATCGCACACTAGCTCATTTATGAAATACTTGCCTTAGAACAAAGCCCTCCAGCGGTGCCCACACACTGCTGAGACGGTTCAAATCTTCCCCTGTGTTTCTTTCGGTTTTGCGTGCTCTGGCGCTGTGAGTGGTCAGAGCTGCAATGACGTTGCGCACGGGAGCCGCTGTTTACGGCACAGGGCTCTGAAGTAACAGCACGGGCAGCCGTTCCTTCAGAGTGCAAGTGATTTCACTGGCTGCAGGTACAGTAAATATCTCCTAAACTGTGAAAGTTTAGGAGATCTCCACACTACCTATAGGTAAGCCTTATTATAGGCTTACCTACAGGTAACATTTAGTAGTAGTCTACTTCCTCTTTAAAAGAGGCCTTCAGGATGAGTCAAGTGTTTTTGGCCTCCTATAGACTTCAATGGCAGCTCCTGAAAAAGAACAGGTTCTTGCCTCTCCCAGAAATGAGCTATCCATTGGCTAAAACATAACCGCTTCAAACCTGATAACATCCAAAATCACCTGAAGGCGCTCGGGTGTGAATGGGGCCCGCCGGCGTAGCTGAGATAGGCCCTTGGTGGTGTGCTGCTAGAGGCCTCAGCTGGAGGAGAAGTGTGGTGGCCATGTGTAATGTATAGCTATAGCCACACAGGTTTCGGAGTTGTCAGTGTGGCCAGGGTCTGTAGAAGGCTATGTGACCTTTGGTAGAAGTTATCCATTTGTTTTGTTAAATGGTAAATATGTGTAAAAGGTTTTCTGATGGCTGCACTTATCCTGCATTGTATTTCAAGTGCCTCCCCAGGCTAAAATGATAAACTCTCCTCCTTTTGGAATGCTCCTTCCTACAATATATACTCTTCATTCAACATTGATTATTTTTAGTCATTATGCTGCTAGCATTAGTAAATAGATAATTATATACATTTTTTGTTTATTTACTTCCTGGTTTCCAGGCCTAAACAAATTATGTCATACATCCCAGGAGTCTTCAGGAGGGGGTTTTCTCAGCTAAGCACTCTCTAATGTATGCTTAAGGACCGCCTCACGCCGATATACGTCGGCAGAATGGCACGGCTGGGCACATCAACGTACAGGTACGTTGCCCTTTAAGAGCCCAGCTGTGGGTTGCGCGTGCTGCCGCCGGCGTGCTCGCGACCCGGTCCTGAGCTCCGTGACCGCGCCTGCGTGATCCGCAGACCCGATCGCCGCCGGTGTCCCGCGATCGGGTCACAAAGCTGAACGGGGAGAGGTGAGTGTAAACAAACCTTTCTCCGTGGCATGTAGGTGATCGTCTGTTCCCTGTCATCGGAACAGACGTTCAGTGACATGTAACGTGTAGCCACGACCCCCCCTACAGTAAGAATCACTTCTTGGGGTACACTTAACCCCTACAGCGCCACCTAGAGGTTAACCCCTTCACTGCCAGTGTCATTTTCACAGTAACCAGTGCATTTTTATAGCACTGATCGCTGTAAAAATGACAATGGTCCCAAAAATGTGTCAAAAGTGTCCGATGTGTCTGCCATAATGTCGCACTCATGAAAAAAATCACTAATTGCCGCCATTACTAGTTAAAAAAAAGCAAAACAATAAAAATGCCATATAACTACCCCCTATTTTGTAGATGCTATAAGTTTTGCGCAAACCAATCAATAAACGGCGTTTGCGTTATTTTTGTTTTTTAAAAAAAAAAAATGTAGAAGAATACGTATCTGCTTAAACTGGGGGAAAAAATATTTTTTTATATATTTTTGGGGGATATTTATTATAGTAAAAAATTGCATTTTTTTTTCAAAATTGTCGGTCTATTTTTGTTTTTATAGCTTAAAAAATAAAAACCGCAGAGGTGAGCAAATGCCACCAAAAACGCTCTATTTGTGGGGGGGGGAGGAAGCCAATTTTGTTTAGGAGCCACGTCGCACGACCGCGCAATTGTCAGTTAAAGCGATGCAGTGCCGAATTGCAAAAAGGGGCCTGGTCCTTTAGCTGCATATTGGTCCGGGGCTTAAGTGGTTAAGCTAAGGGCAAATGGATTCTAGGAAGTACTGCTACATGACTCGTTTACCTTACTCAAGATGGCCACGGGCAGGAATGCTAGTAGGTCGCTTTTCAAAGTGATTTCTCAACAAAATAAAGCATGGAGACTTGGAATGGGGGAGTTTGCTTTGAATATTAAAGGGGACCTTCAGCCTCCCGTGGACAAAGCTGCCTCTCCTCCTATCCTCTTGCAGGAATATGGCATTCCCCTTTTTTTTTTTTTTTTAAAGTTCGCCCAGCCTCCCCATGCATGTCACTTGCTTTAGGCAGATGATGCAAACACTGCCTGCTGTGCCTCCCCCCAGGATATGTACGTCACATATCCCAGGATATGTGCAGATACCACCATCGGTTAAGCAGGGTCAAAAAAATAAAATAATAATGTGGCGGTCATCCGAAGTTCCTCCTTTTTAACCCCTTCCATACCTGGCCATAGGAAAATGACACCGGCAGGAACCCTCTCTCCCTCCGGGTGGGCGTCGTATGACGTCCTGGGTTTGAGGTGGATATCTGAATGATGCCTGCAGCTAGAGGTATCATTCAGATATCCTTTTTTTTTTCAGCCGGCGATCCTGCGCACCATAAGAATGATCATAGCGGCGGTTCCGCCTCTTGATCGTTCTTATAGGCGGCGGGAGGGGACATCCCCCCCCCCCTCCTGCTGCCATCCAGTGCTTCTCCAGGCTCTCCCGTGCAATTGGGGACCCAGAGAGAATCGTCGGCGCCGGTGGTGGGTCACGTGATGAGCATAGAGATGACTGGTGACCAGATGGTCACCAGTCATCTCTATGTTTGTCGGAGGCCCGGGCGCGATGTGATGACGTCACACCCGGGTCCTCAAATGTAAACAAAGCCGCCATTGCGGTTGTAAGTATGAGATCAGTGAGAATTTTTTTCATGATCTCATGCTTTTCAGCCTGGAGGAGAGATGTGGGGTTTTATTGACCCCGCATCTCTCCATAAAGAGGACCTGTCACACACATTCCTATTACAAGGGATGTTTACATTCCTTTATAATAGGAATAAAAATAAAAAATAAAAGTAAAAAATAAAAAACGCCCGTCCCCAATAGCTCGCGCTTAGAAGCGAACAGACACGTAAGTCCCGCCCGCATATGTAATTGCCGTTCAAACCACATATGTGAGGTATCGCCGCGTGCGTTAGAGCGCGTGCAACAATTCTAGCACTAGACCTCCTCTGTAACTCTAACCTGGTAACCTGTAAAAAATTTCAAAGCGTCGCCTATGGAGATTTTTAAGTACCGAAGTTTGGCGCCATTCCATGAGTGTGGGCAGTTTTAAAGCGTGACATGTTAGGTATCTTTTTACTCTACGTAACATAAGCTTTCATATTTTACAAAAAAATTGGGCTAACTTTACTGTTTTTAATTCATGAAACCATTTTTTTTTTTTTTTCCAAAAAAAGGCGTTTGAAAAATTATTGCGCAAATACCGTGCAAGATAAAAAGTTGCAACGACCGTCATTTTATTCCCTAGGGTGTCTGCTAAAAAAAAAACATGTATAATGTTTGGGGGTTCTGAGTAATTTTCTAGCAAAAGAATGATGATTTGTACATGTAGGAGAGAAGTGCCAGAATAGGCCCAGTATGGAAGTGGTATAAAAAGCCCTGTATGGAAAGGGTTAAATATGAAATAGTGTTTTTGGTTTGTGGTGCTCGGATGCATTGAAGATCCGTTTTGAAATTTCATAGCCTTATGTTAACCTGGGGATCCTGCATGTCACCCGAATATGACCCCATGTCCTGTGCCTGGCTGCCTTAGGGATTGGAGTTGCTGGATATTTTTCTACTTTGTCTACGCATGACTTACAGGTATGACATTAAGAAGAAACTTTTTTTTAATGTACTAGATAACACAGCCAATTTTAGGTAGACGTTTTGGCAACGCACAACCAGCGGCCCACAATCCTCAAACATTTGCTCACCATCTACTGTTTATGCAATAAAAATGAGATGTGTATTATATTATAGTAAATGTATTAGTTGGCTTTTCATGAAGGTGAGTTTTATTGCCAAAGGTCGATGTCAGTATTTTCCTGGACTTCAAGGATTATTCCACTAGCAGACTGGATCGCCCAATGGTTAATTTCTCTGATCAGATCTCTGAACCTGAGTACCCAGGTGTACCTTCTTGTTGTGCCCAATAAAGTAAAGCAGCGTACAGGAAAATGGCAGGTCACAGCACAAACTTCCAGATTCATGCACAACAGTCAGGCCTGGTCCCAACAAGACTGTTCTGCACTATGATTGCAGGTACAAAAAAATAATTTGTTGGATGAAAACAAGCTAAAGTAAACTTCATAGGGCTGACAAAGCTGGGCCTGGTGCTCCGATAGGTTACCCCTGGTAATGGGCTAAAACTGTGAGGAAACAAAATACAGAGCTAAAAGCGTGATCGGTGAGGGACCTCTTTTCAGAGGGAATTTGACAGGCAGTGTAAAGGCACTATGTTGCCCACTTAACGCATGTTTAATCCTTTAAGTGATTGTAAAGGATTATTAAAAAAAAAAAAAGTTATCCTTGCCTGCTCTATGCAATGGAATTGGACAGAGTAGCCCTGAACCTCCACTTCTGGAGTACCCTACCGGCTCCTTCTATTTGCAAGTGCCCCCATAGCAAGGCATATGCAATGGGGGGGGGGGGCACTCGTGCAGCCTCGATCCTGAGCTGCACCTCCTGCATCCATAGGTGGTTTAAAAGTATAGTTTTTTTTTTTTTTTTTTTTTGTTCCTGCAGACATGAGCTTTTCCCTGCTCCCAGCTCATTCTCCTGGTCAGTGAGGGGTGTCCATCACATTTATGGACCAATATGGAGGCCTGAGAGAGACAGGGTCAAACTAGACTTATAGTAGGAAGATAAGTAAGGCCATTTGTAGCTTCTATATGTCCCCACTACAACTTCTACAATTTTGCTAGTGTGACAACCGATGTTGCATGGGTGATTTTTGTAGCAGCTACAAACCTTTGCAGTTTTTTTTATTTATTTTTTCAGGTGATTTTTGTAGCTAGTCAGTTACTGGTTACAATGTTTCTACATATATCTACAAATCTCAGGTGTGCTATGATCGCCATCTGCTGTATTGGATAACAAGACTATCTAATCTGGTAATTCTGTAGATGGCTCCAAAACTGACCAGCGAGCTACAGATAAAGACATTGCATTGACTCCATTATTTTTATTTCATTTTTTTTTTCCCAGCAAGGAAAATACTAGGGCTGATGTCAGGTGGGCAACTGAGCTACTGACAGAACTGTGAGCGGCAATCTCTAAGAGGCTGCCTGTCTATTCCTATCAAATTGCTTCCTCTAGCTGAGGCAGCTGATTCGCTCTCCTGAATGCTGCCAATTCTTGATTGCTAGTGATGGGAGTGACATCTTGCTGCCTCGACTAGTAAGTGAGCGATTCCATAGGGACAGACAGGCAGTCTTAGTGATCTGGTGATTGTGACCAATTGCCAGCAACAAGATTGCTAATGGCAGATACGCCGGCTCAAGCCGTTCTGTAGTTGCTGCAACATCTCCCATGTGAAGTCGGCCTATTGGGACATCTCCCATGTGAAGTCGGCCTATTGGGCTCATGTTTTTTTTTTTTGTTTAATATATTTTTATTGAGAAGCTATGTAGATACAACAATAGAAACAGATACAAAGTAAATGGTACGTCGGGTTAGCAAACAAAGAGTCGGCCTGTTTTAGAATGAAAAACATCTTGAGCAACCCGAGTACAATGAAATGAACAATAGCTTGATTAACAGATAGGAAAAAGAGGGGGAAGAGGAAGAAGAAAAAGGAAGGTAAGAGGGGGCTAGAAGAGAGGGGGGGTAAGGGAGGAGGGAGCAGGAAGGGGATAGGGGAAACTGGCATACCTGGCAGTCACAATGAGCAGATATCAAATGCGTTTTAGAGTAGGGAGGTCTTAACGGGAGGATAGTGCCTCTACAGTCAATATAGATGTATCAAAAATGGTACCAGGAATAGCGGTCAAGTTATGCAAGAAGCTTGGGTAGCTTAAGTGGACGAGGAGATAATGTCTTTGTAGCATTGGGTGGAGAGGAAGGAGGACCAAGGTGCCCAGGTTAGGGTATGTTGTGTGGTAGTGTCTCTCGCAATGTGGGTGAGTTCCTCCATGAGACATACTTCCGAAACCTTTTGTATCCAGGACTTTATGGTTGGAGTTGTGGGTTGGCCCCAGAGGGTAGGTATGAGGGCTTTAGCAGTATTAAGGAGATGTGGCGTGAGTGAACGTTTATATCTACCTATGGACATCAAGGTAGCGTGAAAAAGGACTATCCACGGATCCATAGGCAATCTAACATTGGTGACTTGATGAATCAGGTCTAGCACTTTAGACCAGTAAGGTCGAATAAGGGGGCAAGACCACCATATGTGGGCATGAGTGGCATTCTGACCACAATTCCTCCAACATAGCGGGGAGTTAACAGGGAACATGCGGTGGAGTTTGACAGGCGTGTGGTGCCATCTAGTAAGAAGTTTAAAGTTAGACTCAGCCATGGAAGATGCCAAGGAGGAGACATGAGTAAGTTGGAGAATTTTGTCTTTTGTCTTGTCCGTGATAGTAACATCCAGATCGGTCTCCCATCTGGGCAGGTAGTTTGGGTACGCAGGACTCTGCAAATTTGTGATCGCTTTGTAGAACTGGGAGATACTGTGTAGAGGGGGGTCTTTATGGAGAAAGAGCTGTTCAATACCATTTAGATCTTGGAGTCCCTGTAATGGCTGGGGAAGAGTCTGAAGGAAGCGTTTCAATTGGTTATATCTCCATGTGTCCATAAATGTAATTGGTTTATGGCCCAAAATTTCTGGCAAAGGTTTAAGGGTATTGGGGGATAGGACATGGTGTAGCAGGAGAGGGCCGCCGGGTGACCAGGATTGAAATCCTGGGTCAATGGAGCCAGGCATGAAGTATTTATGCTGCAGCAAGGGGGTCAGTGGAGAGTCATAAGACCATGCAAATTTTCTATGGAGACCATCCCATACGCTCAATGAGGATGTGGTGAGAGGCGAGGTGTTGTGGGAGAGTTTTCTAGAATAATGTGGAATCCACTGGGCCATGGAGAGATCTGAGCCGCTTAAGGAGTATTCTAATTGTACCCAGAGTTTAGTAGCAACGGCATACTTCCAGTCTGCTATACGTGATAAAATAACAGCGTTATAGTAGGCTTTAAAGTTAGGAAGAGACAGTCCCCCAGAACGCTTGGCTCGATAGAGGACTTCCCGAGAGATCCTGGGATGGCCGTCTCTCCAAACAAAGCGGGCGATCATGGTCTGCAGTAGAGTAAAGAAGCCTATGGGGACCTTCAAGGGGATCATTTGAAGAATAAAGAGGATACGGGGGAGTATGTTCATTTTGATTATATTAACCTTGCCTAGCCATGAATGTGAGAGGGAAGACCACTTCCTGAGATCAGCTCTGATATTATTGAGGAGAGGTATGTAATTATGCCTAAAAAGGGAATGCAGGCGGGGGGTAAGGTACATGCCCAGATGTTTCATTCGTGAGGATACCCAACGGAAGGGGAATAAGGGTTTCAATTGATCAGCTATTGATTGGGGTATTGTGATGTTTAAAATTTCAGACTTAGCTAGATTGATTTTAAAGTTAGATAAGGTTTGGAAGGTGGAGAATTCAGACATTAGATTCGGCAGTGAAATGCGTGGTTGTTGAATGTAAAACAAAATATCGTCAGCGTATGCTACATATTTATGAAGTCTATTACCGACCTGGATGCCATTAATATTCCTATTGTGCCTAATAGTAGCTAGAAAGGGTTCAAGGGAAATGGCAAATAAGAGAGGAGATAAAGGGCAGCCCTGTCTGGTTCCGTTATGTAATGTGAAGGGGTCGCTCAAGAAGCCGTTTATGCGTATTTGCGCGGTGGGGTTAGAGTAGAGAGACGAAATACGGTGGAACATTTTAGGACCAAGGCCAAAATACCCAAGGGTAGTTTTAAGGTAGTCCCAATCCACCCTATCAAACGCCTTCTCTGCATCAGTAGAGAGGAGGGTGGACTGGGAGCACCTGCGAACATAGTGGATCAAGGACAGAGTGCGGAGAGAATTATCTCTGGCCTCTCTATTAGGAATGAACCCAGTTTGGTCAGCCGAGACCCATTTAGGTAAAAGGGGGAGCATTCTATTTGCCATTACCTTGCCATATAATTTGGTGTCAACGTTTAGGAGAGATATGGGTCTATAGCTACCACAAAGTGTGGGGTCCTTGTCGGGTTTGGGAATAACGGTAATGTGGGCAGATAAGGATTCCGGACGGAGGCCAGATTTGTGGGAGATTGAATTAGCATAAGTTGTGAGATGGGGGAGTAAAGTGTCTCTGAAGGTTTTATAATATAAAAGGGTGAAACCGTCCGGGCCAGGAGCCTTACCGGAAGGAGAGGATTTTAGCGCACATTGGAATTCTTCTACGGAGAAATCCGCTTCTAGGTCATTAAGGGCCGATTTTGACAGTTTTGGGAGGCCAGCGTCTCTAAGGTATTTGAGGATACGCTTACGTTTTTATGGTATTGATAGAGAAGCCAAACCTCCCTCCACATTATATAAATCAGCATAAAATTCCCTGAAGGCCTTTGAGATTTGCGGGGTAGTGTGCACTAGGTCCCCTGATGGCAATTTGATTTTGGGTATAAAGGATAAAGTTTTCTTAGCTGTAAGGGATCTAGCCAATTGTTTACCTGGTTTGTTACCCCATTCATACACTTTCTGAGATACGTAGTGAAATTTCCGCTTAGTTTCTAGGGCGAGGAGAGTTTTAAGTTCTTCTCTTTTAAGAGTGAGCGCTTCGAGGTGAGAGACGTGCAACGAGAGCTTATGCTTTTTATCTAATTCAGCAATTTGTTGTAGGACCTGTTTAAGCTGCTGGCCATGTTCTCTCTTTCTCCTTGCACCAAGTTCGATAAGGCTACCTCTCATTAGGGCCTTATGTGCCTCCCATAGAACAGAGGGGGAGGTGTCCGAGGCAGAGTTTTCTTTAAAGTATTGGGATAAGGTAGTAGAGAGGATGGAGACCTCTGTTGGGTTAGTGATGAGAGAGTCATTAAGCTTCCAGCTGTTGGGACGGGGAGATAAATCGGGTACGGTCAAGCTGACAGAAACAGGTGCATGGTCAGAGAGAGTAGCCTTCCCTATGTTGGCTGAGCTCAGGAGAGGAAGGTGGAAGTGATCTAGGAAAATATTGTCTATTCTGGAGTATGAGTTGTGCGTTTTTGAAAAGTGGGAGTAGTCTCTTCCTTTAGGGTGTAGGAGACGCCAAGCGTCCATAAGTTGTAGATCTAGTAGTTTTTTTTTTCACTTGTGCTAATCTTTTAAATGGGATACTGGAGCGGCCGTGGGATGTATCTATAGTGGGATCTAGAGGCATATTTATGTCCCCCGCCAGGACTAACATTCCCTCAGCGAATTGTGAAAGTTTTGTGAGGGTTTGGGTAAAAAAAGTAGGTTGATTACGATTGGGACAGTAAACATTAGCTAGGGTGCAACAAGTATTGCCAATATATCCTTTGACAAAAAGAAAGCGACCATGATCATCCGCTAACATGTCAGTAAAACGGAATGACGTACCTCTGCTGAGTCCAATGGCCACTCCCTTGGCCTTGTTAGTGTCCGATAGACTATAGTACCATTGAGGGAAGTGTTGCGAGTATAATTTCACTGAAGTAGTATGAGTCAAATAGGTTTCCTGAAGGAAAGCAATAGAACATGCGGAGTCCCTTAATTCTCGTAACACTTGATGTCTCTTTGCGGATACACTGAGGCCTCTTACATTATAAGAAAGGAGCTTTAGGTTAGCCATGTCATCAGCAAGAGGTAGACCACTACTTCATTTAACCTTGTATGCCAGTAATACAAAGGGGGAGGGGAGAGAGGGACCAGAAGAGGGGGGAGAGGAGAATCCAGGAAGGAAGAAGAAAGGGAAAAGAAAAAAGAGAGAGATATATGAAAAACATTAGAACAATCTATAGAACGAATGGGATTGAAAAAAGAGTCACGCAGAAGTCTGCGGTGTTCCCAGTGGGGATGAGGGGAGCAGGCAGCCAAAAAGGTTTCCCAGAGGGAAGTAACAAGGAGAAAATAAAGACTGCCAACTCCCATCAACCCCAAGAGAATAGGGGCAGGGAGCAAACGCCTTTGTGGGGGCATCAATGTGGAGCATTAAGCTCCGTCAGCTATCGGCCTGGAAAAAAAAAGGAAATTAACATTTATAAAGACAAGCAATGGTCAAAGCATGAATGCAACGCTCTCCAATCATCAGGTCAACTAACAGACTCAATGTGAGCATAATAACAGTGCTGTAGGAGTATAACTAAGAGTTTAGTAAGGCAAGTCAAACTTTTCGTATGGGAGAGAAATAATTGAAATCGAAGTGTAGGTTGTCATCCAGATAAGGAGGAAAACTATCAAGAGGGATGATTGTGTTCAGCAGAGTACCTCAACCATTCTTCTGAGATGAACATGGAGTTGAAACACGCCTTTGCTTGGCTGGGGTTTTCAGCCACTGGGAGGATTGGAGAGCAGAGAAAGTGGGTAAGGGGTTCTGCCAGCCTGGCAGCTCCACGTGCGGCAGGTTCAGGTCTCGGAGGAAGGTGGGGAGATCCTCAGGGAACCGCAAAGTGGAGGAGCGGCCATTCTTAGTAGCAATTAAGCATGCAGGAAAACCCCAACGGTAGTTAGTTCCATCACCTCTTAGTTGCTCCAAGAGGGGCTTTAAAGCCCTGCGGCGGTCAAGAGTCTCCTTAGATAGATCTGGAAAGATGTTAAGAGTAGCACCATCGAAGTCAATGTTGGGGGTGTTCCGCATCTTGGTCATGATGGCGTTTTTGTCTTCGAAATAATGGAGACGGCAAATCACATCTCTAGGTTGATCAGACGAGAAGTTGCGAGGTCTCAGAGCGCGGTGCACTCTGTCGAATCGCAAAGGATCCGTAGCAGGATTGGCCAGGATAGTATTAAAGATACCTCGAACCGAGGGTGGCTCATGTTACACTGGTGATCCTATTGCTAATGAGAATTCGCCAGTGACAGGAATCAGGATAGCGAGAATTCATCAATGACAGGATTTTTAGAAAATACAGGGATGGTACAGAATGTTGCAACTCCTAAATTGCCACTGAGAAAGCCACACCTTGCTCCCCTAGCGAATGAGGGAGCAACGTGTGCTAGCAGGTTGGTTGTTTTTTTTTCTCCTTGGTATGTCCTCCAAAGAAATTTGAATGTTGGGCAGTTCTTGCCAGCAACAGAATTGCCAGTATGACATTGACCTTGGGGTTTATATTACATTTAAATCACATTCTCCTGAAGTTGTATTTTGTGTACTCTAGGTTTGGTAGTTGATGCAGCAGCATCCAATTCTGACACCATTGCTACCGATTGGCATTTAGCTGGAGCTAGTTTTTCTTTTTGTGATGTGACAGGTGTACTATATGATACTTATTTGGGGGAATATGTACTATAAGTGGTGTTGTAGACGCCCTTTAGATTTTAGTGGAGTGTCTCTCTGAAATTCAGTTCTTGCACCTGATTCATGTACTTGTCAGACGGGTACATGAATCTGTCAGTCTGGCACCAAGGTCGGAGTGTCTATACAGTGCACTCCTGCTTTGTAGTAGGGATGGATGGAGCCTGATCGAGGACTGAGTGACTAATTCCCCATCACCTTGCTGTTTGGCAGTGGGCTGTTCCATAGTCACTATTGGGTTCACAATAGTGGCTTTCATATTCACCCGCTGCAGTGCACTGTCATTCAAAAGTTGGGCAGATCTGATGGCAAACTAGTCTTTCATTTCCCCGTTGTGCTCTGTCCACCCTATGACCTAGTTCTTGAATATGGGCATTGCCATATTTGGCTAATGACATTGCTACTACTCCCCAACGCTTTTTATTTTATTCCACAATTAGCTTTTGACTTGTGAATCTTCAGGCTCATAGCTGAACCAGGCTGAGGATATAGCCCTGTGGGGCGTCACAATGAACACTTTCCTGCTGAGCACTGCTGTACCTCTATATGCTATAGATCTGGTTTACCACCATTTTCCCAATCTGCAAACTTGTTCTTCTTTCAGAATCTGTTGCTACCAAAAACTGGCAGTCGGAACTACCTGACGGGAACAACCCCCCCCATTGATTTTATCTCTGCAAGGGCCCTGAAAAAAGGCAGTTTGACCTCCTTATCGGTGTAAGGGCCAATGTGCTTTTGCTTCTCTTTCATAAAATTATTTAAAGCCGAACTAAAGGGTCAATACTCGCCTGTCCAACGGTTCTTTGCCAGTATCTTCCGAGTGGCAGTCTTGGGGCCTCTTCATTGGCCGACGCAGATTGACATCCTAGCACACAGACTGGCTCAGCATTTTAAGTGGAGCTGCGCATGTGCAGCTCAATCTACAATACTTGAGAAGACAGCGAGCAGGCAAGGGGATTTTATTGCAGAAAAGACATTGCATGTCCCTTGCTGTTAAAGCTTGCCTACTCGCTGTTTTACAGTGGTACTTTAGTTTCGGTTGGATTCTGAATGGTGTTTTTTTTTTTTTTTTTTTTTTTTTTTTTCCCCCATTTAATTACATGGTTCTTTTTAAAGGGTTAGTTCACCTTTTTGCAGATCGCGAGAAGGAAGAACAAACTCGTAGCACCCTACCCAGTCCTGCTGGATAATCACCTGCTGGTGTAGTAGGTACTATAATGCTTCCAATGGTGAGCAAGGATTGGTCAGCGCCTACTTGGGACCACACTAACTGACTCTCTCTGAGCCCTTTTACTTCCACAATGGCATTGGCGGAAAGGAGTGTGGGCAAGTGTAAATGGGCCCATAAGATGAATAACTGAGAAGCTTGTTGAAATTATGAACATCCAAGATTAAATGACTTGACCATGTATACATATGGTAAAGTCTTGCAATAAATGACTGCTCCAGTTAAACACCGATTTGGGGGTGTGAGTGATTTGTGTGATGAGCCTTTTTGTGTTGTATTAGTGTGGACTTCGTCCCATATCAGTGGGTAATAAAATATATTCACTATGGCAGGGGTGGCCAAACTTTTTTCAAAGAGGGCCAGGTTTGATGAAGTGAAAATGCTCGAGGGCCGACCATTTTTGCCTGACATTCTTTGAACCATTAAAATTCGGTCTAAGTGTGTTCATTCGAGCACTAATACACTGCCCAACAAGAATTCTCATGCCTTTGTGACTGTGTGGTGAAGAGATGAGCTCAGGCGTATTATTTGGATATACCGTATTTATTGGCGTATATCACTTTTTAAGAGGGAAGTTTCAGGGAAAATTTTTTTTTTTTTTTTTTAAGAACTGTGAAGCAAAATAAGGGTCAGTGCCCATCTGAAGCCCCCCCCAATTGCCGGGAATGATCAGTGTCCATCTGCAGCCAGCCGTGCCCAAAAATTAAGCTTTATTCGTTTTAAATTTTGCCGCCGACAGCCGGATGTCCTGTGTATTCGGCTGTACTCTGCTCCTCTCGCAGTTATGCCCCTTGGCCCGGCTTCTACGATGGACATAACACACGTCCAATGGCGGGACTGGGCGTGACTGCGAGCCGAGTACACGGTACACTCGGCTTGGGCTATTTGAAGGGAGCTCGCTCCTCTTCACCTCACAGGCAGCAGGGATCGGCGTATAACACGCACAAAAGCGCGTGTTGTATGCCGATTAAATATGGTATATCTTTTGTGGCGCTGGGAGATTGTCGGGGGGCACAAAAGATACGTGTGTGTGTGTATAACCAGGCGGGCCGTTCAAAACCGGGTAGCGATTGGTCCACGGGCCGGACTTTGGACATGCCTGCACTATGGTTTGTGTCTCTTTTCAGATATTTTTTACTGCCTGCCGACATTTATTAAACACCATATATTTACTGGAATCTTTGTGAAATACTTTAATGAATTTCCATATTTGCAATGTACCGTGCGATTTTATGTTAAAGTATGTGCAGAAAGACATATGATCTTCATGTCAGTGCCTAATTTTTCTCTAACGTTTTAAGACCTGTGCTCTGAAGTTGTGGACGTTAAGGCTGGGTTCACACTTGTGCATTGTGTTTTTGAGTTCCGGTTTCTTTGCCAAGTTCTCAATCAGTTGTTCAGCGGTTCCTTTGCGTTTTAGCTGCGGATTTGCTGACCTGAGGGGGAAGTGTACAGTGGGTGACCGCGATCTCGCCGCTGTTATCATGAGGGGGAGCTCCACACCAAATTTTTAATAAAAAAAAAAAAAAAAAAAAAAAAAAAAAAAACACGGAATGGGTTCCCCTCCAGGAGCATACCAGGTCTGGTATGGATTTTAAGGGAAATCCCCCTACGCCGAAAAAACGGCATAGGGGTCCCCCCAAAATCCAGACCCTTATCTGAGCACGCCGGTCAGGAAAGGGGGTGGGAGCGAGCACCCCCCCTCCTGAACCTTACCAGGCCGCATGCCCTCAACATGGGGGGGGGGGGTGTTTGGGTGCTTTGGGGCAGGGGGCCGCCCTGCAGGGCCCCCCCCCACCTCAAAGCACCCTGCCCCCATGTTGAGGACAAGGGCCTCTACCCGACAACCCTGGCCGTTGGTTGTCGGGGTCTGCGGGGGGCTTATCGGAATCCAGGGGTCCCCAGATCCTGGCCCCCCACCCTATGTGAATAAGTATGGGGTACATCGTACCTGTACCCATTCACCTGGTGGAAGAAAAATGTAAAAAAAAACGCAACACTACACAGGTTTTTTTTAAAGTAATTTATTAGGCAGTTCGGGGGGGGGGGTCTTCCGATTTCGGGTGTCTCCTTCCCGCTCTCCGGTGCTTTCTTCCTTCTGCCGGTCGCCTTCTTCCCTCCTTTTTTCTATTCTCGATGTTGACACAATGCTCTCTGCCGGTTGCACGGTGCGCAATGATTTATATAGGTATGGGGCGTGGTCACCGGGTGATGCCACCTGGTGACCCCGCCCCCGTATGACGTCGGTCCCATCATTCCCCGGGACTGATGTCATACGGGGCAGGGTCACCCGGTCTCCATGCATATATAAATCATTGCGCAACCGGCATTACAGCGGCAGAGCGCGTCGTGTCAACATCTCGCATAGGTGTGAATGGGGCATTGGGGTCTGTTTACATCAGCAGGTGCACATTACACTCTGTATAAAGGGATGCCTGCTGGTGTGTGAAGTGTAGAGGTGCTGCTATGTGTTACAACACATCACATTGTTTACTTTTTTTATTTATTTTTTATTTAAAGTTTATTGCTTTCTCAGAGGCTGGGCAATGCTGCCCAATGCAGCACAACAGAGTTGGTGTGAACAAGTCCTTTAAAGTGTTGCTAAACCCAGTGCCTATGAATCTTCTTCTTTTTACATTAAAATACTGCCACTTTTTTTTTGGGCTTGTCTGTATACCACGGTCACGTGATGAATGGCAGGGTCTGCCTGAGTACTTGGTGTTCAGGTAGGAGGATATTTACACTATAGCCTGTGTCCTCGTACTGTTATGGGAGTGCGGATCATCCTTGAATCAAGAGGGGACATCCCACCCACTGGTTTTTTTTTTTTTGTTAGCTGGCAGGGAGGGACTAGGCTGTCATTTAGGATCTGTATACACACCCACATGTGTGATGTCAATATCGTGTGACCTGAGAAGCTCAGCTCAAACAGGAAATGTGCGCTCCAGCGATAGAGACCAAACTAAGCATGTGCAGCAGTACTACCTTCACTGTCGTATCTGGCCTTGCCAAGAGACCCTGCAGGAGGAGGAGGATCTGTTCATACAGGATTGAAAAGCCTTTTTACACAATACAGAGGATTATCCCCTTAGGCCCCTTTAACACTGCCACAAATTGAAAGGCGTGTGCATATATGCGTGTGTGTGAGAGAGATATAGATAGATAGAGATATCTATCTATCTATCTATCTATCTATCTATCTATCTATCTATCTATCTATCTATCTATCTATCTATCTATCTATCTATCTATCTATCTATCTATCTATCTATCTATCTATCTATCTATCTATCTATCTATCTATCTATCTATCTATCTATCTATCTATCTATCTAATTTTCAGGGAATGCCTGTGATAACTTGGCCTATGGACCTCAACTCGCATCATAGTACAGGGACTACTTTGAAGTTGGTGCAACTTAGTCTCAGATATGAATGGTTATCATGGGGGTGCAACTTTGGACATCAGTCGCATAAGTGTGAAAGGGGCCTTAAGTTCCACAGTGAGAATAAGCAGCTTATCTGCATATACAGACAATTTTTCTTGTTACCCACAACAGTAAAATCTAAGTCAGCAGCTGCAAATACTGCTGAGGCTGACTTTCAATATATGGACACTTGCCTGTCCAGGGAGACCACGATGTCAGCATCCCAGCCGATCTTCGTGTCAAATGCAACAGCCGCCATTGCCAGTAAGGGAACACGACAAGCCTGTTCCCTACTGCGCACGCGCTGCACTTTCTAATGGGCCTATCGGTGGAGTGGGGGCCGAGCTTTGCTGGGGAGCCATCTCTGGAAGGGGACCTGTCAAAGATGTTTGAACTGTATTTGTTTACAAAAGTTTTTATTTGGAAGACAAAATGACAAACTTCAGTATAAGGCCCCATGCACACGAGACGCAGGTGCAAACTCTGCTGAACACACGTTTTTAAACGCTGAAACCGGCGTTTATAAACGCGCGTTTTACCGCGTTTGCGTTTATAAGCGTTTCATCATAGACCCTCCCTAAGCTCAAAAAAACAGTAAATTTTAACCATTTCAGCCAGTTTGTGAGACCAGAGTGAGTAGCAGCAGCTGAGAGAGCAGCAGTGTACTTGTATTTAGCGTATCACTTGCCACATCATCTGCCACAAGTTGTGGATTGTCCACTTGCCACGTCACCTGCCACAAGTTGTGGATTGTCCACTTGCCACGTTACCTGGCCACGTCACCTGGCCACGTTACCTGCCACATCAGCTGGCCACGTCACCTGCCACATGTTGTGGATTGTCCACTTGCCATGTCACCTGCCACAAGTTGTGGATTGTCCACTTGCCATGTCACCTGGCCACATCACGTGCCACGTCACCTGGCCACGTCACCTGCCACAAGTTGTGGATTGTCCACTTGCCACGTCACCTGGCCACGTCACCTAGCCATGTTACCTGCCCACATTACCTGCCACGTCATCTAGCCACGTCACCTGCCACAAGTTGTGGATTGTCCACTTTCCACGTCACCTGGCCACATCACGTGCCACGTCACCTGCCACAAGTTGTGAATTGTCCACTGGCCACGTCACCTGGCCACGTCACCTGCCACGTCACCTGCCACAAGCTGTGGATTGTCCACTTGCCACGTCACCTGGCCACGTCACCTGGCCACATCACCTGACACAAGCTGTGGATTGTCCACTTGCCACGTTACCTGCCACAAGTTGTGGATTGTCCACAATGCAATGCAAGCAATTACAGTTTTCTTTTATATTTTTTAATAGTTTTTCATCATTTGCCATCATTTTTGAGATTTCTAATGTTAAAAAATAGGTCACCTTTAAAAACGCTTATAAACGCAAACGCGGCAAAACGCTGGTACCGCGTTTAGCCGCGTTTAGCGTCTGAAACGTGGAAAACTTTTGCGTCTGAACCCATTTTTTTGCTTCTGGAAAAACGAGGTTAAACGCAACTGCTTGTAAACGCCAAAAAACGAAAGTGTGTGCATGGACACATAGGATAACATTGAATGGGTTCAGGAGCAGTTGAAAAAAGCGTCCAACTGCCTCTGAACGCACGTTCAACAGCAAATAACAGCGTCTCGTGTGCATGGGGCCTAAAGAGTTATACAAAATACAGTAGTGCTAGGGTTTACAAGGTCTGTACGTGAGAATGGCAACAACGGTTATATCAATACGCAATCAGTATCAACCATAAGGACAAGATAACATTTGGGTGTGAGGGTAGAGTGGTGTGGATAAAAGTCCCATAGGAGTAAGCTCAATAATATGTTAAAACAGTATGTTCTATTAAAGCGGAGGTTCACCCACATTTTGAAGTTTCGTGACAACAGTCCCTCTTTGCGTGTGTATATAACTAAAAGACTAACTTTCTTCTTTCTTCTTTCCTGAGCAGTTTTCTTTCTTCTTTCCTGAGCAGTTTTCTTTCTTCTTTCCTGAGCAGTTTTCTTTCTTCTTTCCTGAGCAGTTTTCTTTCTTCTTTCTTCTTTCCTGAGCAGTTTTCTTTCTTCTTTCTTCTTTCCTGAGCAGTTTTCTTTCTTCTTATTTATTACTACTTCCAGGATTTCCTCCCACGGCAGTAGGCGTGTCCTTTTCTGTGACATTGTCCTGCAATGTCTCCTGGGAGCAAACTGTCCTGCTTCCCAGGAGTAATATAGTTACACCTTCCTTCCAAACATAACGATAATTTAATCGTCACGTGACTCGTCTACCCGGTCACGTGACGAGAGCGCGGTTTCTTTTTTGTTGAATGGCATCACAACTGGGCGTGTACTTTAACTGTTGATGCCCGTTGTGATGGCAACCAGGAAGTGTTGACGGCGCTGCTCGCCGTCAACACTGCACATGCGCGAGATACCGCGATGAATGCTGGGAGTCAAGCATTCATCGCTACCTGGAAGAATATGCAAGTGGGCTTCAAGATGCCCACAAGCAAAATGGGAAATGCAGGAAACATTATATAAAGTGTTTTTTTTTATCGCAAAACGGACGGGGGATCTTTACCAGCACGGAAGAAGTGAGTAATTACAATGCATATGTTCTTGCATAGAATGCATATAAAAAAAAAAAAATGTATGGACCGCGGAACCTCCACTTTAAGTTGGAGACCAATACATCCACTTTCTATTGTATGTGTGTATGCTGTCAGAGTATGGTGGATCCACTCAGATAATCTAAGCCTCCATTCTGGATAAGACCTGGGACCAGGGTAGGTTGTGTGATTTCCAGTTTAGGGCGATCATCCATTGAACGGAGCTTATCAATGAATGAAGTAGTCTAGTACAAGGTAAGGGGATGTCTGAAACCTCAGCATAAAGAATGCAGATTTGTGGGGAGAGGGAGATTTTTTTTCTTTCTTGAGTGAGTGTTCTAATGTGGTTATCACTGCCTGCCATATGGGTTCGAGAAGTTTGCAGCTCCAGAATATGTGGAGATAGTTCCCTTCATCAGGGCAGCCTCTAAAGCAAGTATGGGAGACTGAGGGATAAAATGAATGGATCTTGGCAGGGGTCATATCCCATCTAACAAAAAGTTTAAGGGGGGATTCCCTAAAGGCTGCTGCACGATTGCTTTTGCGGAGGTTGTCTATCATTTTTAACCAGGTTTCTATGGGAAGAGAGCAGCTCAGGTCAGTTTCCCATCGTATCATAGGGCCTGTTTTCTCAGGTTGGTGTTGATCATTTAAGAAATTGTAAATTTGTGAGATGACACCCTTATCTCTATAAGAGGATGTGCAGATGCGCTCAAAAGTGGTGCATGGGGTATCGATGGAAAAAGAATAGTGGGTGGCAAAAAAGTTTTGGATTTGAAGATATTGGGGGAGTTCAAAGTCAGGGAGTTTGTGACGGGATTGGAGGGATGTGAAGGTTGGGAATTTTAGGTTGATCACTAGTGATTTAAGAGTGGTTAATTTGAGCCGAATCCAGTGATGGAAGAGATTGTAGTTTGGGAACGCGGGGGTAAATCTGGGATCTCCCAGGAAGTTGGCCAGTGGGGGGGTAGTTGAGGACAAGGCATAATAATCATTGATTTTATTTCATAGTTGCAAAGAGTGGGCAATAATCCATGTTTTTCTTAGTAAGAGAGCGGTATTGAGTTATGGGGGACCACAGGATGCCCCGTAATGATAGATGGAAGAAGATTCGAAGATTAACCATGGAATGTGTGTAGTGGGGGAATGCCATTGGGCCATATGTGAGAGTCTGGCTGCTAAATAATAGTGCCAGAGGTGTGGGAGGAAGCTCTTCTTCTGCCCCCCCCCCTTTTTTTTTCCCTTACGGTACATTGCTTGTGTCCTAGGTTCGATTCCCCACCAAGAATGTTAGTTTCATGTAATGTAAATGTTTCACTTCTTGGTTTCTTGAATGGGTTTGCTGGATGCTCCTGGTTTATTTCCATAATACAAAAGCATACTGGTAAGATAATTGCCTTGCACTCATATTAACCCTAGTGTGCAGGTGTTTGTGTCTGATAGGCACTTGACACTGTCGGCCAGCTGTTCTCAACCGTTTTACCCATAAATTTAATTTCCAGGCCTCAAAGGAACCCGTACTAAAAACCAAATACTTGGGAGTCAATAGCCCTTTTACATTGGTGTTCAGCAGGAATAATTCAATGCTTGCACAATGCTAATTGGTGTCATTCTGCTGACTTTGCCAAGTGTTTTTGGTCCTGGAACTATGCAGGCACCATCAAATGGAAGGTCAACTAGCCACAGCTCAAGGACTCCTTGGCAACCTCTGGAGGCACTTTAGGGTTACACGGAACCCTGGTTGAGAACGGTTGCTGTAGGCTTTTTAGGGAGGCTATTGATGCTAATGTGTCAATGTCTTCTTCTGCATAAGGTCTTGGCATATAATAAATGCTAAATCGATTGGATTCGATTTTTGTGGACCTTTTTTATGTATGGAGCCTGATGAAAACCGTGACAGTATTCTTTTCTTACATGTGTTAAATGATCATAAATTTAGACAACAGGTCTTCAGTCTCTTCCCTGGTTTGGAAGGCAGTGAAACGTTCAGTCCATTTTGACAAGTGATACAAATTTAAACTGAGCGCTCCTTGGAAAAATTAAACGACTCTTGCAGTGGGGCTCTTTTCCATGCTGCAATGGTTCAATGCCTGTACTCTTCCTCCCACTTTTTTTTTTATTTTATTAGTTTTGCTTACCTTAAATTTTTCACAAACCAGTCCCGAGAGCGCTTTTTTTTTTTTTTTTTTTTTTTTTTTTTTTTTTCTGAACAACATTTTACTTGCATAATCCCTCACTCCCACAGGCTCCTTTTTTTTTTTTTTTTTTTTTTTTTTATGCTCCAAGACCGGCCCCCACAGCTCTTCTCTAAGGTTCTTGGAGGTCATCAAGCACAATGCAGGATAAGCAGCACTGCATTGTAAGTTAGGATGCCAAGGGCCCACCCACAACATTAAAGTGTAAGTCAAGTCAAATCCTAACTATACTTAAACCTGCTCCCACCCCCATGTTGAGCCTATTTTAACTTTCCTGTAAAGGAAAGCTGTTTATGCTTGCCTATTCTGAAGCCGGTCTGGTCAAGTAATCGGCTCCCAGTGCTGGCTTCAATGTAGAGCAGGAACAGCCGACAACCAAAACCCCATAGGTCTGTGGGTGACATCACCGCGTAGGCTCTACAGTTGCTGTCTGCCATCTCTCCTTCACTGAAGCCGGCTGCTGGAAAGATCATGTGACTGGACTGGAGCACCCTCCGTATAGGCAAGTATAGACCTTTCCTTTCACTGGGTATTTGGAAGAAGCTTCTAAGGGGGATAGGAGCAGGTTTAAGTATAGTTAGGATTTGAATGAATTTCTATTCTTCTTTGGTCACAAGGAAGAGAAGAGCGCCTTCTAGGAATATGGTAAGTAAAGCTGCTTTCCAAAACGTCTTTCAGGACAGCACCCGAGAGATCATGACTCCTCCTCCTACAGGAAACACCTCATCAATTAAGTCTTTAATTGGAGGCCTCCACGTTGCTTCCATCAGTTTTTGTGTTTCCTCCAGCCGGAGGACCACCTCTGGTGAGAGCCATGATCTCTCAGGGCTTTCCTGGGAGACAAAGGTTCTCAGTCTTTTTTTTTCTTAGGAGAGTGATCCTCCCACTTACCTCCTAGCATGGATGGTCCCGTCGGCTCCCTCTTCCGTGCTCAGGGAGAGCCTGTACAGCCTGGGAGGGCTGCCTCCTTTTTTTTTCTCCAGAGCGGGTCGCTTGCTATAGCGGCATGGAGCTTTACAGCGGCCGCCATTGTTCTGGTGGCCGAGGAGAGCCTCGGCCGCGTCCTGTATGGGAAGAGGCAGCACTTCCGGGTTGGCGCGCGTGTCATTTCCGGCCGCAGAGGGCAGGGTCACCTGGTGCCTTTAAAGTTCCGGTTCCAGGTCAGCGCGGTGGCGTTTTCGAATCTGGAACCGGCGTTTTCTTCACCAAGCGTCCGCAGACTGCTATGAATAGCGATGCAGCGGATAAGGGGGCAAGCCAAGGCACCAGCAAGGCTAAGGTAAGGGACTGTGTCCTATTTACACTGGGCCGTTTTCTCCTGTGGGGGGGTTATTCACCCTTCCCCCCCCCCCCCATCTCCCTCACCCCCCCATCTCCCTGGTGGTGCAGTGGCTGGTGATTTAGCATGTCTGCATAATATCTAGGGGTTTTTGTAAAAGGTGGTGGTGGTGGTGGTGGTGCATGGCTTGCGGGGCACAAGGAAGTGAAGGTGTTTTTTTTCATATGTGCACCTGGGTGTATTGATTTGTACTGTGTAACAGTTTTTTCTTAGCGTGGTCCCTGGTTTTTTTATTTTCTGTTTGTGCAGGCCAAAAGTTATGCTCAACCAGTGAAGAGAAGGTGCCCTGTCTGCAAGGAAAAGATAAGCGAGGCTTGGACCAAGTCGCTTTGTGCAGATTGCACTGCAAATGTAGTCAGGGAAGAGTCTCCATCCTTTTGTGGCGATCTAGTATCTACAATTAAGGATGAACTCCGTGCCACCTTTCAAGCTTTTAGGTCAAACCTAAGAGAAGAACCAGGCCCCTCAAGGGAACCTAGGGCTCCGCAGCCTTCTTCAGAACCCCAAGACGGCTCTCAAATATTATTAGGAGGTTCGCTAGACGCTTCCCAAGAATCTGCTTCCCTTGCTCCAGATGGAACAGACTCTCTGAGGAGGAAGAAAATGAAGCAGAGAGCGCTTCTAAGTACAAAATGTCGCTTGAAGAAGTCGCAGGACTTTTAAAAGTAATCCATGCGACTTTGGGGATTGAAGAGGAAAAGAAGGAGCTCTCCCTACATGACCGCATGTATGCAGGTTTGGGCGATCCAAAAAGCCGTGTTTTTTCCAGTCCATTCAATAATCTCGGACATGATTAAAAAAGAGTGGTTGTAACCTGAGAAAAAGCCTTTTTTTTTTTTTTTCCCCGGTCTCATAAGAGAAGATTTCCATTTGAGGACAACCCGGATTCCATCTGGAACAAGGTTCCAAAACTGGACTCTGCTTTTTCACAGGTCTCAAAATCAACTGACCTTGCCTTTTGAGGACATGGGCATGTTAAAGGAGCCCATGGACAAAAGAATGGATTTGCTTCTTAAAAGGGCCTGGCAGTCCGTGATGAACAATCTAAAACCAGCAATGGCAACAACCTGTGTCGCTAGGAATTTAGAACACTGGATTAACCAGATGAAGGCCCATGTTACGGCGGATTCCCCAAAACAGGAGATTCTGGACTCCTTTACAACGCTTTCTGCAGCAGTATCGTATATTGCGGATGCTTCAGCAGAATCCATTCGTATGTCAGCCAGGTCAGCGGCTTTGACCAATTCTGCTAGGAGAGCCTTGTGGCTTAAAACTTGGCCAGGAGATGCTGCATCTAAAAACAGACTGTGTAGCATTCCCTTTGCAGGGGATTTGCTATTTGGTTCTGAGCTGGAGTCCATTCTTGACCGTACGGCTGACAAAAAGAAGGCGTTTCCGGTCAAAAAACAGGTACAGACCCGTAAGCGGTTTTTTTTCGTCCCCAAAAAGGACAACAGGAAGGAAAAACGCAAACCAAAAGGAAGCAGTGGTCTTCCCAGAAACCAAAAGGTAGGAGTGGAGTGCTCTTCAATCCTCCTGCGACCTCCGGAAAGCCGCAGTGACAATCCACCCCAAGTAGGGGGAAGACTCCAGGAGTTCATTCCCCAGTGGAGAGACATCACTACAAATCAGTATATTGTAAACATGCTCTCCCAAGGATACATGGTGGAATTCACGGAAGAACCCCCAAAGAGATTCCTAGTGACAAACGTCCCGAGGGATCCGGTCAAGGCACTCTCCATGAAGTCCCTAATTCAGGAACTGATATCCCAGAGAGTCATTGTTCCGGTTCCAACAAAGGAGTTCTTCCAGGGGTTCTATTCTCACGTTTTCCTTGTACAGAAACCTTCAGGAAAGTACCACCTCATCCTAAATCTAAAAATGCTGAATTTGTCAGTATACAAAAGATTTCGGATGGATTCCATTTTCTCAGTAAGAAGCCTCCTGAGTCAAGGATGCTTCATGGCGTCAATAGATTTGCAGGACGCATACCTCCACATTCCTTTTGCTGCCAGATCTCAGAGATATCTGAGGTTAGCACTGAGAGAAGGGAAGAAGGTGGTACACCTGCAATTCAGAGCTCTTCCATTCGGCCTGTCATCTTCTCCAAGGGTGTTCACGAAGGTAATGGCCGAAGCTCTAGCACCCTTGCGTCTAGAGGGAATTTCAGTGATTCCTTATCTAGACGACCTGCTACTGTTTGCCCAAACCAGAGATGGACTTCAGAGAAACTTGGACAGAGCCTGTGCTCACCTAGAATCCATCGGATGGATACTAAACCTCCAAAACTCCAATCTGATTCCCTCTCAGGAGGTGTTATTCCTGGGTTTCCGTATCAACTCTGTGGAGCAAAAGATTTTTCTCCCAGAAGAAAAACGGGAAAAGCTGTTAGAGGTTGTGTCACTCTTACAATCCAGTCAGCTTCTGTCCATCAGGAAGGTCATGTCAGCATTAGGAACCCTGACCTCTTCCATACCGGCAGTACAGTGGGCAAAGCTCCATTTCAGACCGCTGCAAAAGTTTCTGTTAAAAATCTGGGATCGCCAGCAAAATTCACTGGTGAAGATCCCCACCAAAGTAAAGAGGAGTCTCTGGTGGTGGAAGAACCAGGCAAGACTCTCAGCAGGCCTGTTATGGTCCTTTCCAACCCATGTAAGGCTAACAACTGATGCCAGCTCCTGGGGTTGGGGGGGCTCACATGAGCGGTCGTTGGGCTCAGGGATCTTGGTCCACAAGGGAAGCACTGAGATCCTCAAACTGGAGGGAACTAAAGGCGATAGAAATGGCCTTATTGTTCTTTGCAGAAGAAGTCCAAGGGCGACATACACAAATCCTGTCGGACAAGGCCACGGCGGTGGCTTACATAAACCGACAAGGGGGCACCAGAAGCAGAATACTTCAAGGCCTAGCAGAGAGCATTCTAAATTGGGCAGAGCTCCATACTCAATCCTTGTCCGCGGTCCACCTAAAAGGGACCCTAAACAGGATAGCGGATTTCCTCAGCAGGAACCAGGTGTACGAAGTGGAGTGGCAATTGAATCCAGATGTCTTCAATCTAATAGTGAAGAAATGGGGACAGCCAAGAGTGGATCTCTTTGCGACTCAGGAAACAAATATCCCTCTTTTTTTTTTTTTTCCCTGAACAGGAACGAGTCATCTCTGGGGGTAGATGCTCTGGCGCACAGTTGGAATTTTCACCTCTGCTACGCCTTCCCTCCATTTCAGCTGATTCCGCAGGTCATAACAAAAATCCGGAAAGAGGATATGACTGTAAACCTCATCACTCCCTTCTGGCCCAAAAGGCCTTGGTTTTCGGCTCTTCTACAGATGCAGATCAAACCATACTGGCACCTTCCATTGAGACAAGACCTTCTGTTACAAGGTCCTCTTTTTCACCAAGAAGTAAAAAAGCTAAAACTCACAGCTTGGCTTCTGAGGAGCAACTCTTAAGGAGAAAAGGATTCTCTGATAGGTTGGTGGCTACCCTCCTATCTAGCAGAAAGAATGTTACCAGAGCAATATATCACAAAGTCTGGAAAGTCTTTAACTCCTGGTTCACTACATCCGGCAGACCATTTAAAGCAGATTTCTTCTATCCTGGAATTCCTGCAAGAAGGAGCAGACAAGGGCCTAGCGGTCAGTACCCTAAAAGTTCAGGTGGCCACACTGGGGGTATATTTTGAGAAATCTATTTCATCAGAACCCCCAGTAATCAGATTCTTTAAAGCCCTCACTCGGGCTAGACTGATAGTGATCAAAAACTGTCCGTCATGGGACTTGTCAGTCGTTCTACAGGCCCTGACCAGGGAACCTTTCGAACCTCCTAATTTAACCTCCCTGAAACTAATTACTTTGAAAACAATTTTTCTAGTAGCTATTACAACAGCTCGAAGAATCAGTGAGCTGCAAGCTTTATCTATCAGGGAGCCATTTTTTTTTTTTTCTATTCTTTCAGACAGGATTGTGCTGAAGACGGATCCTAATTTTTTACCAAAGGTTGCTTCAGTTCAAAATAGAACCCAGGAGATAATACTTCCTACTTTTTGTTCTAATCCGTCAGGTAAGAAGTAAGAATTCCATACCCTGGATGTTAAAAGAGCAGTCTTAAGTTACCTGGAAGCTACTAAAGACTTTCAGACGCACTATTCATTCTATTTTCCGGAAATAAAAAAGGAAGACAAGCTTCTAGAGGAACCATTGCCAGGTTGAGAATGGCTATCTCGGACGCCTATTCCCTTACAGGCCAGGAGAGTCCAGTATGTATCCGGGCTCATTCTACTAGAGCTTCGGAGGTGAGTTGGGCAGAAAAAGCTGGTGCCACCCCCGAACAAATCTGTAAGGCAGCTACATGGACAAGTCTGACGACCTTTACCCGTCGTCATAGATTAGATCTCATGATGGCTGGGGACCAAGCTTTTGGAAGGAAAGTCTTACAGGCTGTTGTCCCACCCTAAATGGGGTAAGTCTCGATTATCCTCTCTCGGGTGCTGTCCTGAAAGACGTTTTGGAAAAATGCAAGTTAGACTTACCAGTAACTTGTTTTCCAATAGGCTTTCAGGACAGCAGGATCCCACCCTTTTTTTATGCTGTTGCTGTAATACTATGTAATAACTGTCACTTACCGTATTTATCGGCGTATAACATGCACTTTTTTCCCTTAAGATCAGGGGAAAATCGTGGGTGCGTGTTATACACCGATACCCACTGATCCCGGCGATCTCCGCTGACTGAGCGGAGCGCAGCGATCGCCGCCGAGATACACATAGCCGAGTGTACTCGGCTATACTCGGCTTTTCTCGGCTCTGCTCACAGTCACGCCCAGTCCCGCCATTGGACCTGTGATATGTCCATCATAGGGCGGGACTCGGCGTGACTGTGAGCGAAGCCGAGTATAGCCGAGTACACTCGGCTATGTGTATCTCGGCTCCGCCCAGTCCCTGCGTTCTCGGCGGCGTTCGCCCTGCTCCGCCCAGTCTCGGCGGCGCCAATTTTGAAAACTGGGCAAAGGCTGCACTGGGCACTGGGCAAAGGCGGCACTGGGCACTGGGCAAAGGCGGCACTGGGCAAAGGCGGCACTGGGCAAAGGCGGCACTGGGCAAAGGCGGCACTGGGCACTGGTAAGGCTGCATTTAAATGTAAGTTTTTTTTTTTTTTTTTTTTTTTTTTTTTTCCTTAAACTTCCCTCCTAAACTTGGGGTGCGTGTTATACGCCAATAAATACAGTATGTGTTGCAGCTGGGGCTGGAGGTTCTCTACAAACAACTGATGGAAGCAACGTGGAGGCCTCCAATTAAAGACTTCATTGATGAGGTGTTTACTGTAGGAGGAGGAGCCATGATCTCTCGGGTGCTGTCCTGAAAGCCTATTGGAAAACAAGTTACCGGTAGGTCTAACTTGCATTTTTTTTTAGTTGTGCTCTAGGCATTCTTGAAAAACATTTTGGTGTGTTTTTAAAGCAGTTTTCCATGGAGGAAGCAGCAGAGTTTCTTCATGGCAATGCAGGACAATGGTTATGTTGTCACAGGAAGCATTTAGCAGCTAAAAGTGGAGCAACCAGTTATTGATTGTGAAGGGTCAATTACTTTTTCCCCACAGATGACTGCACACAATCCATACAAGGGGAATTGCATAAAAACAATACTGCTGTCATATTCTCCACTCTGGCTTTATTCATATACTACTAAAAATATAGATATTGTTAGAAAAGGGATAGATTTGGTTTGAACTGTCAGTGCTGGCAAGCATCAGATTTTGGCAGTGGTTGTAAAATAACTTAAAATTTGAATCTATTCTGTGAAAATTTAAAGCGGTGTCTGAGAAGATGGAAATTTCTGATGGTATTTGAACACGTGACCTTGGCGGTAAAAATGATGCCTGCACTCGGGTTGTTTTTCACAAAAAAAAAAAAAAAAAAAATTGAAATGACCGCCACATTTAAGGCCATTCATGTTCCCCCTTCTTTTTTTTTTTTTTTTCTTCCCCCATATGAAATATGCCAACAGGCGTAGTAATATGCATCTGCACCATCATCACTTGTGTTGACCTGCAGTGTGGCAAAGCATGATTCAGTGCAGTAACCATTTCTATCAATGGAAACCACATGTGGCAAAAAAGTGAAAATGCGTCTTTATATTGGGCTCTATCCAGAGAAGTATGCAGGTCTCAAAGTGCAACTCTAAGTGCAAGAATAACTGCAACATAGGAATCCCAGTCCTTTGAACGGTCGCAAACTAGACAAGTTTTTGAACTTTCCATCTCCTCAGGTCATTTTCTACAACCATACTTCTGGTGTTTTACTTGGTTTGGACAGGTACCCCCAGCGCCCACTTCTGCTCGAGTTGCCTAGGCGGCCTGAAGTTCTTTTCTCCCCCTCCCCTGCAATCTTCTGGGACATTTTATCCCCAAAGATTGCCCGGCCATTGAGGATGCGCAGTGTGACCGGCTGTGAAGCCGCAAGCTGTCAAAGCCGGGTGCCCCCACTTGTGATACTGGGGACAGGCAGGGAAGAGAACCAAGGGTTTGGGTGGCCATATCGCTGGATCGTGGGACAGGTGAGTGTGTGTTTAAAAGACAGCAGCTACACTTTCTGTAGCTGCTGACTTTTAAAGTGGTTGTAATCCCCCATAAAAATAAACCTGTAAGGCAAAGGCATAATGAGCGAGTATGTGCCGCATACTAGCTCATTATGAAATACTTGCCTTAGAATGAAGCGTCTGCATCACATTCCAGTCACCACCAAGGGAGCTGACTCCCCCCTCCCCCCTGCATGCGCGTGGGAGTCCTCCGTTCCGGCAGCATCCGCTGGACCTTCAGAGCACATGCCCCGCTGACGTCAGCGGCTGCATGCAAGGTGAATATCTCCTAAACTGTACAGGTTTAGAAGATATTCATTTTACTTACAGGTAAGCCTTCACCTACAGGCTTACACTTTACCCCCAAAATGTTTTTTTTTTTTATAAAGGGGTATACAACCACTTTAATAAACACAAATGATTGGAACTTCACTTTAGGTAGATCTTTCTTACCGTGTTACACCCTAAATATGGGTGTAACATGTGCACCCCCTGCCCACCCCTTCCTCCCAAACTGCCCATTTCTCCCCAGTGATTTCTTCCCCTTTTTTAAATTGCTACAAACTGTCATTCATTCATTCAGAGATCTATAAATAAACTGCAAGTCCAATCCGCCACTGCAGTGGTGATAAATGGATTCCAAGTGCGGGGTCTACAGCCCACGCTTTCTGTGTCTGTGTCTGTGTCTGTGTCTGTGTCTGTCTGTCTCTTATCCACAAGAATACACCCCTATTTAAAGATGTCCAAATTGGTCTCAATTAGCCATTTTCCCTTCCCGGTGTCATGTGACTCGGTGGTACAAGGTCTGAGGTGTGGTAAATTTGGTGTTCTCGCTCTCTTACTGGTCACTGGAAGTTCAACATGGCACCTCATGGCAAAGAACTCTGAGGATCTAAAAAAAATTAATTTTCTCTTATCGTCCATGGACCGACACAGCTCTCATACTGATTACATGTGAGTATATGTCCCTGCTTGCAGGAGAAGACCTAGGCAGAATGTTAGATGTTAAAACATTCTAGAACAAGCTAGAGCTGAACAGCCCCGCCCAGGGGGGCAGTCCCTCCGGACATTACCCTCCCACCTGCAGCCAGCAGCCTCGTTTTTTTTTTTCTGCCTAGCAGAAGAAGACATGGCTCTCTCAGGAGCCAGTCTCCTGGAAGATTTTTGCTTTTAAAATTTTATTCCTTTGGGAATTTTTTTATTTTATTTTTGAGACCTTCAATCAACTGTCGGCTGGGCAACAGGTTGGGTACACTAGTATCCTCGTAGTCTTCCTTGTCCGACCATCGAGCGTGCTGATCCTCGCCTTGTGTGCGTGAGACTCAGTTCACAACTGGCTCCAGGGGTGACCGGGTTGCTTTCATGCTCCCGCGGTCCTCTCAAGATTGAACAATACCTACTGTATCTTTCGCGGTTGACTGGGCCGACAGCTACGCAGTACGACTGATAGGTCTGTCTGAGACAAGCCAGTGGGTCCCTCTATTGGCACCAAGGGTGTTCTCCGAGGTGCTTGCGGGACGGGTAAGTAGTCTCTCCTGAAAAGGTGAGTACATGCTGGCTGTGTTTCTGTGTGTGGGGGGGTTCTCCCTGTCTCCCCCCTGTTATGCTGCTCTCTGCACCCTGCTGGTGCTGTGTGGGGATGCCTGGGGGGGGGTCGTTCTGCCCTCGGGGGGCCGCTCCATGTCTGTTTAATAGGCTGGAAATTATTCTGGAGGACTGTGTGGGGTTTTGCGTGCGCGGCTCATACATCGGAACCGAGCGGTCTCTAAGGGTGGTGAGTCCTCTGGGTGGACTGTACTATTCACTGTAATAGTGAATAGGGTCTCAGAGGGTGGCAATATGGAGTCTGGTTCACCTGCTTCTCTCCCCACTTCTCAGAGGCAACTGGCAGTGCTCCTGCACCTGCGGTCCCTATGGACCAGTTGTCGGCAGCCCTGGAATCCTTGTCAAGCTGGAAGTGGTGTGCAAACACACGGGGGCTGTAAAGCGCCCCCTCCCCACACAATCTCCACATGGGGAGTGTTCTGACTTGGATATGGGCCTAGCTACTGCTGCTCAGGACCCTAGTTCTGAGGATTTTGATGTGTTTGGACAGGACATTCCTTGTGAGGAAGACCCCTGTCTTGAACCACCTACTGACAGGGTGCTTGTAAGTGAACTCATTGATGCTGTGAGGGACACCCTCAAGCTTAATGTTGAGGCTGAGGAACCTCGGGTGGAAACTATGACCTTTTTGGTTCTTTGAAAGCCGTGTCTTCAAAAAAGGTTTTTCCATATGTGCCTTTTTTTTTTTTTTTTTTTTTTGATGCATACATTGACCAAGTCTGGGATAAGCCGCAGAAGGCTTTGACGGTCCCGCGGCGCATAGCCTTAAGGTACCTCTTTTCAGGAGGACCTAGTTAAGAAGTGGGCTCATCCCCCAGTGGTCGACCCCCCCCCCCCCCCCCCATGCTCCCAATGGAAGGGACTCCTGCATTTAAGGATCCTGCTAACAGGAGGTCAGAAGTGGCGTGTAGAACTATGTTCACCTTATTGGGGGGGGGGGGGGGCCCCCCTTACACCCTATAGTGGCGGCGACACTTGTGTCTCAGACACTCACAGGCTGGGCACGGATATTGCACCAGACAGTGCAGGAGCATAATCTCCCTCCTGAAACCATTGCCCTGGCTCACCAGCTGGCGCAGGGTTTAGTCTTCGTGTGCGATGCCACTGTGGATGCGACCCCTTTAATATTGGGGGCCTCCATTTCTGCTGTGGTGATGCGTCGCCTTATCTGGCTGAAATGCTGGTTGGCCGATCTAGCTTCCAAAAAGCTCCTGGCTGACTTGCCCTTTAAGGGCGGTAGACTGTTTGGGACCGCCCTGGATGACATTATTAAAAACGTCACAGGAGGTAACAGCACCTTCCTTCCCCGTTCTAAGGGAAAGGAGCCCCAACGCAGGCCGGGCCCTTCCTTTCCGGCGAAGAAGACGTTTTTTCGTCAGTCAGATTCCACGGGTAAGCCCACCCAGACTGGAAAAAGTGCGACTGGTGGACAGAAACGTCCCTGGGTGCATAAGCCTACCAAGCAAGCTCCCAAGTCCACCACTGCATGAAGTCTTGCCCCTGCCCGACTCTGGGGTGGGGGGATGTCTTCGCAGGTTCTCGGTGCGGTGGACCTCCCCGGATCTCCGACCGGTGGGTGTGCGAGGTGGTCACCTCGGGATACAGGATAGAGTTCCGCTCGTGGCCCCAAAGCAGTTTTTTTCCCTCGAACCTCCCTCTCCTTCCGGGCGGCCCTCTTGGGGGCCATACAGGATTTGCTCGGGCGCAGAGTAATTGTGCCGGTTCCGTCACAAGAGAGGTTTCAGGGGTTTTACTCAAACCTGTTGTCCCGAAAGGACGGGGTTCGGCCAATACTGGCCCTGAATGCCTATGTGAGGGTACAAAAATTCAGGATGGAATCCATTCGCACGGTGATCGCGACACTCCACCAGGGGGATTTTTTGGCGTCCTTGGATATTAAGGACGCTTACTTGCACATCCCAATCTGTGCAAGCCACTAGAGGTTTCTGCGCTTTGCCATAGGTGAAGTCCACTCTCAGTTGGAAATTTGGTCATGCTATGTGCTTATGTACACGCTGCTCTCCCCTTTTTTCATTGTATATCCTCTGTATTTATTCAATACATGCATTCAACTTTTGATTTACCTCATATTTTTTTTTTTTTATCCCCATCAGCCCACTGTTTCATTTAAAGTCCCACCTTTCCCCCCTTTTTTTCCATTGAATATGGGATGGAGATTTCATATGTTATCTCATTCAAAGTCCCAAAACGCCATTGGGCGTCCCCCGTTTCTTTTCACATTGTACCAGGGATGGAAACAGTGGTCTGTAACTGGCAGTGTTCCCCTGCCAGTCTCTACATGGGGTTGATTTTTGAGCATTGATGCACATTTGTGGAATTTTTTTTGGGCAACTTCCTGCCCGCCACCCGGGACTGTGATGCGCTCATGGTGCCCCCACTTAGCTCCCCGCCACTTCCGCCCGTCACTGGGCAGGATGACGTTGGGGAGTCTGTGCGGATGCTGTCATCGCATCAGCGTCACGCGCCGCACATCAGGGTGACTCCCCTTTGGGGCGTCGCACTGTTGAGTGCGCATGATCCTACTTGGTCGACATGTCTGGGCTGTGCGGCGTCACTCCAAGGCAGGCTGCTAGGCCGCCTGGTTGTGGCCCCGCCTCCAGCACCATTGAGCCAGCGTGACGTTGGTGTCAGTCTCACGCACGTGCGGGACGCTATATAGGCGTCATCCAGCCCATTGCCATCTGCATGCAGACGCCAGAGCTTTTACTAGTCATTGCCATTCAGCACACTTACAAGGTAACATCTATCATCCCTCATGTAGCTTCCATTTCACTACTACCTTTATATTGTGGGTCGTTCCTGATGGATTTACCCATTCATTTCAGATACTTCCACTGCACCTTGAGGGAATACCTTACTTCATGAACAATTATGGCTATCTGCCTAGGGATGATGCCTTTGCGCCCCGCTATGTGTTTGATTTTCTGGCACCTCAGGTCCCGGGATGGGCAGCCTCTTGGCCCTATCTTTCACATGCATCATAATGGGGCACACCCTGTAAGTAACCAGAATTTACCTCCTGTCTTTTCTGGTGGAAATCAATTTATCACTCTGATCATTATTCTGTATTTTCAGAAAACCCCTTGCATCTGCCCCTGAGGAGTGTTTCTACATACACGAAACTCCGCGTCGGGCTTAGAATGATGCAGCTTTATGCGCTAATGGGATTTTTATTTTGATCAATTAGTTTTAGACTTGTTTTTACTTCACTACTTACCACCAATGTTGTGTGCTGCTCAGCTCATATATGCTCACACACGCCCTCATTTGATTGTCATTATTCATTGCCATGTATTTTTATGTTTATCTGTTTATGAATGGAAATTTGGTCATGCTATGTGCTTATGTACACGCTGCTCTCCCTTTTTTTTTTTTTTTTCCATTGTATATCCTCTGTATTTATTCAATACATGCATTCAACGTCTTTTGATTTACCTAATTTTTTTATCCCCATCAGCCCACTGTTTCATTTAAAGTCCCACCTTCCCCCCTTTTTCCATTGAATATGGGATGGAGATTTCACATGTTATCTCATTCAAAGTCCCAAAACGCCATTGGGCGTCCCCCGTTTCTTTTCACTCTCAGTTGGTGGCTCTTCCCTTTTGGCCTAGCATCGGCACCATGGGTTTTCACCAAGGTGCTGGCCCCGGTTCTAGCTTTGCTGAGACAGCGAGGAATTGTTATCGTGGGCTATCTAGACGATCTCCTTCTCAGAGCAGAAAATGGCTCAGAATTGGAGGAAAATGTGACGATAGTCAGTCAGACCCTCCGGGGACTTCGGATGGGTTCTGAACACGCAGAAGTCGGCTCTAGTCCCGACTCAGCGTCTAGAGTATCTGGGTCTGCTCCTGGACACTTCGGCAGCGAGGGTATTTCTACCCTCAGAAGTTACTGACACTTCAGTCGGCAGTGCGGGTTCTGACGTCCCGAAAATGGTCTTCAATTCGCTTCTGCATGATAGTCCTGGGACTAATGAAGGCGGTTCCGTATGCCCAAGCACACACTCGGGCGTTGCAGAAGAGAATTCTGTCGGTTTGGGACAGATCCCCATTGTCATTGGATCTTCAGATCCAGGTGAGTCACTCTGTCAAGGCGTTCCTGACGTGGTGGCTGAGATCCCTGTCTCTTTGGGCCCGGAAGTCGTTCCTCCCCATCCACTGGATGGTGATCACAATGGACGCCAGCCTGACGGGCTGGGGAGGAGTATAGGGAGTCCTGTCCGCTCAAGGCCTCTGGACTCCAGCTGAATCTCGTCTCCCAATCAACGTCCTGGAATTGCGGGCGACCAAGCTGTGTCTCGCCGCATGGTCGGTGAGGCTACAGGGCCGCTCGGTCAGAATCCAGTCGGACAACGCCACGGCCGTGGCATATGTCAACCATCGGGGGGGCACTCTGAGCTCGGCTGCGGCATCCGAGGTCGCCCACATCCTAAGATGGGCGGAAAGAAGCATGCCGGCGCTGTCGACCGTTTACATTCCGGGCGTAGAAAACTGGCAGGCAGACTATCTAAGTCGCCAGTCCCTGGACTAGGGGGAGTGGTCCTTGCATCCGGAAGTGTTTCAGCTCCTTTGTCGACGATGGGGCACTCCAGATGTGGATCTGATGGCGTTTCGACTCAATCGCAAGGTGTCGGTTTGTGGCCCGGTCCAGGGACCCCTGGGTGGATGCCTCGGACGCGTTGGTGGGGTCAGTATCGCCTGATGTATGTCTACCCTCCGCTGCAGTTGATTCCGCGTCTGCTGCGCAGGGTAGCGGCCAAGGGCATTCCGGTAATCCTCGTTGCTCCGGACTGGCCTCGGCGTCATTGGTACGTCTCGTCGCGGACGTCCCTTGGCGCCTGCCCTTGAGGGAGGACCTTATATCTCAAGGTCCTATCTTTCATCCTGCATTAGTCTCTGGCTTTAACGGCATGGCTATTGAGAGCCAGGTGCTGAAAGACCGAGGCCTGTCAGATTTGGTAATTTCAACCATGCTTAGGGCACAGACGTCTTCTTCTAGGAATATCTATCACCGTACCTGGAGAGCTTACATCGCTATGTGCGAGGAACTGGACTGGCGTCCACGGATGTACTCAGTTTCCAGAATCCTGAGGTTCTTGCAGCGTGGTGTTGCTCAAAGGCTGGCTTTGAGCACTATTAAGGGTCAGATTTCGGCTTTGGCCGTTTTCTTTCAAAGACCCCTAGCTGGTCATTCCTTGGTTAGCTCTTTTGTGCAGGGGGTACGCTGTGTGGTTCCACCTGCCAAGCCCCCGCTCCCTCCTTGGGATCTGAACTTGGTGCTTTCGGTTCTTCAGGAATCTCCTTTTTGAGAATTATAAGGGATATTCCTCTTTCAACTTTTGTCTCAGAAGGTGGCTTTTTCAGTGGCCATCACTTCTGTTAGACGGGTGTCTGAGTCGGCGGCTTTGTCATGCAAGTCGCCTTACCTGGTCCTCCATGAGGATAAGGCGGTATTGCGACCGCGACCATCTTTCCTTCCTAAGGTGGTTTTGGCTTTTCACCTTTAAAGAGGACATTGTCCTTCCGTCCTTTGTGCCCTCATCCATCGCATCCTAGAGAGGTTGCGCTTCACAATTTAGATGTGGTGCGTGCCTTACGGGTATACCTGGTGGCTACTGCTCCTATTCGGAAGTCTAACTCGCTGTTTGTATCTGTCTCTGGTCCGAAACAGGGCCAAGCGGTGTCTGCCACCATTTCAAGGTGGATCAGGCAGACCGTTATACAGGCCTATGCCATTAGGGGACGGCGCCTCCCTTCCCGGTCACGGCGCATTCCACCAGGGCAATCGGTGCTTCCTGGGCTTTCCGACATCAAGCGTCGGTTGCACAAGTGTGCAAGGCGGCAACCTGGTTGTCCGTTCATACCTTTTCAAAGTTCTACAAGATTGATGTGGCTGCATCTTCGGATGCTTCCTTCGGCCGCAAAGTGTTGCAACATTAGACAGCGGCCTGCAACTCCTCCGTTGAGGAGCTCTGCTGGTTTGGAGTGAAGTTTTGGTTGTTCATTACTTTTTTGCTCCCACCCTTTTCTTATACTGCTTTGGGACGTCCCACATGTAATCAGTATGAGAGCTGTGTCGGTCCATGGATGATAAGAGAAAATAGGATTTTTGTATTCACCGTAAAATCCGTTTCTCTGATGTCCATGGACCGACACAGCGCCCACCCTTCCTTTTTTAAGTTTGTACTGCTTTGTTACGAACTGAGGCTGCAGGTGGGAGGGTAATGTCCGGAGGTACCGCCCACCTGGGCGGGGCTGTTCAGCTCTGGCTTGTTCTAGAATGTTTTAACATCTAACATTCTGCCTAGGTCTTCTCCTGCAAGCAGGGACATATACCCACATGTAATCAGTATGAGAGCTGTGTCGGTTCATGGACGTCAAACGGATTTTACGGTGAGTACAAAAATCCTATTTTTGCGCTACATAAAGATGGCCTTGGCTATAAGCTTGCCAAGACCCTAAAACTTAACTGCAGCATGGTGGCCGAGAACCTGCCAAGACTATATACAGCGGTTTAACACTACAGGTTCCATTTAGAACAGGCCTCTCCATGGTCGACCAAAGAAGTTGAGTGTACATGCTCGGCATCATATCCAGAGGTTGTCTTTGGGAAAAAGATGTATGAGTGCTGCAGGGCTGGGGGGGGGGGTTCAAGCTGTCAGTCCTCCAGACCATACGCCTCACACTGCATCAAATTGGTTGTCCCAGAAGGAAGTCTCTTCTAAAGATAATGCACAAGAAAGCCTGCAAACAGTTTGAAGACAAGCAGACTAAGGACATGGATTACTGGAACCATGTCCTGTGGTCTGAGACCACAATAAACTTATTTGGTTCAGATGGTGTCAAGCATGTGTCTTGCCTACAGTCAAGCATGGTGATTATCATGGTCTGGGGCTGCATGAGTAATGCTGGCACTGGGGAGCTACAGTTCATTGAGGGAACCATGAATGCCAACATGTACTGTGACCTACTGAAGCGGGTCAGGATTCCAACATTACGACCCCAAACACACCTTCAAGACTACTACTGCCTTGCTAAAGAAGCTGAGGGTAAAGGTGATGGACTGGCCAAGCATGTCTGAAGACTAGAGCTGCACGATTCTGGGGAAAAATGAGAATCTTGATTCTTTTGCTTAGAACAAAGATCACGATTCTTTAAAATGGTCAATTTTAAAAAATAAAAATAAATTCGGTTGTTTCCTTTTTTATTTTTGCATAATTTTCTTTTATTATTTTTCTTATTCTTTACTTTTTAATTACTTTACTTTATTTTATTTTAATTATTTATTTATCTTTTTTTTTTTTTTTTTTTTTTTTTTTCCACTTCACTGTGTCTTGCTATCACACAGGAGAAAACAATTCCCTGTGTGATAGCAATTGGAGACAGGTTCTCTTTATTGACCCTCTCACTAACAAAAACACTAGTCCTAGCGCTGTGCTAGAACTCCTGTCACAGCTGAGATGGGAAGAGCACAGCTCTCCCCTCCTCACTGTGAACATAGGCGGCAGGGACAGGAGACGGGAGACAGACTCGGCGGCCGGGGGAGAGGGAGGAGGGGGGGGGGGGGAGGACGGAGTCCCGAAGACAGAGCCAGCCAAGTGTGGTGTGTGGGGACTGACGGCAGCACGCATTGTCTGCTAGAAACTCACCGCCCCGTATGTTGAAACGGTCTCCGCTCTGCTCGCACACAGCCCCGCCTCCTCCTAACCCCGCGCTGTGATAGACAGAACACATCCCAGCATTGGACCCGCATTCTGTCTATCACCGCGTGGGGTAGGAGGAGGCGGGGCTGTGTGCGAGCGGAGACTGTCTCAATGTGTGTTTTACCGCTCTGCCATCCTGCGGCGCGCCGCGGATCACATGTGTGCCGATCCGTCCCTGCTTATCTGCCTAATACTAAAAATCGCGGTAATCCAGGATCGAGATCGCGTGGGGGTGGGGGGGTGAATCGAGATCGCGATTCTCATACGATTAATCGTGCAGCTCTACTCCAGACCTAAACCCTATTGAGCATCTGTGGGGCATCCTCAAATGGAAGGTGGAGGGGCGCAAGGTCTCTAACATCCACCAGCTCTGTGATGTCCTCATGCTCTGGTGAACTCCATGCCCAAGAGGGTTAAGGCAGTGCTGGAAAATAATGGTGACCACACAAAATATTGACACTTTGGGCCAAATTTTGACTTTCACTTAAGGGTGTACTCACTTTTGTTGCCAGCGGTTTAGACATTATTGGCTGTGTGTGTGTTATTTTGAGGGGACAGCAAATTTACACTGTTATACAAGCTGTACACTCACTACTTTACATTGTAGCAAAGTGTAATTTCTTCAGTGTTGCATGAAAATATATGACAAAATATTAAGTGTGTGTGTGTGTTGTGTTTTTTTTTTTTTTTTTTTTTGGGACACTGTTGAAATAGAATTTTGGTTTCACAGCCTGCCTTTTGGAGTGAAGCCAAGAAAGGCATTAGAAATTGCCTCAGTCTTCTGTAGTATTAAGAAATGTTGGATTGTGTCATAGTCCTGACCACAGGGTCGTTTTTTATTTCTTCGTGGTGTTTTCTAATTTATAAGGCGTGGCTTTGTTTTTTTTTGTTTTTTTGTCAAACCAAGCATAGAGCTTGCGTTTCTTTAGGTACTGTAAGTTGAATGTTCAGGTATCTGAAGGAAGACATGTCTAGTTTGACTTCATTACCATATGAACATGAAAACGAGCATGGGAAATGTTCCTAGTGATTATGACAGCGTCTGCTGTTTTGTTTTCAGGCCCTACTATGGGTGTGGCTGGGTAACGTGAGCAGTATGTCTCGTCATGTTGGCAGTGTTTTGCTGAGCCTGCTTTTTTCTTTTTTTGTAAAAAAAATTTCTGGAGCTCGGTTTGTTCACCATTTGCCTTCCAATAAATAAGAGCCCACATGGATTCAGCATTGATGATGATCATGGCTGTTTTAAGGGTACGAGTTGGTTAGACCAGATTTGCTTGATTTAACAAATTCTGTCGAGGATCCTGCTTATCTGAAAAACAAATGCCCTATTTTAATTTTTTGTTTTACACTTGCACAAGAACACGGCATTCAGCACATTGCAAACATAAAATGTGCTGACTGTTGAACACCTGCATTCCCACTGTAATAAAAATGTAAATATTAATGCTTATTCTGCACATGGTGCTCTGACATCAGGTGCATCTTAACACCAGCAAGGAGGAAGGACTTCAGGGTGCTATTAAGGTTACAGGGTAGCTGTTCCTTTTTGTCCACCATGTTTTACTGATTTCTTTGGCCGCTCATGGAAGCCAAAAAGTGAAATGGTTTTTTTTAGTTTTTTTTTCTGTCTAGCAAGAAGGACATGGCTCCCTTCGGGCCCACTGGTCTGGGGGATTTTTTTTTTTTGTCTACGTTTTTTTATTTTTGTTTTCTGGGTGACGGGCTGGTGATTCCCTTGTTGACACTTTCTCAGAAAGTGGTCCTTTTGGTGGCTGTTATGCCAGTAAGACTAAGGTGGTGCTGCGTCCGACGCCTTCTTTTCTTCCTAGGGTCGTGTTTTTTGACCTTCCATCTCAAGGAAGACATGTACTGCCATACTTGTGTCCTCATCTGTCGAATCTTAAGGAGACGACGTTGCATTCCTTGGACGTTGTCCAAACTCTGAGAAAAGGCTTGTCTGGTACTGCTACGTTTCAGAGTCCAGACTCACTGTTTGTTTCGGTGGCTGCTCCCAAGTAGGGCCCAGCAGTCTCGTCGGCCACCATCTCTAGGTGGATCCGACAGATCGTTATCAGGCTTACGCCATGAAGGATCAGGCGCCTCCCTTTCCCAGCACATTCGACCAGGGCAAGAGATGCCTCTTGGGTTACGTCAGTTAAGACGGTTTTCTGAGCCGGCAGCCTTGTCAGGCAAGGCTCCTTATCTGATCTTCCACAAGGATAGGTGGTGCTGCGTCCGCAGCCTTCTTTTCTTCCTAGGGTCTTGTACTACCACCCTTTGTCTTCATCCGTCGAATCCTAGGAGACATTGTATTTTTTAGACGCTGCCCGAGCTCTGAGAGCATCTAGCGTCTATTTCACCAGGCGTGTAAGGTGTGTGTGTGTGTGTGTGTGTGTCTTCGGATGCTTCTTTCGGCCGCAAGGTATTGCGGCTGTTTAGAGTTGTAACTCCTCTGTTGAAGAGCTCTATTTTGTTTTGGGGTGAAGTTGTTTTAATGCTATTCCCACCCCTCATTTTTGACACTGCTTTAGGACGTCCCACTTGTCAATAGGGAGCTGTGTGAGTCCATGAACGAAAGAGGATTTTTTACTCACCGTAAAATCCTTTTTTCTCTGAGTTCATGGACTGACACAGCACCCACTCCCTTGTTTTTAAGTTTGTACTGCTTTTTGACGAACTGATCTGTGAGGTGTAGAGAGGGATTATACCCAGAGGGCCCGCCTGCTGTAGAAGGTGCGATGTAACACTTTTTTTACAAATTTATATTTTTTATTTTTTTCTGCCTAGTCACTCCTAAAGATAGGATAATACCCACTTGTCAGAAAAGGATTCTACGGTGAGTAAAAAAATCCACTACAAGTGCAATTTTAAGTGCAGCCCCTTTAGATCTGAGGGGAAGCTCTGCTGATTTTATCATCCAATCATATGTACAAGTAAATGTTCCCCCCCCCCCCCCCTGCATGTCCTCCTCAGATCTACAGTGACTGCAATTCCAAGTGTACTTGTAGTACAAAGTGGATTTGCTTTTTGTAAATGACACCCTGTGTGCAGGGAAGATCAGCATCTGAACCCAGAGAAGGTAGAGGCTGATAGATGAGATAATATAAGGCCTTACATTTATGCCTCATGCCCACGGGCGTTTTTTCAGCCGCGTTTTTGAGCGTTTTTTACAGCTTAAAAACGCCTGTCCATGTTAGTCTATAGCTTCATGCCCACCTAGGCGTTTTTGAGCTGTAAAGAGCATAGGTGTTTGTAAGCTGTAAAAAAAACCCAGGGCCAGTGCGTTCCTCAGCGTCAGAATTTGGCAGGAAAAAACGCGAGCGTCAAAACGCGCACTAACGCGCCCTAACGCGCAAAAAACGCGCACTAACGCGTGGTCGCGTTTTTAGCTCCGACTTATATTTTTTTTTTTTTTCAAAAAAAAAAAAAATATATTTACAATAACATGGACAGGCGTTTTTAAGCTGCAAAAAACGCAGCTGTAAAAACGCCAGTGGGCATGAGGCCTTAAAGTAAACGTTTACCAGTATTGTGCACTATACTTAAAATGATCATGGCCATGAGAAAAAGGTCTCAGCTTTTAATACTACTTTACTATAAAAGATTTATATCACCCTTCATAAAGCTTCATGTCTGACTCCTAGTTAAAAAAAAAAAAAATTATTAATATATATATATATATATATATATATATATATATATATATATATATATATATATATATATATATATATATATATATATATAATTTCACCGTATAAATGAACCCCTTAGGGCTAGTTTACACTTGCTTCAAAACCTGGCTTCAGACAGGCTTTATTAAAGCTCTCTGAACACCAGTCAAAGCTCCGGTCACTAAATAAGCAAGGTGTAAACACAATTGTAAGCTAACCATTTTAAGACCCCTGTCACACTGGGGCATCACTGAAGCCTCGCTAAAGCTCCACTGAAGCACCATAAATTGTGTGTTGAAGCGGTAGGTGCTTTAATGTGTGAAGCCGAAGCAAGTGTAAATGAGCTCTTTCTAGTAGCAATCCTCTGCTTTTTGTACTATAAAGGGCTTAAATTTTTTGGTGCTTTTTTGCAGAAACGCACTACAGTACATTTTAACATGGTTTCCTATGGGACGTATTCACATCTGATTTTTTTATTTTTTTTCCAGCCACTGCGTATTTGGAAAAGGTCAAAGGCTTTATTAGAAGAAAGGAGGTTTAACCTTTAAACTGCGTAGAGGGTTCTTTACTGTAAGAGCGGCAAGGATGTGGAATTCCCTTCCACAGGTGGTGGTTTCAGTGGGGGGCATCGATGGTTTCAAAAAACTATTAGATAAGCACCGGAATGACCGCAACATTCAGGAATATACATTACAATGTAATGCTGACATATAATCGCACATAGGTTGGACTTGTCTTTTTTTTCAACCTCACCCACCATGTAACTATGATCTGAAATTTACCAGATTCAACCTCCCTAATAGTGTGTGTGTGTATGTAATATATACAGTATATCTCTTCGGTCTTCTTCTCAGAGTGGATTAGAGAACTTGCTCCATAACCATATAGCTGGTTATTTATATTTACCACTAGAGGTCGACCGATATATCGGCCGATATTTGGGCATTTTTGATCGGCATCGGGCGATTATTATCAAAACTGGGCTGATTATTTTACACTGGCTGCCCTTCCTCCTCCCTTCTCCACACTCAGCGGCTCCGGCAGCATCAAGCGCCGCGGTGTGTGTGTGTGTGTGTGTGTGTGTGTGTAACAGGAGAGAGAGGAGCTGTCAGCTCGATGTCGGGGGTGGGCGAGACCCAGCAGATATATTACACAAGCCAATGGGATGTTATCTGAGCGGGCCGCTACGTGCATGTGGCCCTGCCCCCTTTCTAAAGCGGCCCAATCATTGGCTGGTGTAATTTTAGCTGCTGGGACCCGCCCGCCCACCCCCACATGAAGCTCAATTCTGACAGCTCTCTCTCCTCTCAGTTTCACACAGTTCGTCACACTCGGCTTAGTGTGAAAACTGCCACTGCAAATCAGTGCCACTAGCCAGTGCCAATCGGTGCCATCTGTGAGTGCCACCCAAATCGGTGTCAATCTGTACCATCTGCCAGTGTCCGCCACCTGCCAGTTCCAAGCCAGTGCCACCTGCCAGTTCCAAGCCACCTGCCAGTTCCAGTTCCAAGCCAGTGCCATCTGTACTGAGGACATCAAGTGTGTGCTAGAGTGACAGGAGCAAGCAGGAAGGAGTGGAGTGGGTGAGGGTTTTTTTTTTTTTAATCGGCCACAAAAATCGGCATCATATATCGGCCATCGGTCACCCCAATTTATAAATATCGGCATCAGCCAGAGAGAAACCCATATCGGTCGACCTCTATTTACCACTATATATTTTTTTTTAGTAAACTTTACATATTAACTAAATGATGCACCACACTTTAAAGGTGATCTGATTAATCGATTATGAAAATAATTGTTAGTTGCAGCCCTAATTTTTGTATACGCCAAGGACTAGTGTGAATGTAGACTTTTTTTATTTTATTTATTTTTTATCAAAGCCCTGTGGAGGATGCATTTAAGACAAGCTGTAGAAATAGCATGTAGGTGGGTAATCTTATTTGAAATGCATTTTTTGTAAGATTTACTAGCCAACATTTTGAAATCCAGTTTCTGCAGCTATCTGGTTTGGCTGCTATTGGTTACTTAACTGCCCTTCTCTTTTATGTCTTATGAAATGGGCTTAAAGGAACAGTAAAGAAATAATAATAAAAAAAAAAAAAAAAACTGTTATACTTCTGCTGTGCAGCTGGTTTTGCACAGAGTGGCCCCGATTCATGTCTTCTGGGGTCCCTTGGCGGCTGTCTCGGCTCCTCCCCGCAATCACGCACCACCTATATGGGAGCTTGCTCGCATGGTGGTGAGTGATTTGCGGGCGCGCTCCAGTGATACAGCCAGCGGCTATTGCCGCTCACTGTATCACTCGGCCCCGCGGCGCATCATTTGATGTGATTGACAGCAACGCGAGTTGATGGCTGCGCTGCTTTCAATCCATCCACTGTAACCAATCAACGGCTAGGCTGAGCGGCAAAGAGGATGTCGGGGGCGAGTGCTGGACTTTCGAGGGGTCAAGCAAGCTAAACGGGGGGCCAGGGGGAAGCCGGTATTGTCGGATGTTCTTTCACCTTAATGCATTAAGGTGATTTTTTTTTTTTTTTTTTTTCCTTTTACAACCCCTTTAACCACTTACCTACAGGGCACGAAAACCCCCTTCCTGCCCAAGCCATTTTTCAGCTTTCAGCGCTGTCGCACTTTGAATGACAATTGCCCGGTCGTGCGACGTGGCTCCCAAACAAAATTTGCGTCTTTTTTTTTTTTTTCCCCACAAATGGAGTTTTCTTTTGGTGGTATTTGATCGCCTCTGCGGTTTTTATTTTTTGCGCTATAAACAAAAGAGCGTTCAGTTTGAAAAAAAAAACACTTTTTTTTTTTTTTTGCTATAATATCCTTTTTAATTAAAAAATAAATAAAAAAATTCTCAGTTTAGGCCGATATGTATTCTACATATTTTTGGTTAAAAAAAAAAAAAATCGCAATAAGCGTATATTGATTGGTTTGTGCAAAAGTTATAGCGTCTACAAAATAGGGGATAGATTTATAGCTTTTTATTTTATTGTGACTGCGATATTGCGGCGGACAGATTGGACACTTGACACATTTTTGGGACCGTTCACATTTATACAGCTATCCCTGCTATAAAAATGCATTGATTACTGTATAAATGTGACTGGCAGGGAAGGGGTTAACACTAGGGGGCGAGGAAGGGGTTAAATGTTTCCTAGATGTGTTCTAACTGTGGGGGGCGGGGACTGATGGTTGTCCCTATGTACAAAGGGACACACCATCGTTCCCCTCTCCCTGACAGGACATGGATCTGTGTGTTTACACACACAGATCCACTTTCCTGCTCGGTTACTGGGCAATCGCGGGTGCCCCAGCAACGCGCGTGCCCCCTAGCTCCTTTTTTAAAGGCAGGACGTCATATATGACGTCCTGTCAGAACGAGAGTCTTCCGCCCGACGTCATTTGATGGTGGGCGGTGGACAAGAGGTTAACCACATCAATACTGGGCACTTAAACCCCCTTCCATCCCAGACCAATTTTCAGCTTTCAGTGCTCTCGCACTTTGACAATTATTCAGTCATGCTACACTGTACCCAAATGAAATTTTTATAATTTTGTTCATACAAATAGAGCTTTCTTTTGGTGGTATTTGTTCACAATTTCATTTTCAATTTTTTGCGATAAAAGCGAAAAAAGAGCGAATATTTTGAAAAAAAACAACATTTTCTACATTCTGTTTTAAAAGAAATCCAAACAAATCAAATTTCGGCAAAAATTTAGGCCAAAATGTATTCTGCTACATGTCTTTGGTAAAAAAAATCCTGGTAAGTGTATGATAATTGGTTTGTGTGAAAGTTATAGAGTCTACAAACTAAGCTACGCATTATTGCAAATTGATCAATCCTAATGCACTGATGGCCTATCTCATTTCTTGAGGCCCTAAAATGTCAGGACAGTACAAATACCCCCCAAATGACCACTTTTTGGAAAGAAGACAGTCGGAGGTATTTAGTAAGAGGCATCGTGAATTTTTTGAAGTTGCAATTTTTTTCCCACAATGCCTTGGAAAATTAAGAAATATATATATATATATATATATATATATAATATATATATATTTTTCTTCACAAAGTTGTCAATTTAGAAGATCTTTCTAACACATAGTATGTACATAGCAAAAATAACACCCCAAAATACATTCTGCTACTCGTCCTGAGTATGGCGATACCACATGTGTGAGACTTTTCCACATACGGAGGCCAAACATCCAAGTAGCACCATCAGGCCCTCTAAAGGCATAAATTACACATTTCATTTCCTGAGTACCTATCACATTTTTGAAGGCCCTGGAGAACAAGGACAATGGAATTACCCACAAAATGACCCCATTTTGGAAAGAAAACAACCCAATGTATTTTCTATGAGGCATAATAAGTCTTTTGAACATGTAATTTCTTTCCAAAAGTTTTTGGAAAGTGTGGAAAAAAAATTAAAACCTTTTTTTTTCACAAAGTTGTCAATTCAGAAGATCTTTCTAACACATAGTATGTACACAGCAAAAATAACACCCCAAAATACATTCTGCTACTTGTCCTGAGTATAGTGATACCCCATGTGTGAGACTTTTCCACAGCCTGGCCACATACAGAGGCCCAACATGCAAGTAGCACCTTCAGGCTTCTAACACATAGCATGTACACACCAAGAATTACACCCCAAAATACATTCTGCTGAGCAAAAGGTAATAAAAAAAAAAGGCTCACCTATGGTTTTAGCAGGCAGGAATACCGTTCCAGAGCAGTCAAAGCATTGGTCCAGACAGCCATAGGAAATGTCCAGGAATTGTCCAGCAGGGAAACAGAGATATGGAAACCTATGAACATGGTCCATGGTTTAGCAGGCAGTTCAGGTGGCAGGCAGAGGCATGGCCAGTTCAGGTGGCAGGCAGAGGCATGGCCAGTTCAGGTGGCAGGCAGAGGCATGGCCAGTTCAGGTGGCAGGCAGAGGCATGGCCAGTTCAGGTGGCAGGCAGAGGCACGGCCAGTTCAGGTGGCAGGCAGAGGCACGGCCAGTTCAGGTGGCAGCACTATAACATTTAGGCCTTGGTCAGGAAAGACCTAAGAACAGGGGTAGAGGCTTCTTCCCACCCAAATCTCTACGAAGCCTCCGAGTCTCCAGACCCTAATCCGAGAAAAACAAAACCTGGAGAAAAACATTTTCTCCACTCTGAATCTCTTTTCTGGAGCCCCTCAAATATGTGAGACCCCTGGGCTGTACTCAAATGATCAGTTTAGGAGGCAGGCAAAAAGCATGGTCATGTAACAGGCCGAGGTCAATTCACGTTGAAGGCAGAAACATGGTTGGCAGAGGCATAGTCAAACAGTCCGGGTCATTCACAGAAATGGCAGATGGTGGAAACTGGAAAAAAAATCATCTTCACTTTACTAATAGTTTAGTAAAGTATGATAGCTCTGAAAGCACTTTCCAATACAAAGGCCTGGCTGGGAGGGACATTGGGGACAGTAGTATCGGGTGTCACGACGAATTCCTCTACTTGAACACACACGACATTTTTTTGGGGGTTTGCGACCTGTTTCGGTAAGAGGGAGGCTTTCGGAGAAGTGCCTTTCGTGGAGTCTGGCTACTGCATCGGAGCGAATTAGTTGAGGGGCTTGGCCATGGGGATAGAGAAGGGCTTCGATCAAGTCTTCTTGGAATTTTAGATAGGTTAGGGAACTTTGGGTGCACTTAGAAAAAATGATATAAGAATTGAAAAGGGCTAGTTGCATCAAATAAATGGCAACTTTTTTGTACCAAAACAGTGATTTCCTGGTGGCCAAGTAGGGCTGCATCATCTGGTCATTCATATCCACCCCCCCCCATGTAAAGATTATAGTCATGCACACATTTTGGCTTCTGGACGGGGCCTCTTCTTCTCTGCAGTTCCACCAATGTGTCATCATGCATTGTGGAAAGGATGTAGACATCTCTTTTTTTATCTCTCCACTTCAATGCTAGGACCTCTTCAGTCCGCATACTGGCCATTTCCCCCTGTTTCAGTTTCTTGGCAACCAATCTCTGTGGGAAGCCTTTACGGTTGGTCTGTGCTGTCCCACAGGCCACAGTTTTCTTTTGGTACAGATGGCGAAAAAGTGGGAGACTTGTATAGAAATTGTCTACGTATAGGTGGTAACCTTTCCCAAGCAATGGTTCAATCAGCTGCCAGACAATTTTGCCACTTGTTCCCATGTAGGTAGGGCATCCAGGGGGGTTTAGCTGTCTGTCTTTTCCCTCATAAATTATAAAATCATATGTGTAACCCGTGGCCCTGTCACATGCCTTATAAAATTTTACCCCACGTCTGGCTCTTTTACTGAGGAGGTATTGCTTTTTTCCAAGTCTTCCTGTGAAGTGTACTAATGATTCATCTACACATATATTTACATCAGGGGTAAACATCTGCTTGAAGCTGGCGCCAAAAAAATTGATTAGGGGCCGAATTTTAAATAATTTATCATAATTGGGATGATTTCGAGGGAGGCATTGTCGTTGAAGTGTAGAAACCTCATTATCTCGTAACGGGTTCTTTTCATAAAAGATGAATAGATTGGCATGTGGTAGATAGGTCGGGTAGACCAGTAGGAATGGAGTTCATTTTTTTTTTGTCAGCCCCATGTTGAGGGTTAGGCCAAGGAAAATTTTAAATTCTTCCACGGTGAGGGGTTTCCAAACAAAAGGACGGGCATAGGAAGAATTTGGATTGTTGGCTATATATTGACTGGCGTATAGATTACACTGCTCCACAATGTAGGTTAGGATATCATCAGTAAAAAATAATTCAAAATAATAAATCGGTGTAGCATTTTCCGACTGTATCTGAGGGCCTGGCTGGGCTGTAAAAGGGGGAATGATAGGTTCTACTGACGTATCGGGCAGCCATGTTGGATACAGTAGAAGATCGGGGAGGCTAGTATGGGCCCTGCCTCGTTGTTGATGGGACGCCCCATTGCTAGCATTTGGCCTATCCTCTAGAAAAGTTGCAGAACTGCTGGCGGATGCCTGCCTATCCTGGCGTGATGCGCTGCTGGCGGATGCCTGCCTATCCTGGCGTGATGCGCTGCTGGCGGATGCCTGCCTATCCTGGCGTGATGCGCTGCTGGCGGATGCCTGCCTATCCTGGCGTGATGCGCTGCTGGCGGATGCCTGCCTATCCTGGCGTGATGCGCTGCTGGCGGATGTCCTGGAGTGCTGCGCTGCTGGTGGATGTCTGCGGCGCCTGCTCATAACTCCTGATCTCACTTGTTACGATTCTATCCTCAGTTTCTATTTCAGAGCCACTACTTTCCTCTGGATAATATTCACTATCCGATTCTGACAGAGAGAGTTCCTCGCTACTCTCGTCCGACATACCCTGGAGTATCTGGAGAGCCTCCTCGCTGCTGTAGAATCGTTTAGCCATGTGGTCAGATGTGCCAGATGTTGGCGGTCAGATGTGCCAGATGTTGGCAGGGCAGCTGTTGGCGGGCAGATGTCAGATGTTGGCGGGCAGATGTGGCAGCTGTTGGCGGGCAGATGTTTACTGCCAGATGTTGGGAGTCAGATGTGCCAGATGTTGGCAGGGTAGATGTTGGCGGGCAGATGTGCCAGCTGTTGGCGGGCAGCTGTTGGTGGTCAGATGCTGGCGATCAGATGTTGGTGGGCAGCTGTGGCAGATGTGGCAGCTGTTGGCGGGCAGATGTGGCAGCTGTTGGCGGGCAGATGTTTACTGTCAGATGTGCCAGATGTTGGCAGGGCAGATGTTGGCGGGCAGATGTGCCAGCTGTTGGCGGGCAGCTGTTGGCGGTCAGATGCTGGCGATCAGATGTTGGTGGGCAGCTGTGCCAGATGTTGGTGGGCAGCTGTGCCAGATGTTGGTGGGCAGATGCGCCAGATGTTGGTGGGCAGCTGTTGGCGGGCAGCTGTGCCAGATGTTGGCGGGCAGATGTTTTCACTGTTTTATGGACACTGTGTTTTGGGGACACTGTGTTTTGGGGACACTAGCTGGGTGATCAGTGGGTAAACAGCAGACAAACAGCTAAAAACGCACTGATCTCCCGGCTGCAGCACAGATTGTCTCTTCCTCTCCTCACTGACAGGCTCTGTGTGAGGAGAGGAAGAGATCAGAGCAGTTACAACTGCTCTGTGTTTACATTACATGACGGCTGTCATTGGACAGCCGTCATGACATCAGGAGGGCCAATCACATGGCCCTCCTGTTTGCACACACCTTCTATCTCTGGGGGGTACAGGCAGATCGGGCCGCTGCGCGATCCCCTCACAAGTGCCAGCCCCCCTCTGTGTTTACATCACGATGGCTGTGATTACACACAGCCATCGTGCCGATCAGGAGGGCGAATCACAGTGCCCTCCTGCTGTTCCGAGATGCGGCGTGTCCGCGGGACACGCGCGCATCGGGATCGCGCGGGTGCGCGCGCGATCACGCTCCTTCTGAAGGACGTTCAGGAACGTCCACTCAGAAGGAGAGAGCACCCACCCGGCCGTATATATACAGTGGCCGGGTGGGAAGTGGTTAAAGGGGTTGTAAACCCTCCCTGTTTTTACACCTTAATGCATCCTATGCGTTAAGGTGAAAAAACATCTGACGATTACCAGCCCCACCGTTTTTTTACTTGAGCCCTGGAAAGTCCCGTGTTGAACTTGCTGGATCTTTGCCCGGGTTTCTCGGCTCTTCATTGGGAGAGCGCTTGCCCGAGGCGGTTATATGATGCGGGGAGGAGACGAGATAGCCACCGGGGGACCCCAGAAAACGGTGTTCGGGGCCACACTGAGCAAAATGAGCTGCACAGTGGAGGCAAGTATGACATTTATGTTAGTTTTAATAAAAAAAAAAAAACACAAACCTATAGTGTCACATTAGTTGTATGACTAAGGTCCGAGTCCTGTCTGAAACGGTATGATCAAGATTGAATTGGCCTTATTTCTATCCCATTTACTAGACCCCCAGTGGTATAATTGACCAATAAACATATTTCTAGGTTGTGCATTATTTGAAAGGGTTCTTATGTCCTGACTAGGTGAAAACCCCCATTCTGTGCAGGCGCAATGGTGGGAGGGGTGTAATTGAATTTTCTGCTGGCCATCAATAATGTTTGATGTCTGAGCATTATACACACTGCACAATTACATCATAGGTCTATTTCAGGATACTGACATAATTGTGGGTTAACCCTTACTTTAAAGGAATACAGTGCCTTACCCTCACACCACTACGTCTAATGTAGGATGCAATAAACAATAGTCATTTGTTCACTTTTGAACGCGGTGGTAGTTTTCCTTAAAGCAGGGTTATTACATTTTAATCAGGTTATTGTAATTATAGGGAGGACAGAATCCTCCAGCTGAGACGTTAAAGCAAAGCTGTACTGCCAGCTTGAAATATTAACTAAAACTAATGATTAACAAAAGGCTTCCTAATATGCTGCAACAACCCTTCATTTCTCACCTTGCACAGCGTGATGACCGCTAAAGCTTCCAAAATTCTGAACCGAGTGGTGTTCAGTGCCTGAGCAGCTAATCGCCAAGCTTTGGCACTGTCACATTGGATGTGTGCTGAAGCCTATCTAGATGGTAACATGTAGGCAAACTTGGAGCTCCAGCAATGCTATTCAGTGGGGGACAAGCGTAAGATATTCGTTTGTGTGTGTGGTGTTTTTTTTTTCTCTTCTCTCAAGCCTTGGTGAATATTTCATGCTAGCGTTACAGATTTGTTTAGCCTAGTCCAGTGATGGTGAACCTTGGAGCCCCAGATCTTTTGGAACTACATTTACCATGATGCTCATGCACTCTGCAGTGTAGTTGAGCATCATGGGAAATGTAGTTCCAAAACATCTGGGGTGCCAAGGTTCGCCATCACTGGCCTAGTCCTATCAAATGGCTATGCGACAGCAGAACTTGGTGAAGAAAAAATATTGTGTAGTCTGCACGGCTGCGAGTTTCAATGTGCAGATTTGGTCTGGGGTGTTTTTATGCATACATTTACACGTTGTTGGGCCCACACTTAACCCATTGATTACCGTGAGATGTTATCACTTTCCCAGGCAGTGTCATTCGTAAAGTAACAGTGTATAGTATTGGCACTGATCGCTTTATTTGTGTTACTGGGGGTGTCGGTCAGTTTCTCCCGTGCCCCCTCCCAATTTAGTGTCATATCCCCGCCGCGCGTTCAGTCCCACCATTACTAGCATAAATAAGTTTGTAGACACTAACTTTCATACAAACCAATCAATATACTAATTGTGTGTGTGTGTGTGTGGTGCGTGTTTGTTTGTTTTGTCCCCCCATTTAAAAATCCAGTAATGATCAAATGCCACCAAAAGAAAGCTCTGTTTGCATGACCGCACAGTTACCAGTTAAGTAGCACAGTACTAAATAACCAAAACTGGCCTGGTTATGAAGGAGGTGAAACCTGGAGCTAAAGTGGTTCATTTTAGCCAAGGTAGCCCAAACTACATGTGGCTGCTGGGTGGTGTATATAAAGCGTATTTAGCTGAGTCTACATGCATTATACAGCTCTGTGTTTGAGACGAGACCTCGTCTCACCCTAAATAAAATAAAATGCTCAGCCATTCATAAGCAGCTTTGTATTCTATCAATGAACACCAAGCTTGCTCTGGCCAAGTCAGAGATTGTGACATCAGGCCGATTCTATATCTATGTTCGAAAAAACAGGAAGTAGTGAACTTTCTGGCTGTGTGGTGGGGGGGTATGCAAGTAATGGGAATGGCTGAATAATTTTAAATTTTTTTTTTCCCTCCTATGTAATGAAGTTGGAGGGTAAAAAAGTACTGAAATATTGTGAGGGGGGGGGGGGGGGGGGTTTGCATTTTAGTTACACTTTTTAAGTATGTGTGACAAGCTGACAGATTTACTCATAGGAACTTTTAAAAATGTAAGGTGGCTGCAGTAAGCCGATATATCGTGAGCCAAATATTTTTACTGTTTTGGATGACGTAGGAAAGAGGCTGGACTTCTAGTGAGGCTTTTTTTGCTCTTGGTACCTTGCTGGCCAAGTGACCCTCATCCTACTTTGTTTCCTGTCCTGAGCTCAAGTGAATAAGTGAGAAAAAATACCTAATGTAGTTGCAGATGACCATAAAAACCTCTATATACAAATATTAGTTGTTGAAATGGAATTTTGGGTGTTGAGCATCTTGCCGCTTCAAGCTACAAAATGCTGATGTGTGACTTTGACTTAATTCAGCCCGCTCTCTCTCGTCTTTCTTGTTTCAAATTTGCATTTTGTGTGTGTGTGTCAGCTCTTCCCTTTTTAATTGCAGTTAGAACTTTTATAAGCACATAAACTGAAATGTTGGAATTATCACTGATTTTAATGAGGATCTATGATTGCTGTAGCCTGAGGTTGCAGCGCTTGTTTGGGTTAGAATTGGTCATTTTTGCTTGCTGTGTAGTGCAACATGTTTTCTGTTGTCCTGATAGAGAGTACATTAAAAACATATTTCAGTCATTTTGTTGCTTCCAGCTGGTTAAATATACATGAGCATTACAAGTATGTTTCCAGGTGCCCCCCCCATCTGCAACCAACCTTTGTTACAAGGAGTTGGCTTCTCTCCCTATTGGTTTTTACAATTGCTTTGGGGGGGGGGGGGTTTGGTTAACTCCATGAAGGGAGCAATGGGAAGGCAAGTACTAGAAGCTGTGGGGGCTGGCATTGAAGAAAACCTGTTGCTTTTGACCCACATGAGCAATTCTTGGACATAAAATAAGTTAAGGAAACCCAAGGTCCCCTTCACACTGCATTTTTATTTTTTTTGGTGATGTGAAATTTTAAATTTTGGGTCTCTTTTCCTGTGTGTGTATTTTTTTTTCTCCCCCTACTCTGCTTTTTGTGTAGCTCTCGTCTGTTCACATGAATCTTAATGCTCCACAAAATCCAGGTCGCCATGACTGGAAATTACATCCTGGCACCTGGGCTACACTGCAACGGCAGTCTGGATCCCCCTCCATATGGCCCCCCCTGCAGGTGCACAGGCTAAGGTCTGGCTGGCCAGTATTTGAGGCTACGGGATACATGCTCTTTGGTGCAAAGCTACGTCGTCCTCTGATGGACATGGTGGAGATGAGCGTGGCTTTGGGCTTCCTTTGCTTGCTCTCACTTGCCCCCCACCTCTGACATTCTTTCCCTGCTGGGGTTGCGGGCCGCCCCAAGAAACATTGGGCGGGCCAGAAGCAGCATGGAAGAGGAGGAATCCCTTTTTAATCCTCCTCAAACCACCCCTAAGCCCCAGTGACTCCTGTGTCCCAGTGGGAGGGAGACTGGGAGAGTTCCTCCCACAATGGACCAATTCGACTCCAAGCCCGTTCATTCTGGACATCATAAGGAATGGTTAGATTGGATTTCGGTCCCCCCCCCCCCCCCAATGTTTCAGCTTACCCAGCTGCCCATAGACCGGGAAAAAGCGAAGGCTTTAGGTCTGTTAGGGGATCTAGTGGATCAAAGAGACCTTATTCAGGTGCCCCAGAAGGAGCAGGGTCAGGGGGTATACTCACGTGTTTGTCGTGAAAAAACCTTACAGGAAGTTCAGGTTAATCCTGAACAAATTTGGAAGGCACAAACTGTTCAGGATGGAGTCAATATTTTGCATGACAAACCTCCTGTTCCCAGGCTGTTTCATGGCCACAGACCTCAGGGATGCTTGCTTGCATATCCCCATACATCACAAATTTAAAAAAAAATTTTAAGGTTGGCAGTACAGAGATTCAGAAGTTCTGCACTCCCTTTCGGTTTGTCCTCTTCGCCGAGAATCTTTACGAAGGTTCTAGCAAAGGCCCTGGCCCCCCTGAGAGTCAAAGCTATTACGGTGATCCCCTACCTGGACGATCTCCTGTTTGTCACCCCCTCTTTTCACCAACTAGAGAGAGACCTACAGGAGGCCCAGAGTTTCCTACCATCTCTGGGGTTGTTGATCAACCAGGACAAATCTCCGCTGACCCTGACACAGGAGGTCCAATATTTTGGGATGCAGAATCTCTTCAGTGGGGATGAAAGTCTTTCTCCCCAGGGAAAGGATTCTGAAGGTGGATCAGGCAGTAGCCCAACTTCAATCCAATCAGATAGCCCTGATCAGAGAGGTTATGAGGGTACTGGGTTTGATGCCGTCCTGCTTCCCAGCAGTTTCTTGGGCAAGGTTTCATCAGCACCCTCTACAGAGTCTCATGTTGTCACTGGGACAGCAGAAAAGAGAGCCTAGATCAACCTATGCCCCTTTCAGCCAAGATCAAAGGGACTTTATGGTGGTGGTGAGCTCATCGCAACCTGGAGATGGGTCTGTCCTGGGCTGGGCCTACGGCCATTGTGGTGACAACCGACGCCATTGCATTGGGTTGGGGGGGGCCATCTGGAGGAAATTTTAGCCCAGGGAGCCTGGTCACCAGTAGAGGCCTGTCGATTCTGAAATCAGAGGGAGCTTCTGGCAATTCTGAGGGTTATAGAGGCTTTCCAATCCCAGATAGTCTGTCCGCACCTGTAGGTGCTGTCCAACAATGCGGCGGCTGTCGCATATGTAAACAAACGGGGGCACAAGGAGCCCCGCTCTTCAGGCCATAGCGAACAAGATTCTGTGTTGGGCCAAGGTAAACCTGTCCTCTGTCAGCCATTCACCTGAAAGGCTCTTGGAATTCTCTGGTGGATTTTCTCAGTCGTCAAGATGAGTGGTCCCTCCAACAGGGATGTATTCAGGGAGATTTGTGCAGCATTGGGGACAACCGGCGGTGGACCTCTTTGCCTCAGAGGCCAGCAAGAAGGTGTCACAGTTCTTTTTTCCTTCCACCCGCTGGATCAGGCCACAGGGATAGATACCTTTGCCAATCCTTAGCAGTTCAACCTGTTATGCCTTTCCTCCAGTGAGACTGATAGCCGCGGTTCTTCAAAGATTCTTGACAGAATCAACGGACCTAATCATAATGGCACCATTCTGGCCAAAGAGGCCGTGGTTTGCCAACTTGAAGAGACTGGCCATTGGTCCTCCATTGACTCTAACCAGTCAGGGAAGACCTAATCTCCCAAGGCCCGATTTCTCCATCCGCAAATGGAGAACCTCAAATTAACAGTCTGGTATCTGAGGAAAAAACTGCTGAAGCGCAGGGTTTTTCCGACAGTGATTAAAACTCTGCTGGAGTGCCATAAACCGGTAACCAGGGCGATTTATGCCAAGGTATGGAAGAGATTTAATTCCTGGTTGGGGGAGCAGGGACTGGATCATCCTGGGATTCCGGCTATACTGGATTTCCTTCAGGCAGGTGTAGAACTGCATCTTTCTAATCGGTACCTTGAAGGTTCAGACCGCAGCCTTAAGTTATTTCCTCCAGACATCCCTTCAGCAAAATCAGTTCATTAGAAATGTTTTCAAGGCCCTAGCAAGATCTAGGCCAGTGAAGGTTAGAGCTTTCCCCACTTGGGATCTGTCTTTGGTTCTCAGGGCTCTTATGGGTAGTCCTTTTGAACCCCTGGAGAAATCCATTACTGAAATGGATTGTACTCAAAACTGTTTTTTTTTTTTTTATAGCGATCACGTCAGCCAGGAGGGTGAGTGATCTGCAGGTTCTGTCCATTCGGGAGCCTTTTTTGTTAATTTTGGAGGATAGGATCATACTTGAGACAGATCTTAGTTTTCTCCTTAAAGTAGCATCTATGTTTCATAGAACTCAGGACATTGTCCTACCAACTTTTCGTCCCACCTCAGAGGAAGATGAGAAGGAATCTAAGTTTGTTAGACGTTAAGAGAAGTCTTTTAGTTTTTATGTAGAGGCCACTAAAAGTTTTAGGCACTCGGATTAACTTTTTGTTAATTTTGCGGGGGCCCGCAAAGGTTATAGAGCATCTAAATCGACCATTGCTAGATGGAAAAGAATGGCGATTATAGAGACTAATCAGAAGGTAGACAAGCACCATTGTTTAAGGCACATTCTACCAGGGCGGTCTCGGTATCTTGGGCAGAGAGGGCTGGTGCCTCCCCGGAGGACATCTGCAAGGCAGCAACATGGTCGTCCTACTCTACATTTGCAAGACATTACCGTCTGGCTTTGTTGTCTGACAAGGAGCAGACATTTGGACAAAAGGTCCTCCAGGCAGTGGTCCCGCCCTGACAAAGTAAGTTTCTTGCTCATCTCAGAGGCTGTCCTGGAAGACGACAGGAGAAAACCGGAGTTACACTTACCGGTAACACTTTTTCTAGGAGTCTTCCAGGACAGCCTGGTTTTCCCACCCGGTGTTTGTTGTTAACTGGTGTTGGAGTTATGTACTGATGTTGTGTTTAGTGTGTTATGTCTTTCAGAGCCTTCCAGTAGTTCTTTGGTAAACTGAAGAGGGAGGCCTGGAGGGACTGCCTTTAAAGATACTTGGTATGTGTGTTTCCTGTCCCGGAGGGAGGAGCCCTATGTCTCAGAGGCTGTCCTGGAAGACTCCTAGAAAAAGTTTGCGGTAAGTCGAACTCCGTTTTTTTAAAAATATTATAGCAATGTATTCTAACACATTCCACATTAATTATAACCCCCAATGTTGTGTGTCTCTTACCGTTTTTTGCAGTGGTTTTAAAAAATTTCCTTCCTGGAAAAAGGCGGCTCCATTTTAACTGCTGTCTTCCGAGTCAGTCTAGCAATTACGCCCTTCCTGCTAGTCTGATCTGTAATCTCGCACATGCACACTGGTGTTCTTAGCCAAGCCTCGCTTTCATTTTGGGAACACCATGACATGTTCTACTGCAGTGTGCTATTGTTTTGATAGGACGCTGTGATTTCCCAATGTTTACACCCCCCTGTGACGTGTAAGGTCACATGGGGTGTATCAGGAAACGTTTACTAAGACTGATATCGTTGGATCGTGCCGTGACCGGATATAAAGGACACGGCACACTTCCTTACGGAGTGAAAGCACAGAGCGTGCCATTAATTGCGTTAGATACGCATGCACTGGTGACGTCAGCAGAAACAACAATGCAGATTACAAGAAAACTGAGCCAGTAAGGTGAAATTTACATATCGTGATTTTAACTGTTTGTAGTGAGGATTGCTATGGGCTAAACTTATGGGGGATGGTTTACAACCACTTTAACCTAAATGTGGGGGCGTGGCCGCGGCATGAGAGAGTGAGGACGTGCTCTCCCTGAGCTCTGTGTGACCCGCGCTTCCATACAGCCCGAACGGCGGCTTCCCTGGGGGGATTCGATCATCAAAATATGCCCTCAAAGTGCAAACCTTCTCCGCAGCCTCAGCGGACACCCCGGGGCGGTCTGGATCGCTGGTTGACTTCTTTGGGGCCCGCAGCGACACGGCAAGTAAATCCAAGATGGCGCCCACGCTGCTAGTGCTGCCTCACCCATCTGCTCCCCACACATGCCTGTGTCTGCTCTACCTTCTTCCCCCTCTCCCTCCGGCTCTGAAAGCATTGAAGAGCCCGCAAATGGAGGTGATCCGTGGGAGGATAAGGACATCCGCTCACACATACTCTCTCTCCCCACTAAGGCTGACTTGGAGCGGTTTGCTTATAAAGTGGAAAAGGCCCTGAGACAGGACATTAAGGACTTACAAGTAGATACAGCACACCTGGGTGGTAGAGTGGAGACCCTGGAAGCACAGTGGGAATAAACTACTCCTACACTGCAGGCTCTCACTGATCATTGTAAAGGGCAGGATCGCAGGCTTGAGGCCCTGCTTGTTAAAATGGACGATTTTGAGAACCGGAGCCGCAGGGTCAACATTCGCATCAGAGGCCTGCCTGAGGCGACAGGCCCGAGAGACATTATCCCCACCCTGCAAGGGGTCTTTAAGCAAATACTGGGCCGTCAAGCACCCGACTTTACTGAAATAGAACGGGCTCACGGAGCCCCCCACCCTCTGATGATCCTGATAAGTCTAGAGACATTATCTGTAAACTACACAAGTACTCACTTAAGGACCGCATCATGAATCAAGTCAGAGGGGTCAGACATGTGGACTTTGATGGAGCCAAGTTGACCTTCTTTCCGGATCTCTCTAGGCGCACGCTGATGCAACGCCGTGCTCTTAAGCCGCTACTGGAATCCACGCAGGATGCCCAATTACCTTACCGGTGGGGCTTTCCATTCAGCCTCTCCACTACCAAGGATGGCCAGACGCATACTCTCCGTAACAAAGGTGATCTACCCCGTTTCCTGGAGTCCCTGGGATTGCCTCAAGTGGACATTCCGGATTGGAGGTCATCGCCTGACATACCTCTCCCCACCCGCTCTGAACAGTGGCTCCCAGGTCGTCGCCGCCGTGGCCCCAGATGGGGGGGCCCCCCTGGGCACCCTCCGCTTCCCACTCTCCAAGGGAGGAGGCGTGAGCTGCTGCATTTTCTACTGATGGCTCCTGGGACGTTTTCAGTTGTTTCCTGAACCCCCCCCCCCCCTAGCTGCCGTGTCAATGTTCTCCCCTGTATTTAGGGGTAGATTTCACACTGCCTACTGTCCGCGGGTCACCTAACGGACTTGCTTCCTGTGCCTTGTCACTTCCCCCCCCCCCCCCTTAGGTCAACTCCCTGGAGTTATGCCCCCTTTTTGGGGACTGCCTCTGCTCGCTGGCCTCCGCCGTCTCCCCGTTTTTGGGAGGGGGGTGGTGGCTCCCGACCAGTGGCACAGTTGTACTATGTTGCGCCCCTTGTTTTTTTCTTGTTTATTCTTGTTTATTCTTGTTTATATGTTCTTGTTCTCATTGTTTTTTGTGTTTTTTTTGTTTTTCACATCTGCTATAATTGTAATTTTTTGTTTTTTTAGGCTCCTGCACGTGCTCAATGTGCTGCTGGCTGGGGTGTGCGGTGGGTCCCTTCTTCCTCCCGTCACCGGTTGGGTGGCTCCACCCCCTGATTTTCTACCATAGCTGCCTTAAGTCGTATCCTACAATGTGCGTGGTCTGGGCTCCCCGTCGAAATGCAGTAAGTTGTGGCTTGAGATGAAACGCATGGGGGCACACATCCTTTTTTTGCAGGAAACGCATTTTTGCACTGATTCGGTCCATCGCCTTCCCACGCACCTGTACACTTCTTGGTTCCTCAGTAACTCCCCTGGTCCTAAATCGGGGGGGTTGCCATAGCAGTACACAAACATTGTCCCTTTGTCATGACGGATCAATTGCTTGACCCAGAGGGCCGATTTGTGTTAAGGGTACCATTAATAACCGTAAATTTACCTTTGCCACTGTGTATGCCCCGAATAGCGGACAGATTACCTTCCTGGACTCTGTCTTGGAATCCTTGTCTACCTTCCGGGAGGGCCAGCTCATCCTGGGGGGAGACTTCAATGTCAGCCCTGACCCATGCATAGACACGTCCTCGGGCAGTTCAAAGCACTCATTCGCCTTTCTGAAACATTTCAGAAAATCCCTGCAGGCACACCATTTGGTGGACTGCTGGAGACTGCTTCACCCGACTGACAGGGACTACAGCTATTTCTCTGCCACGCACAATGTCTATACCCGTATAGACCTTTTGATGATGGACCAGTTCTCCCTTGATTCCCTGTCTGGGGCCTCCATTGGATCCATTACCATTTCTGACCATGCGCCGGTTTCCATTTCCCTGTGTCCCCTATCGGAGGCACGGACATGGACCTGGCGATTGATGGCATCCTGGATGATGCGGTCGCTTAAAAAGGTTTCAGACACCATTTCCTTGTATTTTGCGGAAAATAAGCCGGGAGAGGTGGGCAATGGGATCCATTTGGGAAGGCCATAATGCAGTGGTTCGGGGGGAACTGATATCCCAAGGGGCGAGACTGAAAAAAGCTAGAGGGTGAATTACAGATCCTTTTGGCCAAAATTCGTGCGGCAGAAATGACTCATAAGAAAAATGTCACCCCGGTAATGGCGGTAGAACTACACTCCCTTCGCCAGGAATTAGCCACATTACTTGACACTAAAATTAAGGCGCGTTTACGACACATGGCACACAAATTTTACAAATTCGGTAATAAATGTGGGAGGATTTTGGCTAGAGCCCTGAAGAGTCAACGTGCTTCTGGCCACGTGCATAAACTTGCCTCAGTGACGGGGACACCGGTTGTCCACTCCTCCAAAATATCTGCTGCATTCAAGGATTTTTATGCTCAGTTGTACCATCTCCCAGATACATTGCCCGGCTCCTCAGAACCCCATTGGGTGGCCCGAGTCCTCCAATACCTCAGACGCGCAGTCTCCACAGCTGGAAGCCTCAGTTGGCGAGCAGCTGGATGCCCCTATTGCCTTATCGGAGATTCAGGCGGTGGTGAAGGACCTCCCCAATGAGAAAAGCCCTGGCCCAGACGGCTATACCAATGCCTACTATAAGAAAAATGCGGAGGTGCTGTCTGGCCCCGTGTGTGCTTACTTTACAGCCCTGGCCTCCGGTACGGCAATGCCCTCTGAGGCGCTTATGGCACACATCACTGTCCTACCAAAGGAGGGGAAAGATCACTCCTTGCCGGGGAGTTATAGGCCTATATCGCTTTTAAACACAGATATTAAGATATTGGTGAAAATTTTCGCCAATAGACTTAAGCCGATCCTCCCAACGGTTATCCACCCTGACCAAACGGGATTTATTATGGGCAGAGAGGCCAGGGACAATGCCAATAGGGCGCTCCAACTGATACACTGGGTCGAATCGCAGGCGACGACACACCCTTGTCTCTTGCTTTCCACTGATGCCGAGAAGGCATTTGACAGGGTGGATTGGACATACATGAGAACAGTACTGACCAGGCTCGGCTTGGGTCCCAACATGCTGGCCTGGATATCCTCCCTGTATAGCTCCCCGTCCGCCAGAGTAAAGGTGAATGGGCTTCTATCTGACGCCTTCCTGATTAGTAATGGGACACGACAGGGTTGTCCGCTGTCCCCCCTCGTGTTTGCTCTAACACTCGAACCACTGCTTAATAGGATTCGCCTTAATAATAATATTAAAGGTTTTACGGTAGGCCCGACGGAACATAAACTGTCCGCCTATGCGGATGATGTTTTATTCTATGTTTCCGAACCCCTAATTTCGCTACCTAACATTATGGCAGAGTTGAAGGAATTTAACCTACTGTCCAACTTCAAGATAAACTATGCCAAGTCGGAGATCCTGTCCCTGAATATCCCCCCGGGGTTACGCACTCGGTTGCAATCGGCCTTCTCTTTTTCACCTGGTGCCCAACATCTCTAAAGTACTTGGGGATCCATCTGCCCACAGCCTGCTCTCGGCTCTATGACTGTAATTTCGCGCCACTGCTCTCCGCTGTTAGAGTGGATTTGAGAAGATGGGACCGCTGCGTTTTCGTGGATGGGCCGAGTCAGTGTTCTAAAAATGAATGTGTTACCTCGTATATTGTTTGCCCTGCAGATGGTGCCGATCGCATTACCCAGGGCCTTTTTTTCTCAACCCTCAATAGCTTTTTTATTCAGTATATCTGGAGTGGGGAAATGCCCATGGCTGGCACTCCACACATTACAGCGCCCTAGGTCGGGGGGGAGGGATGGGGGTCCCAGTGGTCCGTAGATACTATGAGGCTATAGCCCTACAGTGCATTTTGGATTGGTATCATAGTGTCCACCACAAACTGGGTGCCCCTGGACAAGTTCCTGGCGGGGCGCAATCTGTCCCGCGCCCCGTGGGTTCCTCGGGAGAGTAGGGGCCTCTCAGCACTGGTCTCTCCGTTGGCCGCTCATGCCTTGGCGACTTGGGATGCCTTGAACAAAGGGGGGATGCTCGCTCCTACGACTTCCCCCTTGGCACCCCTTGGTGGCATGCTCGCTCCTACGACTTCCCCCTTGGCACCCCTTGGTGGCTTCCCCTGGTTTGCTCCTGGGAAACACCCATCCTTCTTTCGGACCAGGGCGGCAGACTGAGTCCAGATGTGGCAGATTTGTACAGGACCATGGCCTGCTGCCTCTGGTCACTCAAAGGCAGGGGTCTCAAACTGGTGGCCCTCCAGCTGTTGCGAAACTACAAGTCCCATCATGCCTCTGCCTGTGGGAGTCATGCTTGTAACTGTCAGCCTTGCAATGCCTCATGGGACTTGTAGTTTCGCAACAGCTGGAGGGCCGCCAGTTTGAGACCCCTGCTCTAAGGGAACAATACGGCCCCTTCCCCATGGATGAGTGGCGTTACCGACAACTTCAGCACTTCCTCGCCAGTCTACCCCAAGGGGTTCGATCGCCTACCCTAGCCTCTCCCTTTGAACGACTATGTATGTCGACTTCTGCTACCCACCACGCCATCTCAGTGCTATATAACTTTACAACTTGCTACAATCCCTACATGCTGAAGGGAAACCGGGGTTCATCCGGGAATGGGAGAGGGACCTTCAGCATGTCTTTACCGAGCCTCAGCTGGACCACATGTATAGACTCGCACATTCCAGCATGGTTGATACGAGAATGCAGGAGAATAGCTATTAGGTCCTGACCAGGTGGTATAGGGTACCCTCCAAACTCACTAAGATCTATCCTTCTCTCCCAGATGCGTGTTGGAGAGGTTGTGGCCACAGGGGCACTTTCCTCCACATTTGGTGGGAATGCCCCAGAATACAGCCCTTCTGGCAAGATGTCCATGCACAGGTTAAGCTCATTCTAGACGTAGAACTACCAGATTCCCCTTTGGAATCTTTGCTACACTAACCCACTATTCCCATCTGCTCAACGAGGCCCGTTGGGTAATTCCGATTCATTGGAAGACGCCACAGGTACCTACCCGTTCTGAATGGGTGGCATTGGTGAATAAAATCATGGCTACGGAGGAGTGGCTGGCGCATTATAAAGACAAGTATGAAAAGTTCTACTCCACTTGGGCCACCTGGATACATTATGCAAGCCCGGATGGGCTGACTAAACCAGGACCCTCACCGGACTCATCCATCTCGGGTAATGGGGCTGAGCAGGCAGGAGTCCAAGTTGCTAGAGGTTCGGGAGTGGAGGAGCGGTAGAGCCTCGGGAGATTTGATACAATTTATACTTTGCATAGTGCAAGTAGCGGATTTTCTTTTTGTCCCCAGTTTATTGTTCTTGTATTTCTCCCTCCTTAATTTGAGTTTTCCCCTCTCTACTCCCCCATGGTATATGGGCCCGATACCCAGTATTTAGATCTGATGTCTATGATTGATTGGAGGCATTTACCCTCCACAGGTGTCCGTGTGTCCGACAGGGGTGACCCACTGCTGAGCGAATTTATAACATGGGTAAAATATGTTAATAATCATTCCCCCAGATGTGTCTCCCGACTTGGGTATGCCCCTGGATTGTTGCTACGCTTATACTGAATGTGTACCCGGTATACGGCCCGATATGTTATGTGATGTCCTTGTCTTCCTCTTTCTGTACTATGTTGAAAGTCTGTCTGATTATTAGAAAAATTTCTAAATAAAGATTACATAAAAATGTGGTGACCTGTGAGATGGTTTAGCTCTCCATTATCTACCAACAACTTTAAATGCCAGTTTTTGGGCTGGCTGTACATGTGATAGAATACCATAATTTGGAACAATTCATATCAAAGCTTGATACTGTTCTTTCCCTTTCAGTATTGGCATAACGTGTGCTCACCTGTGTAGTACAATACCCAGACTCGTAGTGCTCATACCTGCTGATGCACAGATGTTTTTTTCACCTTAATGCATTAAGGTGAAAACTTTTTACCTTTACAACCCCTTTAAGGTTGGGCACATTCGACCACAGGTTCGATAGACACAGATTGCTATTGTCAGCGTCATGTCGAATCTCCTATCTATATCGAACTGTTGTAGAAATGAAAATAAAGCATTTTTTATGTCGGATATTTTGGATTCTGCACTGTCGTTTTTGTTATAACGAATACCCAAAATTGCAGCATTTACCATGTTACTGCTGC